>JAOZGT010000020.1:928212-1150065 GCA_035578325.1 Coelinius sp. EB29 | reverse complement strand
ATCAACGCAGAGTACTAGATAAGGAATTCTGGTTTTTAGCTCATTTTTTTTACTCATTATTGCATCAGCAATCAATTCCAATGGAACATTAGTATATAATGACTTAACATCCAAAGAAATTAATAGATAACCTTCAGGGATCACAACACTTCTCATCTTCGCCACAAAATCCAGGCTGTTCTTTAAATGTGAGCCATGTTTCAATGGTAAGGAAGAAAGAAATTTTACTAATATATCTTCCAAGATCATGTAGAGGACCATTTATGGATGAAACTATTGGTCTAAATGCTAACACCGGTTTATGAACTTTAGGAAGCAAATATAGTTTCGGGATCACACAATGGCTAATTTTGAGATTGTCAAAAGTTAATTGACCAATGTACTTGTTTTTGAACCAATTTTGAATTAATCTATTACTGATAGACATTGTAGTAAGTGAATTATCCATCGGAGCTTCTAAATAAGTGCTTGTATCACTAAGCATTTGAGTACCAAATTTTATATAATCATTTCTTTCAAGAATAACAGAAACCTGACCTTTATCAGCCCTAGTGACAATTAAATTACTATGTTTTTTCAAAAAAGCACCTGTTTTTATGATGTTTCCCGGAGTCATCTCTACTTTTAATTTATTTAAATGAGTTTTTAAACAATCTACCATTGAATTCTTGAAATCAACAACTTTATCATCCTCAATATTGACTGCTACTCGCTCTATTTCCGTAATGTATGTGACTAATCTCATGTTATTAGAACTTTCAGGGATCCCAAAATTAGGCCCAACCATGACCACATCGCTAATGTCTAGAAGCTTTAATGGAACTGTGTACAAGCAAATTTTTGGATTACCCATGGGTTCGCCTTTGGCTCCTGTCTGTGCTGACATTGTTATGGACAGACTGGAAGAAGCTTGTTTAAGGAAATTGAGTTTTGAGGTTCCGTTTTTCTATCGTTATGTTGATGATATATTCACTTGTGTCCCTGTGAATGGGGTTGATGAGATTCTTCGGGTCTTCAATAGTTTCCATCCAAGACTTCAATTCACGATTGAAGTGGAAACTAATGGTTCTTTACCATTTCTTGATATCTTAGTTCTCAGAGAGAATACTAGAGTTGTTTTTAATTGGTATCGGAAAGACACATGGTCTGGTAGGATGTTAAATTTTAACTCTCAACATACTATTTCACAAAAGCGTGCTGTTGTGAAAAATCTGGTAGACAGAGTGTTTAAGGTGGCTGACAAGAGGTTTTTCAAAGAGAATCTTTTGTTGGTTAAGAAGATTCTAATCTTCAATGACTATCCTATTGAGTTCATTAATGACTTAATTAGAGATAGATTATTAAACATTCAGAATAACAACAATGTGTTGAATCCGGTCGCTGATGATAGGTTGGTCATTGAAAGCAAAAAGACTCTATTTGTGCCTTTCTCTCCTCATTTGACTAACAATATCAAGAACTGTTGTTCTAGGTTTGACTTGAAAGTAATCTCAACAATTGCTTACAAGTTAGGGAATTTATTCAAAACAACTAAAGATCCAGTTCCTATCAACTTGAAGTCAAATGTAGTATATAAAATTTCTTGTAGTAACTGTCCAATGGTATATATTGGACAAACTACTAGGTTTTTCAAAGATAGACTTGATGAGCACAAAAGAAGTGAGAAAGATCCTAAAAAGTATCGTTCAGGACTGTCTGCTCATGTAGAGAACAGACATCATACATTTAATTTTGATCATTCAAGTATACTTGGTTCAACTAATCCTGGGGTTGCATTAAATATTATGGAAATGTTTAATATAAAAAAACATCAAGGGAGAACAGTTAATTTTGTTAATGACTGTAAAAATCTCGGCAACTCTTATGATGGATTAATTATGATGTTAAGGAAATTAACGATACAGTAATTTCTAATTATAGTTAATATTTATGTACTGACTGATTTTATGGACGTAATTGATTAGTAATTTTTTAATGTACTTGACATTTTTGTTAAAAAATTTTTTTAAGTTTTGGAATTTTTTTGATTGTTAGCTAGTTTGAAAACATGTGCAATATAATGCATATTTGTCTAATGATCCAGACATTTAATTGATAATTCTGGTGGTTAGTTTTTTATTGGTTTCACCAGATGGCTCTGTTGTTTCGCTCTCTTCGATTTCTGACATCTGAACCAACGGTATGTTGTTTACAATGGTCTCACAATTTTATCGTCATTTTCAGTAGATTCACATAGAATGAACATTTAGTTAGTTTTTATTGTTCACTATAATGTTATTTTTTATTCAAAACATGAATTTTATTTTCATAAAGTTTTCTTTATCAGTTTGGATCATTGATATCTATGCATTGTATTTTCTAGGTTAGAAGAGGCCAATGACATGTATTTTTACTGTCTTGTATAATTGTTGGTTATTTTTGTTCTGCTCCCTTAACATTCAATGGGATTTAGGTAAATTATGAAATTCTGTTGTTTATTTTGTTATTTTAATTTTTTTTTTTTTTTTTTTTCTGAATGATATATAGATAGACTTGATTTGTAAAATATTTATAATTTTTTGTTAATTTTTCGCAGAACAATAAAATATTGCCCTGATGATGGACACATATAGTGTCCGAAACGTTGGCATCTTTCAATGAAATGAATTGTCTTTAATATTCATTTTCAATTCTTTAACTGGTTTTTGTGATCGCTATATGGCCGTAGGAGAGTTTTAAGTGAATTAATGGAAAGCGATTGGAATTAATATCAGAATATTCTAGAAAGTTCTAGAATTTTCTGGAAAGTGCTGAAATTTACTAGAAAGTTCTAAAATGTTCTCAAAAGTCTGAAAATCTCTCAAAATATTTCAAATGATTGTAAATTTTCATAGATCTTCCACGAATTAGTGGGATAAAATCGAATTCATCTCGATGAAAACTGAACCACCACAAGGTGGACCATACAACATTAGTTATTCATAATATAACAAATGAAGGAACGAAAAAACAGATCCCATAGACGTATCCACGTAACAACTTACGGCTGTATCAGCCGCGACAGCTTCTGTCGCGCCCACTACAGCCGCGCCAATTTTTTTTTCTCTTTTCTAATTTCTGATTTACTCATAATTTAGTGATTTATATTGTTAGTTCATAACTGATTATTTATTACGCACGAACTTTTGGGAGGATCATCATTTCCCTCTGCTTATTCGTTGAATGTCGTTCAATGGAGCAAATTAATTTTCGAAATTATCGACCGATGATTCAATCGTTGTTACCTACATCGTTATTACCCTATGAGCAAAAGAAACTGTCAATGGCATCAACGCATTTTGTGCCTGCCTGCTAGAGAAATTTCATTCCCCCCCCCAAATTCTCAGAAATCATTTTTTATAAGGCGATTTTTAGGAAATGTCATCCATCAATCGAAAAATTGGCTCCACTTTCAGTATTATCATTGTTTTTTGTCTATTCGAAACATAAAATCTTATTCTGTACACTCATTTCTTCCATAGTTATCAACATTCGAAGTCGTTCGAGAATTAGGTTAGCTCTAGTCAAAAGCATATACTCCTCTTTTTTTGGCGGCCGTCGGGGGTAATAAAAGAGAAACAAACAAAACAAGCAGGCGGCAGCGACATGCGGCTATAGATTTGTAACTACAGATTTGCGATTGTGGAGTTTGTTAATTTTACATGTGTATTTTTTTTCGCCATCAATCAATTGATGGAGCGCTTCCGAATGATGCTTTCAATCCTTTTCGCGTATTATTATAGTAAATGTTTTGCATTTCATATCTCAAAAGTTGAATGTCTCCGGAACCACCTGTCCGATTGAGCTGATTTTAAATACCAAACATGACAATCATGATAGTCACCTTCATGCCAAATTTCAAGTTGATATCTCCATTTTTTCAAAAGTTAGCGTGTTTACAAGGATTTTCAGTGAAAAACAGAAAAATAGCCATATCTTGAAATTTTTGTATTAACGGGTATACATATTTTGATTGATTAAGATAGAAGACATCGAGACGAAGGTTTTGAGAAAAAAAAAAAATTAATCGATTTAGTCGTTTTCAAGATATTCGATAAAATAGATCCACATACAAAGTTGAATATCTTCGGAACCACCTGCCCGATTGAGCTGATTTTAAATACCAAACATGACAATCATGAGAGTCACCTTCATGCCAAATTTCAAGTTGATATCTCCATTTTTTCAAAAGTTAGCGTGTTTACAAGGATTTTCAGTGAAAAACAGAAAAATAGCCATATCTCGAAATTTTTGTATCAACGGGTATACATATTTTGATTGATTAAGATAGAAGACATCAAGACAAAGATTTTGAAAAAAAAAAAAATTAATCGATTTAGTCGTTTTCGAGATATCCGATAAAATCGATTTACATGCAACGTTGAATATCTCCGGAACCGCTGGTCCAATTGAGCTCATTTTTATTATCAAACATGACAATCATGAGAGTCACCTTCATGCTAAATTTCAAGTTGATATCTCCATTATTTTAAAAGTTAGCGTGTTTATAAGAATTTTCTGCAAAAAACAGAAAATTGGCCATATCTCTAAAACTTTGCATCGACCGGTATATATATCCTGGTTGATTCTGATAGTACACAACAAGACGAAGATTTTGAAAAAAAAAAAAAGCCAATAGGTTTGGTCATTTCTGAGATATTCACAAAAAACGATTTACAAACAAATCACTATTCCTCAAAAACTACTCAATCGATCGAGCTGAAATTTGGCACAGAATTAGCACCAACTAATACCAACAATCTCACAAAATTTCAGATTTTTCGGAAATGATTTTTTCAATTAATTGGTTAATTTAAGGAAAAGTGACCCCCGAGTGGACACGCGAACAGATGGACATTGGCTCCAAACTTCGTATTTTTACGTTTCAGACCATTCTACATCGTTTCCAACCAAAATTAGAAAATGTAAAAATAGGTCGATGACAATGCTTCCATTCGGAAGCAAAAAAACCAAAAAGAATTTTTTTTTTTCATTTGATGTCTTCCAGGAAAAACTGGAGAACGACTGGAACATTTTTTTCCAAAATCCTTTCGGCTCTAAGTTGGATGAAGACGCTTCGATTGCGTCATTGACGACCTTGATCGCATCATCCGTTAATGAGATATCGTTGACCAAGATTTTCGGTCACGGACAGAATACACACACACACACACACACACACACACACACACACACACACACACACACACACACACACACACACACACACACACACACACACACACACACACACACACACACACACACACACACACACACACACACACACACACACACACACACACACACACACACACACACACACACACACACACACACACACACACACATCACCTTGAAAATTATCGGGGAGTATAGTGGTGACCTTGAAACGTGAACATATGATGAAAAATCGAATTTCGATTTTCGGGGTGATTACAATAACTTCTCTATCCCGGGAAGTTGAAAAAAAAAAAAATTGATTGAGTCGTTTTCGAGATATCGAATAACATCGATTTGCATGCAAGGTTAAATATCTTCGGAACTAACCATCCGATTTAGCTGATTTTAAATACCAAACATTGCAATCATAAGAGATACCTCCATGCCAAATTTCAAGTTGATAGCTCGATTTTTTCGAAAGTTAGCGTGTTTACAAGGATTTTCAATGAAAAACAGAAAACTGGCCATATCTCGAAAACTTTCCACCAACAGGTATACATATTTTTATTGATTGAGATAGAGGACATCGAGATGAAAATTTTGAAAAAAAAAAATGAAATCGGTCCAGTCATTTTTGAGATATTGAAGGAAAACGAATTTTCGATACATAGCAATATCTCGAGAACTAATCGATCGATCGAGCTGAAATTTGGCACAGAACTAGCCCCATCTATTTCCAACTAACGGACAAAATTTCAGATTTTTTTGAACTCTTTTACCCGTTTAATCTTCAAAATTTACGAAAAAGTGATCACCGGCCAGCATGTACACATACAGACATTCTCGCCAAACTTCGTATTTTTACGTTTCAGACCATTCTACATCGTTTCTAGGCAAAATTGGAAAATGTCAAAATTGAACGATTTCAAAGGTTTCCATTCGGAAGCCAAAAATCATAACTTTATCATGCAGCTCGCAGGAAAGCTGGAATTTTGCATACGGTTCTTCAATAGATTGAAGAATCTTACAAAAAAATTTAATCAACTTCTTATATTTTCTTATAATGTCAAAAATGTAGGTAGAACATCCTTAAAGACATGTTGACTTCAATCAATAATTTGAACGTGTGATTCTCAATGAAGAGTCCATTAAGCAGGATGGATGAGTGTCCTCCCCTCCCTTCTCATCCTCTTTCAAATTTCACGGAAGGGCATATTGTGCAATACTGGGTTGCAGATAATGCTGGCGTACCTGCACCCTTCATGCACTTACCAAGGCAAACGTCATGTTGATGGTCGTAGTCATCTCAAGAGGCTACAACTACTTAGCCATGAAATCCCTCTCGCTACTGGCCAGGGGACACCATTGCGACTCCCGGCCATCTATTGCTCGGTTAACCTTGGCACATCATGGTTCACCATTGATACTCCTGTGTTTCACCATTTGGGGTGATGGAATGAGAATTTAATATTGATCAATGCACGATGGATAGAGTATTCCATTTTCTTTAAAGAAAAAAGTGAATAAGAAAATCGAAAACGGAGTCTCAATATGAAGATATGAAAAAAGGGTAAAGACAGCGGAAGGACAAGAGGGGCTGACGTCTGAGCTCCAACGATTTCTGCACTGCACAGATAAAACAGGCAATGGGTCTCCAAACTGGCTAAATGCATCCAACCGGGAAGCATCGTTGGAGAGCCTCTTAAATCACGAGTAATCATTTCCGGCCACTCGCACCGTTTGGGTGGGCCCCACGGGATCAAACCACTGTATTCTCCCTCGTGTTGGTTACTAGTTTCTTTCACTTTCCTCCTTTTTAATGCTTTTGTTGCTTGAGTGTCTCTACTCTTTTTCTCTCTGCATTCTCAGTCGATGGTTTTTGCCAAGTTTTTTGCTGTCTTACAAGCACCTAGTAATCTCGATTCACTGGACACAAACTTATTTTCGTCCAATGTGGCGAGGAACCAATACACGGATGAAGCTGATTACCTACAATTTATGGAAGTTGTATTGCTGGTGGAGGCTAAAAAATTTCATTGGAGGATTGCCGGTAGAACTAAAAAAACCTGATAATTAAACGAGTTGGTCCACCAGGTGAAGTTGAGCGATTATATCGCGGTGTGTGTTTGTTATACGATTGACGTCATTCGCTCGGGGAATTACTGCTCTCTGTTACTCTGACTAATCCGCTTCATTACTACCGACAAACGCAACTCTGTCACTCTCGTCCATTTCCATTCTAACAGTGAGTTTGAACTATTTTCGTTTCACGTTCCATTTTCAATTCCGTTTCGTCTTTTCCTTCCTCCAATTGAACAAAAAAGACATGCTAGATCGGAAATGTAAAGTAGAGGCAGAAAAAATAAAACATCTGTAGCATGTTTTTGTACTTCAATATATCGAGAAAAAGTATTTGGTACTGCGCCAGGAGCTATTCACAAGAGTTTAAGAATGCATTTCTGGGAGACAACGTCTCCCTACCCTTGAAGCATGAAATCTTAGCCTTAGGACAACAGTCTTCTTTTCCATACCTCGATTGCAATTTTTGTGCGGACAAAATGTAAATAAAAATCCCACCCAAGTTTCTTTTTGTTCTCATTCTAGGACAACTGAAATTTGTGGCGGAAAGAAATTAGGACGGGAGGAGGAAAATGAAAGTGACAGGGACATTGACGGTAGCACGAGGGTGTTTCGCCTGGCTGGCCATAGCTGATTCAGCTTGGCGCCCTTACGCTTCCCAAACACCAGTCTATCATGTGCAATCGACGTGGGAGTACGTTCGTTAGGGGTGGTTGATTGCCATGAACTACGGGGAAGGAGTACAATTGGAGGAATAATGACCATGTCTCACAGTATGACCAAAGCCTTCGATTAATTATGATTACGATTCTTATATGTCGACTCAGTTCAAATACTTCAACGAAATGGAGGAACCATACTTGGAAACTTCCAGGTAGACAATTTTCACTATTTGATTGTCCAAGGAAAGAGATGACTTCATGAATATGTAAAATACGTGTTTCTGTTTCAAATGACCAAATGAATAAGGTATTAGGGGAAGAATGAAGAAGTCTATCTGATCCAGTATGGAACAGATGAGGCTCTTGTGCATTCATCTGATGATACTTCACGTTAGGCTAATAGATTCCGCGATCCGATGGTGAGTATAAGAGAGAAATATTAGACGGAGAGTGGAGGATGAGAGAAAAATAAATACCTCAGCAGGGGTATGAGGAAAAAGGCGTGATTTTTGAAGTAAGCAGACAGTCGGATAGCTAGAGCCAGAGGTATTGTAATTATGCTAATAGCTTTGGCGCAAGAGGGCTGTCCCTCTGATGTGGTCTGGTGCTCGAATCACTCTCCAACTCTCTCTCTCTCTCTCTCTCTCTCTCTCTCTCTCTCTCTCTCTCTCTCTCTCTCTCTCTCTCTCTCTCTCTCTCTCTCTCTCTCTCTCTCTCTCTCTCTCTCTCTCTCTCTCTCTCTCTCTCTCTCTCTCTCTCTCTCTCTCTCTCTCTTTAGTTCTCCACCCCACACCGGTCCGAGTTGGTACGACTGATCAAACCAACTTTTCTAGCTCTCCAACCCTACCTATCCCTCCCCGGCCTCCCTACCTTCATTTCTACCTTTCTACTTATTAATATTACCAGACGGACTCACTCGACGTTCTCCCTCAACGGTGCGAGTGTTCTCAACGCTCCTTCTGGGTTCCAAAGCTTTCCACAAAATCTATGTTCCCTTTTCCCTCGTTTCTATATTACTTACTTGAAGCAAGACGGGACAAACTTCCGTTGAGGAGTTGGAAAAAGAAGGAGTAGAAAAGATAAAAAAAAAAGGAAATAAGAAAGAAAACTGGTGGGGAAGTCGAACAGAGAAGTCTGACGCTTAAACAAACGCATCATCGTTGGCTCAAAGATCTTAGCATAAATTCTACGGAATAACTTTGCACTTTATTCTATTTAGAGAGTATATTAATCAAGAAATTAAGAGCAATCCTAGAGAATCAATGAATTCACTTCGGCTTTATTCCCGGTATTTCACCCACAAACTTCATCACTGAAATTTGTGATAATAATGTGGTTCCTAAACTTAGTATATCGAATGGACTCTTATTGGAAAATATAGTTAAGTGGTGTAATTTCACAAAATCATCAGATAGAAGAAGCCAGAAAGAGAATGAACGGGTAGAGGGAGAAGTTATTTCAAATGGGTGGATGGTACCTCAGACATACTAATCCATTGGGCGACCAGCTTACTCATGACTCCCAGGGGATAAGGAATAATCGAGGAGAGGATGCATGAGTATCCGAATCGTGTATACAGGGTGTCCCACAACTACTCTGCTTCCTTTGGGGTGATGAAAGGGGATGATATTTGAAGTATAAAGTTTCTCTTCGGTTTTGGGATCAGACAACTTTTTTTTTGATTTTTTAAAAAAATATGTCTGATTTGTCATGTTTTTTTTCATTCGTACTACTTTGAATGGTTTTTTTTTTCTTCAATTTTTTGGGTTTTTTAGGACTGATTATCGGCACATACCAACCATAGCCCCCCCACTCCTTTTTTCGCCCTCTAATGCTGGGAATTATTTTTCAAAAACATAAATTCAAAACTGAATAATTTTTTTTTTCACTGGTGCTATCTATCAAGTTCGTATCCACCAATGAAAGTATGCCTTCTCACTCCCTCACGCCGCGAATTATTTCTAAAAATCCATACGGTAATTACAAAATATTTGATTTTTTGGTTTGTTTTTTTTTTTTAGTTTTTTTCACCTACCTATCGACCCATCAACATGAAAACTCCCCCTCGTCACATCTCCGGTCCCTGAATCATTTTCAAAAACCAAAAAGACAATTCCAAAATTGAATATTATTTTTTTTTGTTTTTTTTTTTTTGGTTTTTTTCACCTGGTTGAGTAGGCCTGATATCCACCCATTAACCCATCAACATGAAAACTCCCCCTCGTCACATCTCCGATCACTGAATCATTTTCAAAAACCAAAAAGAAAATTCCAGAATTAAATATTATTTTTTTTGTTTTTTTTTTTTTGGTTTTTTTCACCTGGTTCAGTAGGCCTGATCTCCACCTATTGACCCATCAATATGAAAACTTCCCCTCGTCACATCTCCGATCACTGAATCATTTTCAAAAACCAAAAAGAATATTCCAGAATTAAATATTATTTTTTTTTGTTTTTTTTTTTGGTTTTTGCTTCCGAATGGAAGCATTATAATCGTGCGATTTTCAGAATTTCTAATTTTGATTGGAAATGATGCAGAATGTCATGAAACGTGGAGAAATGATGTTTTTAGAGTCATGTCTGTCTGTATGTATGTGACAATTTGGGTTTTGGGTAATCTATTTTTAGAAAATTTAACATAAATACCGTAAAATTTCTTACTAAAAATCTGAAATTTTATCGCATGGTACCTATGAATATAGTCAACTTCGTCGCGAAGTTTCAGTCCGATCGGTCAAGTAGTTCCTGAGATATAACGGTTTGTTTGAATTTCGTTTTTCCTCAATATCTCCGAAACTACTGCACCGATTTCAATTTTTTTTTTTCAAAATACTTGACTCGATGGCCTCTATCTATATCAATAAAAATATATATACCGGTTCATACAAAGTTTAGGAGATATCATCATTTTTCTGTTTTTCCAGAAAAAATCTTGTACGCACGATAATTAAAAAAAAAGTGATGTTAGCGAGTTGAAATTTGGTACGATTATAGCTCTCATAATAGCAAAGGTTCGTATTGTGAATGGGCATAATCGACTGAGTGGTTCCTAAGATAATCATTTTTTTGTAAAAATATGTTTTATCAAATATCTCACAAACTACTTAACGGATTTGATTTTTTTTTTTTCAAAATACTCGTCTCAACAGTCACTAACTAGATCAATCAAAATATGTATACCTGTTCATAGAAAGTTTTCGAGATATTGCAGTTTTTCCGTTTTTTTGCTTCTTCAATTCTTGCACGCGCCATAACTTGAGAAAAAACAAACATAGAAAGTTGAAATTTGATATGATTATAGATCTCATAATATTGAAGGTTTGTAATTTGGATGGGCTCAAATGACTCAGTGGTTCGGGAAAAATATTTAAGTTTTTATATGAATAAATTTCATCAAAGAGTTGAATATCTCCGAAATATATACTTATACATATATGTCCTTCATCTCCGAAATATATGTTCCTCATCTCAATGAATTGAAACGAGTATACTCTTTCATAGAAAGTTTTTGAAGAATTTCAAAATCTTTGTACGGATTCCAATTTTCTGAAAAATCAACATATCACCTTGAAATAGAAATCGGTTGAGTAGCTTTTGTGATATTCAAGAAAACCACCATTCGGAAGCTTACTACCAATGGAATTGGTAGAATAAAATGAAAAAAAAATATATCAACGCGTAAAGTAGCGATCACACGGCTTCTGTCACATAGGTGTCTACGCTGCTTGTTTCCACCTGGTTCAGTAGGCCTGATATCCATCCATTGACCCATCAACATGAAAACTCCCCCTCGTCACCTCTCCGGTCACTGAATCATTTTCAAAAACCAAAAAGAAAATTCCAGAATTAAATATTATTTTTTTTTGTTTTTTTTTTTGGTTTTTTCCATCTGGTTCAGTAGGCCTGATATCCACCCATCAACCCATCAACATGAAAACTGCCCCTCGTCACCTCTCCGGTCACTGAATCATTTTCAAAAACCAAAAAGAAAATTCCAGAATTAAATATTATTTTTTTTTGTTTTTTTTTTTGGTTTTTTCCATCTGGTTCAGTAGGCCTGATATCCACCCATCAACCCATCAACATGAAAACTCCCCCTCGTCACATTTCCGGTCTCTAAATCATTTTCAAAAACCAAACAGAAAATTCCAGAATTAAATATTATTTTTTTTTGTTTTTATTTTGGTTTTATCCGCCTGGTTCAGTAGGCCTGATATCCACCCATTAATCCATCAACATGAGACCTCTTCGTCGCCTTGTGATCATGAATTTAATTCGTACCAAGAGGATTTCGTGGCAAAAGAATTTCTCTCTACGTTTTATTTTTGTGGCCCTGAAAAGGGCCGATTGTTTTGTTCTCCGCTATGGCATTTGCTGGAAATGGCCACCCCCCGCAGCTATGCAAGCATAGACCCTCCTGAGGACTTCCACCCTCACACGCTGGAGCATTTCAGCATCTACGCTAGTCACGGCTGCATGCAGTCGTGCTACCAAGTCCTTCGCGGTCTCTGGCTCTGTCCTGTAGCCTTGTTCCTTCAGATAGCCCCAAAGGAAAAAGTCTAGAGGTGTCAGATCAGGTGAGCTATACATAAAAATATATTATTCTACGGCACTTTCTATTTTTCCTCGAGTAGTCTTACCGTGCTGGCCAGTGAAGTTGGCCATAGCGACTGTACCAACGTCCAGGAAATTGATCGTTTAAGTACTCGGTAACAATGCGTGCACTGTGAGGTGGAGCTCCATCCTGTTGGAACCACTGAGGTCTAGCATTGAGTGGTACGTCGTCTAGCATTTCCGGCAAAGTCTGTGAGACAAATTGGTAATACTTCTCACCCTGCGAAGACGGATAAAGGAAAATGGTTGCACCTCTATTGATCACAGGACAACTGATCACGACAAAAAAACACACGACAACTGATCACAGAACAAATCATCACAGGACAATAGATCACAAGAAAAGTAATCACAAGATAATTAGATCATTGAGGCAATACATCACAGAATATTCAATTATCATAATTTCAGTATATTTTATATATTTATAATCGAACAAAATCAGTATATTTTATGTATTTATAAAACATCAATGAATTTCCCCAGCTGCTCATGATTCCTACCAACACGTTGATGGAATGCATTATGCCAACCTTCCATCATATTATTGGTCCTGGGCTCATCATTAACAATTGTGGAACTGCATAGTAGCAGTTCCACAATTCAACAGGAAACCTGGCTGACGTGTGACCATTACGACGCGGATCTCCAATCCAAGTGTCTTTGAAATAAGTAACAAGAGGATTTAACTCATTATGATTGGTAAAATACTCAGAAGAAATCAAAGCCGTGAAAGCTGCATCCACAAAAGCAGGAGGGACGAATGCTAAAGCAATCAGCATTTTGACGTGCAAAGCAAACTCATCATCAGCATTATAAAGCAATTTCAGCCCAGAAGTGTTTAAATAACGGACAATGCATTGGGTAAAATGGAAATAACATCCGTGAAGGTGAGTGTCTGGGAATACTTCTTTAACAGCCCCAATGAAAGCAGCCTCGTAGTCTGTAATAAATACTTCTGGCTCCAAGTGAACGTCGGCAATGTCAACAAGAGCCTTCAAAAGTCGTCGATAGACACTTTACCTTTTACATGGAAGCAGTACGTACACAAATAGAACAGACTTCATAGACGTATGGCCAGCATTGTCATCATCAACAAGTACACCGTGTATGGTGTAAAGTTGCTGGAATATTCGGGGTACTGAGGAAAATGTCCCATCAGACATCCAAATTCGACAGGAACCCAAACGACGTAAATTTTCCATCGTACCAAACACAACAAAACGATTAGTACGAGTAGAACTATCCTTCAATAAGAAATTTTCACCATTGTTAGTCAGTTGATATTGCTCAGGGATTACTAGTTCACTCAATGTTTGGGGTGTCAACAACTGTGGATTATTATGAAACCGCTGACGCTGAATATTCTTCCTCAAACCACTTACACTAGGCAACTCGACAGCCACACTCCTTGATGCCTGAGCAATGACCTCGCCAACAATAACATTAGGTGATTCAGTACTCGCCAGAGCACGTTTCTTAATTTTATTCACAATTTTTCTAGCATTGACTTTTGCAGCATTAGCCACATGTTCATGCTCATCAGCTGACAGAAGAGTCCCTACACAGAACAATACAAAACTATTAACAAAAAACTGAGGAGACGGCTATAATTATGAAAAAAAACTACGATTTTACCTGCTCGATCGACAGACGTTGTGCAGGGAAGAGCATTGCAATTTTTGAATTTGTAATCCACACATCGCCATGTGACAGTTTTTGTTTTCACATTTTCACGATGTTTATTAAACAAATATCCTTTATGTAACAATAATTTATTACCCCTCTGGCTCAAAACAAAATGCAGAGGCATGATGAACAGTTACATTCATGCCTAACCACAACTAAACGACAACTGAAATCAAGTGATGAGTAATTCGAAATGATGCCTCCCCATCCAAATACCAATCACGACCAATGACGCACACTTACATTCATACGAGACTGTAACTCAACAGAAACTAATCATTCGGTTAATAATCCAATATAATAACTCCCGTCACCGTTATTGCCCCGTGTTCAAAATAAGGTGATCATTTGTCCATGTGATCAAATATTTTGTGATCATTTGTCCATGTGATCAAATATTTTGTGATCATTTGTCCATGTGATTAAATTTCTGATCATTTGTCCTGTGATTAACTGTTCCCGTGATAAGTAGGGGTGTTACCAGGAAAATAGAAACATTTTTCCCGTTGTATTTCGTATGTGACTGGATGTGTACGTTATAAATACTCACGTTCATTATATCCGGAAGCTCGGAAATAAAAACCTTATCACCCACTATTCCTCGCCAAACGTTTACTTTCCACCGTGTCTGAAAACTTTTTTCCCAAATCAAGTGAGGATTTTCTTCGGCATACTTGTGCCAGTTAAACCGATTGAAAATCCCCTCTCTAGTAAACAAACTTTCGTCTGTCCATATGATTTGAGACAAAAAATTTTCATTTTGGTCATGCAACGCCAAAAACTCTTGACAAAAGAGCAACCGCTGCTTTGCATCTCCTGGCTCGAGTTTTTGGACTGTTGTGTAGTGGAATGGATGGAGAGAATTTTCCAGCAGGATTCGGTTCACCGTTGACTTCGGGCAGCCGGTTGCTCTTTCAAGCATTCGACAGCTCGTCGTTGGATCTGCTTCCACGCACGCCAAGACCTCTTCTTCAATGTCGAGATGACGGTAAGATCTCCCCCCGCCACCTTGTGGCAACACGTGGTTTTCTCGCATCCGAGCATCCACATCAAAAAACACTTGTCGAGATGGATGTGATCGATGAGGATATTTCAATGCGTACATTTCCACTGCCTTGTTACCATTTAACTTGCATGCATCATAGATAAGATGCATGTCAACGTATTCATTCACTGTGTATTTATCCATTTTTCACTTCAGATCCAACTCTGTCAAAGAATCGAACACGAATGACTCTTTCTCTCCAAAACTCACTATTCCCCTCTTATTTTTCTAAGAATTGCCGGCGTTGACATAACATGAGAACAAAAGACGATGTAAACAGAATGAATCACAATATCGAAATTTCATTTATTTTATTTCCATCGTCTCTTATTTCGTTGGGATGTAAACACTGAAGGTTTCTGAAGGTTCTCAGAAATTTCCTCAGTGACAAATACGGAAAATAAAAAGTGAATATGATGTTTTAATGAGAGAGCGTCATCTTTGTTTGATTCTTCACTAGAATTGAGCGTGAAGTGAAAAATGTAAAATCACACAGTGAACGAATACGTCGATATGTATCTCATGTATGGATAATTTGAGCGAGATAGAACAGAAGCAGTGCGAATTTATGATGTAAGATACCTTGTTTAACGACATCCCTATCTTCATGTGTTCCAAACTGTGGATGCTCGCGTGCGACAGAACGTCATGGTGCCACAAGGTCGCAAACAGGGGAAACTTTAACATCATCTTGACATCGAGGAAGAGCCCTTGACTTGCGTGGAGGAAAATCCAACAACGAGCTGTCGAAATCTTAAAAGAGCGGCGGTTACCTAGATTCGACAGTTGTCTGCATTCTTTTGGACCATTTTGTAATTTCATTTTGGATTTTTGAGAACAACTCAGAGACCGAGCGAGCGACAAGGAGGAGTTTTAATATTGACGGGATGATAAGTAGGTGGTAGGCTTATTGAAACATCAAAAAAAAAAAAAATAATATTTAATTCTGGAATTTTCTTTTTTATTTGTGAAAATGATTCAAAGACCGGAGATGTGACGAGGGGGAGTTTTCATGTTGATGGGTTGATGAGTGGATATCAGGCCTACTGAACCAGGTGGAAAAAACCAAAAAAAAAACAAAAAAAAATAATTTTTGTATCAACGGGTATACATATTTTGATTGATTAAGATAGAAGACATCAAGACAAAGATTTTGAAAAAAAAAAAAGTTAATCGATTTAGTCGTTTTCGAGATATCCGATAAAATCGATTTACATGCAACGTTGAATATCTCCGGAACCGCTGGTCCGATTGAGCTCATTTTTATTATCAAACATGACAATCATGAGAGTCACCTTCATGCTAAATTTCAAGTTGATATCTCCATTATTTTAAAAGTTAGCGTGTTTATAAGAATTTTCTGCAAAAAACAGAAAATTGGCCATATCTCTAAAACTTTGCATCGACCGGTATATATATCCTGGTTGATTCTGATAGTACACAACGAGACGAAGATTTTGAAAAAAAAAAAGCCAATAGGTTTGGTCATTTCTGAGATATTCACAAAAAACGATTTACAAACAAATCACTATTCCTCAAAAACTACTCAATCGATCGAGCTGAAATTTGGCACAGAATTAGCACCAACTAATACCAACAATCTCACAAAATTTCAGATTTTCCGGAAATGATTTTTTCAATTAATTGGTTAATTTAAGGAAAAGTGACCCCCGAGTGGACACGCGAACAGATGGACATTGGCTCCAAACTTCGTATTTTTACGTTTCAGACCATTCTACATCGTTTCCAACCAAAATTAGAAAATGTAAAAATAGGTCGATGACAATGCTTCCATTCGGAAGCAAAAAAACAAAAAAAAATAATATTTAATTCTGGAATTTTCTGTTTGGTTTTTGAAAATGATTCAGAGACCGGAGATGTGACGAGGGGGAGTTTTCATGTTGATGGGTTGATGGGTGGATATCAGGCCTACTGAACCAGGTGGAAAAAACCAAAAAAAAAAACAAAAAAAAATAATATTTAATTCTGCAATATTCTTTTTGGTTTTTGAAAATGATTCAGTGATCGGAGATGTGACGAGGGGGAGTTTTCATGTTGATGGGTTAATGGGTGGATATCAGGCCTACTGAACCAGGTGAAAAAAACCAAAAAAAAAAACAAAAAAAATAATATTTAATTCTGGAATTGTCTTTTTTATTTGTGAAAATGATTCAGAGACCGGAGATGTGACGAGGGGGAGTTTTCATGTTGATGGGTTGATGGGTGGATATCAGGCCTACTGAACCAGGTGGAAAAAATAAAAAAAAAAAACAAAAAAAAATAATATTTAATTCTGGAATATTCTTTTTGGTTTTTGAAAATGATTCAGTGATCGGAGATGTGACGAGGGGGAGTTTTCATGTTGATGGGTCAATGGGTGGATATCAGGCCTACTGAACCAGGTAAAAAAACCAAAAAAAAAAAAACAAAAAAAAATAATATTCAATTTTGGAATTGTCTTTTTGGTTTTTGAAAATGATTCAGGGACCGGAGATGTGACGAGGGGGAGTTTTCATGTTGATGGGTCGATAGGTAGGTGAAAAAAACTAAAAAAAACAAAACAAACCAAAAAATTAAATATTTTGTAATTACCGTGTGGATTTTTAGAAATAATTCGCGGCGTGAGGGAGTGAGAAGGCGTACTTTCATTGGTGGATACGAACTTGATAGATAGCACCAGTGAAAAAAAAAATTATTCAGTTTTGAATTTAGGTTTTTGAAAAATAATTCCCAGCATTAGAGGGCGAAAAAAGGAGTGGGGGGGCTATGGTTGGTATGTGCCGATAATCAGTCCTAAAAAACCCAAAAAATTGAAGAAAAAAAAAATCATAAAAAGTAGTACGAATGAAAATAAGTAGGCCATCACTCCCATGCGGCTGGTGTTAAGCATTGGATGGAATGCGTTATGTATTATTAAGTCCAATTTATTATTCTATTATTATAATTGTTATAATATGTTTCTCCTTTTTTTTTCTACCAATTCTATTGGTAACAAGCTTCCGGATGGATTTGTAATTCATTCTGTTCTGAAATTTTGCGCTCAACCCCAAACTTCATCCTATTTGAAGCAGAAAAAAATGAGAAAGAAATAGTTGATTGTCTGTATCTCACGAACTAATGGACATATTGATCTCAAATTTTACACAGAAGTCTAACTCAACAATATCAAGTACTAGTCAAAATTTCAGCTTCTCACTCCAACTTCTAGTCGAATTATAGTCTGTATGAGCGAGTTTCGAGAATGAAAATAAAAAAACTGCTATATTTCGAAAACTTTCAATCGGAGGATATATATATTTTGATTGTGCTAGATAGAAGACATCATGGCGAACATATAAAAAAAAAAAAATCAAAATCGGTTCAGTAGATTTTGAGATATTGAACAAAATAGTTTTACACACTCAGTTGAATATCTCCGGAAGTAATGGTTCGATTGCGCCAATACACAATCCCAACCTTAAGTTTCATCAAAGCTAGAATCGTACCAAATTTCAGCTTTCTATCTCTATTATTTTTCTAGTTATCGTGGTCACACCGATTCCAGCATGAAAAAGAAAAACGGCCATAACTGTCTCATTGTTCCGTGGTCGATGGAAATATTTCGGTTGAAATCGATAGATATAATAGTCAGGAATATTTTGACGGAAAAAAAATTTTGATCGGTTGAATAGTTTTTGAGATATTCGACAAAAACGATTTTCGAGGAATCGCTATATCTCAGGAACCGCTGAGTCGATCAAGTTGAAATTTTGCACACAATTGTATTTTATTAATATCTATTATCTTACAAAATTTCAGACTTTTTTCATTATTATTTGGACAGTTATTGAGAGAATTGTGGAATTTTTTCCGCACATACACACACACATACATACATACACACAGACATTTTCTAAAAACATCATATATTTACGTTTCATGACATTCTACATCATTTCCAGGCAAAATTGGACGATGTCAAAAATGGTCGATTACATAGCTTCCTCGTCCGGAAGCAAAAAACATGACAAGTCAGACATATTTTTTTAAAAAATCAAAAAAAAAGTTGTTTGATCCCAAAACCGAAGAGGAACTTTATACTTCGAATATCATCCCCTTTCATCACCCTAAAGGAAGCAGAGTAGTTGTGGGACACCCTGTATATAGAGACGCTGCGGGCATTATTACGGCTCAACGAAATTTGCTTACAGGTATTCTTTCGTTGGGCAGCACTCATTTTTGATCCGTCGGAAAGTGAAATTTGGGCACTATTGATCTGTATAACTTATCCTTTACTCTTCGGTTGTCTCTTCTATATTATTCCCCAAGTTATTGGATAGAAAAAAAATTCTTTGAATCATTATTGTTACATAATAATAGTGGCATGAAATCTTCCATACCTGATTTCTATCCTTTTCTATTTTTCCACTTCGATTTATTGAAAAACAAGGATAGAAATCGAACTCACAGGGATCCTCCATTATTCAGAGAAGGGAGTCGATTTTCAAGTTTTCTGGTCCCTTGATAAAAATTGTTTTTCTTTCGACGGAGCTATTAATGATATTTTCTCTTCACTGTTCTATGATGAAACGCACAGTTCTGTCATGGCAGTCTCCTCAATAGCTGACATGGGGCACTTTTCATGGGCAATTTCTGGTGGATTGTCATGAACATCGTCCTGTGAAGAGATATGCAGACGCGACCGCTTGCAGCTGCGGACAATATGCTAGTTCAGAATAATTATAGCACTCTAAGTGTAAGTATACGCGCCCCGCGCGCCAACACAAGCGTCTTTATTCCTCATTATCAGATGGCACTATTATCTATGACACACAATCTCATCAATTAATATGGATGTCATGTTATTATCATCATCTTATCGATATCATTATTGATCCATCATTCGATATCTCTATGAAGTCCACTTTGATACAAATATACCGTATTATCTGTTTTCATAACATGGAGTAGCATGGACGCTATGCGAGCCTCCGCCTCCAACTTTAGGTGTATATCTACTTCGATTACTAATGTGATGAAATTATTTAGCAGTAGTATCAATCTTAGTTTTTCTTCTCTTCTTCCAGGGATAGCAGAAAAAATTGAAGGTAGGTGCACCTGAGCTGCAGAACAGAAATGAAACTTCTCGTGAAATATTTGTTTGTTGCAAGCACCTCGGATTGATTCTCTTACTTGGATTTCAGCCGATAGTTTTATTTCAAATAAGTCATCGTAGCTTGAATATTTCATCCTCATTCTACATTTTTTTTCAATATATTACAGGCGAAATACTGTATACTATGCTGTATACTATTGAAAAGGGTGTGACGTATCCTTCCCCAATAGACTTTAAATTAAACTCCAAAACCTCGACGGTAACGAAAATCCAGACGAAACTACTGGGATTGTGTCACTTTCGGCCTCGTCCATCTCGACTTCCCCAAAATTCCAATAACCTTAAACGGAGTGCCAGCTACTCTTCTGAGAAACTGAAGTTGGGCGCCAGATAATTTTTAATAACGCGGAATTATCGAACCGCAAACGTAACGGAAAACTGTAAAAACGATAAAAACATAGGACTAGGGGGAAAATCGAGAGGAGAGGTTGCGGAATTTACCAGACTAGCTCGTTTTGGAAAATTCGGAGAGCGGGCGTGGATTAATCGCTCGGTCTTAGGAAAAGAAGTCGCGCATCCCAAAGCCAAAATCTACCAGATCAACTCGTATGAATCTCACTGAGCCCTCTAGGTAATAACGGGGAGAGTGAAAATTAATATAACTTCGGATTTTAATTAAACAAGAGAACTCGTATTTATTTCTCACTCGAATTCAACTAATCATTCGTTCATTTGACGACAACTTTCAAGTTAAAGATAGAGTCAGTGACGAGAGAGAGAGAGAATTTCATTGAATATTAAGAATTCACTCGATCAAAATGCGCGTGACTGATCATCAAGCGTCATTCGAGACTCTAAGAGCCTGGGGATCCAGTATTTCGAACCAAAATGAATTTTATATGCGAAAGGGGAAAAGTTTAGGTTCGTTGGGCTGAATTGGAGAGAAATTCGCACTCTGAGGTGCCCAATTATTCTCAACAATTGCCATTTCGGGGTTAATCACCTCGAATTTCACCTCAAAAGAGGATTCGAGGGTGCGAGGGAGTCGGAAGCACTCGATCGGTGCTAAATTCCGTCACAATATTCGTCAAAACCCGGTGCTGGGTGTCTCAGTGAAGGTGTGATATCGCCCCACAGCGTCATCCACCTAGGCGGGGTGCATGCGAGCAATTTTCATCTTATTTCGCATTTTTCCACTTCACTGTAGCACTTTCACAGATTAATAATTTATTTTGGGGCTTCAGGAGGCTTGAGGGCACTCAATGGTGCGCCAATTCCATCCATAAAGCGAGAGTTTGTGCACTGGGGAAGCACTATGGCTCAACTCTGGTGAGGGCACATGTGCTTCGAGTTTTTCACATAATTATTCCCCTAATTCACCTCGGGTGGACTTGCACTAATTTCTACCTTAGAGGAGGTGCAATAATTCAAGGAACTTACCATTTTCCGTCTGCACGGAAATTGTCCTTGGCTGGGTTTTCAGGGTTATGTGGAAAGGTGATGTCGTCGGCTGGATGGCACGAATAACTCTGACGCTTCACTCAGCGAGTCGATTTCCACGGCTGAGGCGCGATCGGAACGCTACCTGAGGTGTCGTTGGAGAGTCAAAACCGTGGATCGATGTGAATCGATGCTTGGCGCATCAATTCAAACGGGAGGAGAACGATGTTCGTATCCACTCGGGATTTAACTTGATTTTTAATTATTTATTTTTCATTTGAATTAACTCCCAAAAGGAGGAATGCGTGAATTAACCATAAACGTAACTGTAATTACTCATTTGGGCCGTGGGAAAGGCAGATGTTAGCCTGTTTTAAGCAGATACTTTCCACCTGAGTGGGTGTAATTAGAGCGGATGGCACTCTCCCGGGAAACATTGAAGAATTGCCGAAAACGTAACGTAAGAACACCTAAAAGTCCAGGGCGATCCATACAAACGAGTGGACTAAGCTCGTCTCCATGGCCTTCCAACTGGCAATCTCCAACATCTCCACCATTCGCAAAAGCCAGGGAACGTGAGCATCTCAGCTCAACCTCTGTGCTCATCCACTTACACCCAACGGGAAACCGAGATCACTGGGAGGCACAGTATATCGGCCGCGAACCTCAGTTGATCAATTCGGTCCCACTCAAGGATCTACTGAATTTTATTAATGAAAAACTCAAAATAGTTCGATATGAAACCGGAACGAAAGAAAGATAATTTTCCCGGACCCAAAGAAACTGAAAATGCAAATATTTAACTGGAATTTAGATTCTAACCGTAATGTGATTTAACGTCTCGCGACTCTAAACTTGACTTTTATATTTTAATTTTATTAAATAAACTCCATCCTCCGGGTTGATCCTGATCCTGATGTTCTCGACGATCCTGTTGCTGCCGATGTCTAGATTTTTGACTGGACTGCCTCACCCTACCATGGGGAGCTAGTCCAGGGGAAGGGGAAAACGCGACTCTCTCGAAAAAATACTCACTCTACTTACAATATTATTTTTATAAATATCCGTTGAATCTCAGTTTCAATTACAGGTGACGGAATTCCAGAAAATTTCGTCACAAGGGGAGTCGTGTTATATATATGTGTTGGATTTTATGGGTGAAATTTATATATATGATTATATGTCAAATCAATATAAAACAAACTCAACACACAACTGAATACATAGAAATTCAACACACAAACTCAAAAAATACATTTTCATCACATGAAAAGTCAACACATACGATATTGATTGATAGTGGTCGATATTGTAGTTATGTTTTTAGTCTTGAGGTCCCATTATACGGTTTTTGTGTTATGATGAAATTTACTATGTTGAGTTCATATGTTGAATTTTAGCCACGTTGATATACCCCTTTGGCGTGACCGTCGAACGTGAAAATGAAATTCTGCAATTGCACAAATACTTTGAAATTGAATTTACGTAAATTAATTTTCATTTCGATATACGGAAGGGAGAAGAAAATGAGTGCGCCTGGGCCACAAAACAGAAGTGAAACTTCTTGAGGGATTTTCGTGCATTGCAAACTGTAGAACTTTGAATATCTCTCCATTCTGATCCCCTATTTACTATATATTTATCTGGATGTTATTTTACTATCGGTCAAAATATCAAGTATAATAATTACTATATTGATGAGAAACATGATTCGGATGGGGCTGACAGTATGACAGAAGTTACACAGAAATAGCAGACTGCAACATATTCATCAATTGGAGGTCGGCCGTTGATGATAACGAATCAAAATCGCTTATTATTATTAGTTATTTGGAAAATGAAAAATAAATGTACTCAAACGGGTTTGTTACCGTTGCGTCGCATTCGTTAATAAATTCACTTTCAGGCAGACCCATAGCACAGTTACTGTCGCGTGATGGCTTTTTGCGTTTAGTTACTGTCGCGGAACTCCTCAGCAGAGAAAGAAGAGGCACGAGCGCATTTGCTCCATAGTCAACATTGCGTGGTGCACTCAAGCGGTTCACTCCATAGTTATGGTAAGAGATCGATAAAATAGAAGCGTTTTTACTGAGCGTCACCATTTCGTGACACGCTCAGGCATTTCACTCTCAATATCAAAAACAATGGAGGATAGGAAGAAAGGAACGAGAAAGAGAGATATCAACATATCCGTTGCATCACAAATGTCGCAATTTTCGTGATGATTTTTTCTTTCACTACCCCCGCTAAAGAAGTTTCACTTCAAAAAGGTATGATTACAAGGAAAATCGTTGGAAAAGACAAGTTAAATGGCATTTTGAACTGGCAGCCAACGTGAAAAGGATGATGCAGGCTTGTACCCGATTAGCCTGAAGGTCAGTGCTTTTTCGATAATGCGTTCCAGGATTCGCGGTTGAGTGCAGAAATGGCGGCTTAATTTCACACTCCCATGATTATATACACAAAACGGAGGGTATTTATATTCGGGTGCAGAGGGCCAGGAGCGCTTGATTAGGTTTTATATTCCATCAATTGGAAAAAAAGAAAAAAAAAACCTGTGAAATGAAATAGTTTGAGTATCGCGAGTCTGCTCATCCTATATTTTCTCTCCACTACGATTGACTATTCTGTGTGGACAATGTTTCTCAGGATGAAATCGAAATGCTCGATCATACGCGAGATTGGCTCATTCTTTCTTTTCCTGTATGAAGACTCAATTTCCATAAGCCCGTGGAGTATAAGGAAGCGAACTGCTTCTAGGAGTCTTCAAACTATATATAATGATATATATATATAAAGAGTGCCCCAGAAGAAGGAAGTAGATTGAAAAAATAGAGTAAAAGAGGAGGAAAGAATGGAAGAGTAGGGAAACATATGGATAAATGATTTATGGTGTCGAGGAGGATTCAACATGAGGAGATGGCAGCTTGACGCCAGTAGAATTGATTCATGGGAATCGAAGGAACATCTTTTTTACATCCGACACTTCTTCCTTAACGATTTTCTCTTGGTGTCACCATTCATCCAATGGTTATTGCATTGTTTTAATGTATCGAAAACTCTGATCATATAAACTAGAAGTACAGAAGTACACAAGTATATAATAATACGAGCCAAATAAAGAGGAAAATATCACGAATGAAAAAAAAAAAAATAACCGTGAAAATTACTTGCACCATGAAACACGAGGCATCGTTAAAACCCTTCACAGTAGGATCAAAGAAAAGTTGTTAAGCGATAACCCGTGAATCCCTGACCGGAGCCCATCATAGAAAAAGCTTAATAAACTTAGTTAACTCGTTTACAGTTCGTAATTACCATTATGAATATGATATATAATTATTAGAATTACTACCTCCATATATGTACTCATTGAGATGATCAACTGATGCCAGGGTTTTAGGACAAAATATCGGTTCCAACTCGAGGTCTGAGGCTATTGATTAACATCAAGAACAGCTCCATCCGAATTTATAAGGCTCTGGTATCATCCCAAAATAATGAAAAATTGTATTGAAGAACGTAAACTGACTGTTCATATTCTTGAAAGTATATTCTCCGTTCAGCTCCCATTGCATTCAGCTTTTTGATCTGAACTCCTGAATTTGGCTTTGCAGCTCTACCGATCAGAAGAGTCAAATACATTTGATAGTGGTCTTCTGTGATCACGTAAATTTTCCTGATAGAACAAATAACTCGGAAGTGCGGCCAGAGGACAACGAAGGTTGGAATAGAGAACCCTTTCGTAGGGGGTGACGAGCAAGGGCGGTTATTTTTGAATGATTGAGGGAGAATTGGATGAGCACTTTTGAGTAGAAAAGCCAGAGTATACATGGTAGATTCGCAATGATAGATTCGCGGGTCGCTTCGGTCATCCGGTGTTGAACCGGTTGGTCGATGTGACGCTACAGCTAAGCCCGCCCCATCCATAATGGCGACTAATTGCAATACCCATCCTCCTCCCAGCAGCATTTTGCCCCAGTAGCTTCGACGATGAATGCAGGTCCCCTTTGGCATTCTATTCAAATGGATATGAAGACATGCTTAATCGTCTGCAGAAAACTGGAAACATGTGGACACATACGGATATATTTGAGATAATTCCACGACGAAATATGGCTTATTGTAATCTCGAACCTTTTCTCCGGTTCCGTGCACAAGATTATTGATTTTAAAAATGAGTGATTTTTCTTATTTTCCAAATGAACTCATTCCAATGGATATTTTACAAGTATCTTGTACTGAATATACCTAAAGACATATCAGAAATGTCAAACCAAAGAATCGTTCATTTGTCGATGTAGACATGTTCGCTTATTCATAACTTGGATGTTTCTCCATTTTTACGATAAATATTAAGAATATTACAGGCCCCTTTACTTCGTCCACGCTCTATTAGAGGATTAATGTCAGGGAAAAATATCCTCAATTATCCAAAATTGAGTCATTATGTTTAAAGTAGCTCATCAGTACACATAAACTCGTTGAGTGTACAAAAATTAAACAATTTCCAAAAATTATTGTTTTCATTTTTAAATTATTTATAAGAATTATTGAGGTCATCAATATGAAAATTATAACATTTTTCGATTTTTAAAAAAGTAAAAATCAATAAAGAGTAATTCAGTTGACTAGCTTGCAAATATACGTGGCAACGCTGGATGTTAAAATGACAGGCGGGAGTCGAGTGGAGTGAACGCCATAACCTCTTTACTCGAGCAGACGTTGCCATGTTGATTTCGGTTCCGGTTTCTCGTCAATTTTTACTGTTTATTGTTAATATGAACAAAACTAAACGTTAATTAAATCGAGCAAAAAATTACGATTGAAAAATCTAATAACACTTTCAGGCGATTCTTTGTAGTTTTCAAAAATCTTTAAATTTTATTACACTGATGAGCTACTTTAACCATGCAGCGAAGGTCGATGAAGTGCCAGAGCTTCAAATTACAGCTAGCCTTACCTGAGTTATTCGAGATGAAACGATTAAAGGGGACTGTACGATGTATCGAGCATGGAAGGAATTCACCCTACCATCATCAAAAGACACCACGTTCTGGCTGTGTGGCTGTTCGCCTCTGATCACAGCGATGGATTTCCCACTGAATACCTTAGCTGCTTGTACCGGACGTTCACACATCTGTCATACCACGGTCCGGTGATTCGGTACTTTGGTTAATTCGTAGCGAAGTTATAATATACGGAATTATGAAAACTTTTGGAGTGAGGGGGAATTAACGGAATGTCAGAAGTTTTAGAATTGGGTACTTGATGCTGGTAGCTACAAAAAACGTCGACCGGGCTGCGGGGGCATTAATTAACTACTACAAAGACAATATATCGTGGTTTGCCATTCGAAACAACTTTATGTACGAGATTTAATTAATAATTGGAATTAGATATACGGTGTGAGTAGGGAATGGGGGAGACATTCCACCTCTCACTCAGTTCTTAGTTGGCAGATTCACCCTCGTCCCGGTAATTGGACCGATATACCCGAAAACTTGTGAGTACGCCCACTACTACCATCATCCCGGCAGGCTAATCGGCTAGCAACCAAGTTGCCACGCATTGCCGCACCGATGCCTTTGGTGCATTTCGGTCTTACTGAAGGGAAAACCGCTTCGCTTGTGCCAAGCCAGTTTATTTCACCAAAATTGGGAAACGGTTTATCCGCAAAGTTGAATTGCATGGAATTTATCGGTCCTTCAGAAATTCACAACTGCTTCGACATTATCCAATAAGCAATTTCATTTGAGAAATTGGAAATTAAGGATTTTCTCTCTGCTAAAGTTGTTGCAATTTTATGCTTGATGCTATTATTGTTCATCCCATGCCTTGAAATCTCTTTAATTACAACTATTGAGACTGAAGTTGATAGCTGTGTACCATCACCTTCAAAGAAGATAGGAGACCCATTTCCAGCATTGCCCTAGGGTTTTCCGTAATTAGGTACCACTGGCCCACACTCAGGCAGATATCCTACGGTACTTATCATATTCCTAGACAATATCACTGATGCAACAGATCTTAACTATAATCGCATCCTCATGGAAGAACTTCTGATAGACGAAATTTCATCCAATTGCAATGAGAATTGTTGGAAAACATCGGTTCATTAATCGCCCAAGTTTTGAAGAAGCTACTAGGTACGTGTGTATATTTTGTGAAGCTTGAGGATTCCGAAATGTTCCATTGTGTAACTAGTGCGTGATATGAAATTTTTTCTATACGTACGCGTTACAAATACTATTTTTTATAATATCTACTAATATTCCTCATGACTCTTTTTCCTAATGAATATTCATAGGATCAATCCAAAAATTTTCCAAAAATGAATTTAGTAATTTTTGAAATAAACATAAATCTGGTCGTTAACAGCGGCAACGTTGGGAACTAAAGAAATTTGGTAACACGGGCTGGTACCATTGGCTGACTAGGCCACACTCGGTTGTAAACGTTTATTCATTCCTCAGATACCCCAGATTTGTATTTTGCGCGCTGCCCTCTCCCGTTGAATATGTTGCGACGTTGTCGTACTTTCCAGCTGCGCACGCAAGAAAGGTAAATTTTCGCATATTTTGGCATTTTTTATTACTAATTATTAATCTGAAGGATGCGTAAGAATATAACGTTTTTTCTTGACATAACGATTGACCTATAGCCGGAGTTTCATTACGCTTTACGCTAGGCCTATTTTTCATCGTTTTCACCAACTTTTCGTGAATTTTTCATAAGAACATGTGTTAAATTGATATTTTAAAAAAAATCATAGCTTCTTCATGCAGCTCGCAGGAAAGCTGAAATTTTGCATGTGGTTCTTCAATAGGTTGAAGAATCTTAAAAAAAAATTTCATCAACTTCTTATATTTCCTTATAATGTCAAAAATGTAGGCAGAACATCCTTAACGTAGTCATGCACAAGGATATTCAGAATTCCAAAATGCAATGAATTCAATACTTTTTCTTCGGACTCAATCCATTCACCCATTATTTTTTTGTTTAATTTTGAAAATCGCCATTTTTGCCATTTTTCGGGAGTTTAACATTTTTTCTCGATCACCAGGGCATTTCTGATAAATTGGAAAGAAGGATCTTGATCAGGATGAAAAAATCTATCCGACGCAACTAAATTTATCCGCAAATAAGGATGGGCGATAGTTGCTAAAAACATCGATTTTTGAATAATCGAGTATTCAAAAAAACATCGATGTTACCATCGATGTCTGGGGAAAAATAATCGATTTTTAAAAACATCGATGGTTCTTCACCTCGACGCGGGATAATTCAAATCAAATATAAACTAGAATTTTATTTTCCATTTTCGGGGTCATTACAATAACTCCCACCCTCCGTGTCGGGAAGTTAAAAATTGATTAAAATGATCACATGACAATGGAAACTAGTGGTGCGTTGTTGGTCGCTCGCAAGCTCGCTCCCATGGGTGAGTGCGTTACAATTTGGTGTGACCCTTTTAGCGGGTCGCAACAATAACTTCCCGGTATCTTCCTCACTATTGTTTAGAAGAAAAAAAAAAACAAAAAAAAAAATTTTTTTTTCATTTTATGTTTTCCTGGAAAAACTGGAGAACGACTGGAACAATTTTTTCCAAAATCCTTTCGGCTCTAAGTTGGATGAAGACGCTTCGATTGCGTCATTGATGACCTTGATCGCATCATCCGTTTAAGAGATATCGTTGACGAAAATTTTTGGTCACACCCGTACAAACCCACACACACACACACACACACACACACACACACACACACACACACACACACACACACACACACACACACACACACACACACACACACACACACACACACGCACGCACACGCACACACACACACACACACACACACACACACACACACACACACACACACACACACACACATCATCTTGAAAATTATCAGGGAGTGTTGTGAAGACCTTGAAACGTGGAGATATGTTGAAAATTCGATTTTCGATTTTCGGGGTGATTACAATAACTTCCCTAACCCGGGAAGTTAATAATATTTAATTCTGGAATATTCTGTTTGATTTTTGAAAATGATTCAGTGATCGGAGATGTGACGAGGGGGAGTTTTCATGTTGATGGGTCAATGGGTGGATATCAGGCCTACTGAACCAGGTGGAAAAAATAAAAAAAAAAATAATATTTAATTCTGGAATATTCTTTTTGGTTTTTGAAAATGATTCAGTGATCGGAGATGTGACGAGGGGGAGTTTTCATGTTGATGGGTCAATGGGTGGATATCAGGCCTACTGAACCAGGTGAAAAAATAAAAAAAAAAAAAAACAAAAAAAAATAATATTCAATTTTGGAATTGTCTTTTTGGTTTTTGAAAATGATTCAGGGACCGGAGATGTGACGAGGGGGAGTTTTCATGTTGATGGGTCGATAGGTAGGTGAAAAAAACTAAAAAAAAAAAACAAACCAAAAAATCAAATATTTTGTAATTACCGTATGGATTTTTAGAAATAATTCGCGGCGTGAGGGAGTGAGAAGGCGTACTTTCATTGGTGGATACGAACTTGATAGATAGCACCAGTGAAAAAAAAAATTATTCAGTTTTGAATTTATGTTTTTGAAAAATAATTCCCAGCATTAGAGGGCGAAAAAAGGGGTGGGGGGGCTATGGTTGGTATGTGCCGATAATCAGTCCTAAAAAACCCAAAAAATTGAAGAAAAAAAAATCATAAAAAGTAGTACGAATGAAAAAAAACATGACAAGTCAGACATATTTTTTTAAAAAATCAAAAAAAAAGTTGTCCGATCGCAAAACCGAAGAGGAACTTCATACTTCAAATATCATCCCCTTTCATCACCCCAAAGGAAGCAGAGTAGTTGTGGGACACCCTGTATAGTTGAAACATGTTTTTGCTTCCGGACGAGGAAGCTATGTAATCGACCATTTTTGACATCGTCCAATTTTGCCTGGAAATGATGTAGAATGTCATGAAACGTAAAGATATGATGTTTTTAGAAAATGTCTGTGTGTATGTATGTATGTGTGTGTGTATGTGCGGAAAAAATTTCACAATTCTCTCAATAACTGCCCAAATAATAATGAAAAAAGTCTGAAATTTTTTAAGATAATAGATATTAATAAAATACAATTGTGTGCAAAATTTCAACTTGATCGACTCAGCGGTTCCTGAGATATAGCGATTCCTCGAAAATCGTTTTTGTCGAATATCTCAAAAACTATTCAACCGATCAAAATTTTTTTTCCGTCAAAATATTCCTGACTATTATATCTATCGATTTCAACCGAAATATTTCCATCGACCACGGAACAATGAGACAGTTATGGCCGTTTTTCTTTTTCATGCTGGAATCGGTGTGACCACGATAACTAGAGAAATAATAGAGATAGAAAGCTGAAATTTGGTACGATTCTAGCTTTCATGAAACTTAAGGTTGGGATTGTGTATTGGCGCAATTGAACCATTACTTCCGGAGATATTCAACTGAGTGTGTAAAACTATTTTGTTCAATATCTCAAAATCTACTGAACCGATTTTGATTTTTTTTTTTTAAATGTTCGCCATGATGTCTTCTATCTAACACAATCAAAATATATATATCCTCCGATTGAAAGTTTTCGAGATATAGCAGTTTTTCTATTTTCATTCTCGAAACTCGCTCATACAGACTATAATTCGACTAGAAGTTGGAGTGAGAAGCTGAAATTTTGACTAGTACTTGATATTGTTGAGTTAGACTTCTGTGTAAAATTTGAGATCAATATGTCCATTAGTTCGTGAGATACAGACAATCAACTATTTCTTTCTCATTTTTTTCTGCTTCAAATAGGATGAAGTTTGGGGTTGAGCGCAAAATTTCAGAACAGAATGAATTACAAATCCATCCGGAAGCTTGTTACCAATAGAATTGGTAGAAAAAAAAAGGAGAAACATATTATAACAATTATAATAATAGAATAATAAATTGGACTTAATAATACATAACGCATTCCATCCAATGCTTAACACCAGCCGCATGGGAGTGATGGCCTACTTGTTTTTTCTGAAATTGTGATAATAAAACGACAAAAGTATCAGTTATGTCAAACTCCAGGCCCAGTTTCAGCGCGATCAGTCGATTAGTTCTTCAAATATCACTCTTTATCGAAAAACCGTTTTTCTTCAATATCTCGAGAACAATTTGACCGATCAGATTTTTTTTTTTTTCAAAATATTCGTCATAAAAATCTTTATTGATTTCAATTTAAAAATTCGGCCGGATCATGGAGAAATCACATGGTTATTCCCCTTTTTCTATTTTTTGGCTCAAATCCTTGTACGCATGATAACTTGAGAAATATTGGAGATAAAAACTTCAAACTTGGTATAATTTTAGGCCATCTGGTAATAAAGGTTGCTATTTAATATGGACACAATCGGACCATTAGTTTTGGAGATATTCGACATTTTTTCAAAATGTTTGTCACGACAATTTCTACCTAGCACAATCAAAATATACCCTCCCATTGAATATTTTCGAGATATTGTTGTTTTTCTATTTTCATTCTCTAAATTCGCTTATGCATACTATAATACGACTAGGAGTTGGACTGAAAATCTGAAATTTTGACTAGTACTTCTGTGTAAAATTGTAAGTCGATATGTCAATTAGTTCCTGAGATACAGACAATCAATGTATGCACAGAATGAATTGTAGATCCATCCGGAAGCTGACTACCAATAGGATTGGTAGAAAAACAAAGAGAAGCATAATATAATAATAAAATTATAATAGTAACGCATTTTTTCCAATTCTTAACACGAGCCGCATGGGAGCGATGGCCTACTTGTTTTCAACCATCCCAAATTTTTTTTGCGTAAACCATTAATTTCATTCAATCTCTTAAATATTCTAATCTAAATTCTCCTATCATTTCCAGTAATTTTACCAGATAATAATCCGGCTCAACACCGACAGCTTCAAAATTGAGGTTAGATTCTCATCAGGCGATCAGGTTATTGTGAATAACCTGCAGTTTAACTACTCTGTTCCGAAAATGAAAACTTCAATTATCCTCTGATATCTAAGTTCAAAAATAATCTGTAAGAAACTATTTCATGATTTAATAAAAAAAATGAGTTGTGCAGTTGCACGAGAATAATGCAATTCTTTGGATCATGAAAATTCAAACTGAAATATGAATTTAAATTGATAACATGGACATACATCAATTATATGACCGTCACAAATTAGAAAATATTCATGACCGACATTTTGCATCTATATTGATGATTTTATCGTGGACAAATTTATTATTTGAATTTATGATTTTTGTGACCGTCATTTGTCTTTAGAAAATTTGCGACGTCACATGACCGTCATAAGACCATCCTTTTTTGGTCATATGACGCGAACCCAAAAATGACGGTCATTTTGCATCTCTAGAGATTGCGTACTGTCCAGTACTCAAAACCAGTAATGTATGTTACTTCATTGCCGATGATTGCTCGGGTATTGAAGAGGATCATTATTTATTTCGTTTATTATCTTTATTGAATAATAAATGTTAAATGTCATTTGTTGATTCATCGTTTTTTGTTTTTCGAATGGAATACGAAAAAAAATTTTTCAGAAAAAAAGAATATTAGCAAAATAATTTCATTTTCAGAATGTTTTTTAGCATTCGCCTCTCTTCAACCACTTTAATTGATTTGGCTCCTGCGCGGAGGTCAGCGAAAGTAAAAAAAAAAATAGAAAAAAAAAATATTTGAAAATTTGAAAAAAAAAAACGAAAAACAGAATATGCAATTTTTCATCTTATGTTTTCCTGGAAAAACTGGAGAACAGCTGGAACAATTTTCTCCAAAATCCTTTCCGCTCTAAGTTGGATGGGGACGCTTCGATTGCATCATTGATGGCCTTGATCGCATCATCCGTTCGGGAGATATCGTAAACCAAAATTTTTGGTCACACACGGACACCCACCCACACACACACACACACACACACACACACATACACACATACATCATCTTGAAAATTATCGGGGATTGTTGTGGAGACCTTGAAACGTCGAGATATGATGAAAAATCGATTTTCGATTTTCGGGGTGATTACAATAACTTCCCTAGCCCGGGAAGTTAAAAATAAAATGTAGAATTCATGATCCCATTAGGTTTTATTTCAAAAATCTAGATTGTGTATTATTATTGTGTAGTATCACATTTTTTACCAACGCTCCCGAGACATAAGCTATTAAACAATGTTCTCACGAAAAAAATTGCCCATTTAGAAAACAATTATGTTTCAGACTCTGAAAAAATGAGTCATTATGTAATATTGAATGAGTCTCCAATAAAATATCACGCAAGGCTTAAATCTATCGAGTCACAGTCTTTAGTTTCTCTTTTCTTATTATCAAATGATTATTTTGATGGTTTCATTTGGTTAAATATCACAATTTGTTTATCGTATTTAAGAAAAATACGGAGCAACACAGCCTTAACTTCCTCATGTATTCTAATTATCAAAATCCCCATTCTTGTTGTGATAAAGAGCCCAAGAAGAGTAGTTTATTTAAATTCTTACCAGTTAATCGTGCCCTATCTTCATCTTTAATTCTACCAGCAAGTGAAAATAATATTTCAGAAGGCACTGATGATGAAACTATACTCAGATATTTCAAAGCCAGCGGATAAAGGTTTGGATAAGCTAACTTCAAAGAATCCCAATGCTCGAAAGGATTATCGTTCCGAGAAATGACTGGTTGATTGAGATACTGGCGCAATTCTGTATTAATTTCACCACTATCGACTTCTTGAAAGCTACAATTTTTCTGAACCAGCTGATCATGCCAATCCCATATACTCCTTGAATTTTTGGTTTTACTAGTCATGGGGACTTTCGAATGATCTTCCTTTCCTTTTTTTTCTGCATGTCTCTTCTTTATCAATTTCTCGATGTTCTGAACGGCACGACTTGCTGCAAGTTTATCGTTGAAATCGATTTTTTTAAATCTGGGATCTAAAATGGTCGAAATTCCCAACAAAGGGTGACGTTCACAGTTATCAAACTTCTCTTTTATACGCCTCAACAGAATCTCCTGAAATTGTTTAGCCACACCAGTAATCGGAGTGCAATGAATTATGGCATCAGTCATTCCATGGACAATGGGGATCACGATACTACAAGTTGGATAACTACTGCCACTAATTGCGATAATCGCACTTTCAACCGGTTTCATGATGTCAACCAAATCCTTTAAAATTGATATCTCCTCATCAGTGAGCATCTCGGGGGAATTTGCACATTTCTTCGTGACCGGATATACGTACTCTTCTAGTACCAAGAAACGTTCAATCATGGTCAAAGTGTAATTCTATCTCGTTGCCACGTCCATTATAAATTACAATGGAGTTTTACCATCTCGTTCTTGGAGACGTTTTAGTTCATCGGATGCAACTACGCTGTGTTTAGTGAGGGTAACAATTTGTTTTACTTTCTTGATGATGTTTTTCACAGGCTCAATCAATTCCACCATGTCGGGTACCAAATGAGAGAGAATGTGGGCAAAGCAAGCTAACTGCCGGTCTGATCCAACGAGTTGTCTGACAGCACCTTTAATATTATTGGCACTATCACTCACTACAGCCATAATTTTGTTTTTATCAATTCCAAAATCTTGGAGAACTGACAACAAGGTATCGTACAAATATTAACTAGTGTGTCGTTCATCAAGTGGTATTACTCCCAGGTTTGCAGTCTTCATTTCCAGGTCAGGGGTCAAAAAATGGATAGTTACACCCATGTAGCTAGTGTTACTGACATCAGTCCAGTTATCACAGGTCAGCGTATATGACTGTGCATTTGCTAAAGTTGCCTTGAAAGGCTCTTTAAGGACTTCATATCGAGCCTGTATTTTGGTTGTTACCGTTTTACGACTAGGTACCTTATACAGTGGGACCAGCAACTTCATAAAAACCTTGAAGGCATCATTCTCTACGAATGACAGAGGCAATTTCGCTGCACAGATTAGATACAAGATTGCTAGTGTTATTATTTTGGATGCCTCGCCATCACCTGAAATATTGTAGAAAAAAGAATGATAAACTACGGTCTCATAGAGAAAAAAATTGTCAAACTAGTAAAATAAATGAAAAGGGAATTGAAAAAATGAAGATAAAATCATCTACAAACCCCTGAAAGAATTAATTCTTGTAAATGTATCGGTGATACGGGGAGTATTTGTCAATGGAAGATCATCTTTAATTTTCTTAGACGGAGGTTGACTGACGGCTTCTGTAGAGGCTGGACGTTTTTGGTTTTTTTTGATGAGAATACTCTGCGGTAAGTATTCAGGATGCTGGCTTATGAGGTGTTGTTGCATATTCGAAGGGTGCGGACCGCAAAGTCATCAACATCGAAATTTTGTAGAACTGTGTTATCTTTCGTGACCTACATGAGTCGGCCATGTAGCAATATTCAATCATGAAAAACAAATTGAAGATATACATTGGAAGATTACACCTTTCAATTCTTCATTATCAACTCTGCGATTAAATTAACATTCTCCAATGCCTCACTGCAAATCTTATGAATAAAGAAATGTCTATGTCAATAATAAACTCTTCATTCCTTTCCGGCCTCTATGCATGACGAATTAATCGGATACCACCTATTGCAACCCCACTCATCTAATTTCGCCAGGCATGCAGTGATCCTCAATGATTAATGATTAACGCAACCGACGGAATCATTTCATCTCTTTCAGAAATTGGATAATACATAGAACTATGCAACTTGGAAATAAACTAAATCGTATGAATAAGAATGATCATAACAATAGTATAGTGGGAATCGTAACAGATATGAATGAAGTTATCAACACTAGGGATCATACACGTAAAAGGTTTTGGTTATTAGACGAATAACGGCGATAAATTTCTCGGTTACTTTCATTGCTTTTGGGACCCTTTATTGCCACGTCTAGCCCGGGACGCGTGTTTACTTCACCGCTGATATAATATTCCACGCCTCCAGCAGCCTCTCCGCTACTGAAACGCAAAGAGGAGAGAGTAGTGTAAAATGAAGGGGAAAAATGTAGAAAATACTAGGTTGAGAAGTATAGGTAGGGTTTACGATTTTACTCTCCTCCTTACCAAGTCCTCAGCCACTGCTATAATGCTATCTTAAGCAACGACTCGCGTATTGACAGGAACCAATGATAAACTGCCGACAATAATAATGGTTTACGTAGGTGAAAGCAGTAGGCGGAGCTTGAATCTTACTCTTTCTTCCTTTACCTTTTTTGAGAATTACCGCGCACTGACGAAAAATCCATTGAAGTTTCAACGCGACAGGATTAAACGTTCACAATTACTGGTTTCGGAAGTTGAGAAAGGACATTTTTTCACAAAATATTAAATGTACGTGATTACATTCAAGTTGTTTTGCCTCTTCCTCTCCCCCTCAACGCGTGATGCAATGATTACCTCCTTCATTCTTTCCCATGTCTACGAAGAAATTTCCAACGCGAGTTGCGATACCGAGGAAGAGATTGGTTTTCTAAAAGAAATGAACTGTCTACGGGGAAGTCACCATAAAATGGCGAGCTTAACGGCCCGCCCGTCCCCTTCGAACACGTTCCTCGCTATGGGTGTTACGATACATTGCATCCCTTCACCTCCCTACTAACTCTTTCCTCTTACCCGTTACTCATCCCATCGAATGCTTTCACAAAAAAACGAATGGGCTTTCCTTAGTAACAGTGTACGTGTTCACCGTCGCAAATGAGCAAGCTGAGATACTATCCATTGTGCCTTGTATTTGAAAGGGAATAGGCACGCATGAACAAGCGACAAACCACGAAAATAAGTGCACAGTGATAAAGAAGGGGGGGGGGTGGAGATTGATGGAAAAGAGGGTGAGAAGAAAAATTAATTTGGATTCGTTGTTGTGAAACACGAGACGGGATTTTGATTCAATCCTGTGCTCCAGTGGGCTCAACAATAGTGAGTGTACATCGGGAGAAAAAAGCGGAAGGACGGGAAAAATTAGAGAGGAGATAAAATTGGAGGGAAAGAGATGACAAATGCATGAGAAAAACCTCCGTCTGATATGCGAAAAATGGAATGAAGCAGCAAATCGCGTAAGCTCCTTTGCTTACCTCAAACTCGTAGCGTTGATTAAGAATTCAATATATATTTAATCACGTAGCATTCGTGCATGGATTAGTAATTCATGAAGTTGTATACTCAATCATCGATGTCAATTGATAGATGGACAATTAAGTTAATGGTGAATCCTTAGTTACGTATCGTGGATTGCTCCTGTGTATACTTGCAGAAGATTGATTCTATCAGGCATCATGTTGGGACGAAATCATTCTACATTGAATAGTGCATACCGTCATTATGGACCACCTTACGATCAAAATTCCTCTAGAATGCGTTTGAGAAAAATTCTTTTGATAGTTCATGAAGTTTAATTATTGTGGTGGCTGAAACAATCTCTGGCCCTTCAGGAATAGGACAGGAACAATCTCTGGAATTGTGGAGCTTCAGAGAATTATATAACGTGCTGAACTGAAATTCAAAGGAGCACTTATTCTTAATAAAATTAGGAATCAAACCCTCATATCTATATGCCAGTAAGAAGTTTCTTCTTGTGCTCAGTTTAAGCTCCAGGAAAAACAATTTCTTAAGTTGTTTCAGTAGACTAGCTGTTATGTATTCAAACTCCTAGCTGACAGCGTTGAAGAATGAGACGTTCTTCAAGTTTAGGGGTTGAAAATGAATAAAAGACAATGTCCGGTTTACCTCAATATATGTGTACTGTGTCCGCTCATGAAAAGAACATGTATCCGGACACATATTTCGATTATATTCACTTATATTTTCGGCGAAAAATGTCACACGCCAGATGTATGCTAGGTATAAGTTCGGGATATATCATTTCCATAAGGGGTCTCGTAATAATTTCGCTTTTGCGACCACCATTTCACTCCAAAAATTATAAACTAATTGACGTAAAATTCTTAGCAGATTTATTCACATTTAAAACTCGGGAAGTGTCACTTCTGTCGAGGGTAGTTACTACGCACTCATTTTTTGAAAATGTTCTCACTTACTCATCCAGATGAAACTTAACTCTGGGGATGCGGAAATGATCAGCCTACCATCGCGACTAAATTCCGTATGATTTTAATAGGTTTAGAATTTTATCTGTACATAAATAGACCAAAGTGTTCCAGAATCCGTACAGGTTCCATAACCGGGGCACTGACGGTAATAATGGATAAAAACTGTTCATATTTTCATCATCAACACAACTCATTTTTTCTCTAGAATTATTTATGTTAGCATATTCATAATGGATAAATGCGTACAGTAGTATATAAAGGCCCAATATGGCGCCTCTCAACAACCGGTGATGATGAGGATGCTCTGATCATTTAGAATCTTGAGCGCTCATTGCTGACTTTCAACGCAAGTCGTACTAGCACATGGAAGGATGAATCCATAAAATTTTTCTGAACATAATCTCTCCTGTCACTATCTCTCTTCTTTTACTCATACTGAACTCAACAAGTGAGCGAACGCTCCCGGGATAGATATATGAGTACGTCCGCCAGTATGGTAAATGAAAGGGGATCAGGGGAATATGCTTGAGCGCTCATCGACGGTAAGTCGCGCGACACCATTCTGACTCACGGTCTCACTCAATGGTCTCTCAGCGCGTTCCATCCATATGCAGATGGACGATTGCTTGATTAGAGGATGCTAATCGTCCCTGCACCATGGCAAGAGAACTTCTATCGACGCTTCGACACTCCCCCCCCCCCCCCCCACGGGAAACGCTGTGTTGCATGCCACGTGTGTGAGCCCAAGGTACCATTCGTCTCTATGCATTTAAGGTGTATACGAAAACGTAAATTACGGGATAATTTAATGAATCGCTTCCCGATAGCTCCTAGGCATCTACGATATATTCAACATACTCCATTCATCTGGAATCAATGCATTTTTTCGCTTCGTCTGTCTCTCCTGAATTTTCCATCTAGCGGCATATATGTGAATGAATATTTTTGAAGTGAAACTTCTAATGGGAGTTCGAGAAAGGTTGCGTTAAACGTTTAACGCTACAGTGGTGGGGGTGTATGACGCATCCACTAGTGAGCAACGGCACGGTTGCGTTAAGCGTTTAACGCCACTGGTAATGGAAGGAGAAAGAGAGAGAGAGAGAAAGACAGAGAGAAAGGGTCCCACAGGCATAGCATTCAGGCGCATGCGCGTGCTATACCAGCTACGCAGTAAGTGTTGATGCCTCAGTGAGTGAAGCATCACATGGTTTTCAATGCGAGTGTTTTAATTGTGTTGATTTTTGTAATAAATTCAGTTTTAGAATTAGTTTGTTAATTTTAAATCTTAATTTGATATTTCATACGAAATATTTTGGAGTGTAATAATAGTGTGTGGTGATTTTGTGATTTGAATATAATTAAAATGAGTGAAAAGGAGGCTACAGGGGACGCAGTGGAGTCGAGGTTATGTGAAGGTACGTTACTGTTGATTCGGGGATTGTTTGTTACGTGTTTAAATTTACAATTTCGCAGAAAACATTTTCATGCTCCACAATAATAACAATAATTTTAAATCAATTTTATAGGGAGAGATGAGGTAGCGCTCCCCAGTACTTCCACTGGTTCCAGAGGATCAAGAGGGAAAACAGCTCAATATTATCGTGATTACAGAGCATGAAAGCGAGCAGAGATGGAAAAAGAGTTATCAAATACGGTAACTAGTAACCTGTTTACAATTTTTCACTGCCAGAAGCTGAGCCATTACTACAATTCCTCAAAAATAAATTCTCTTTAGAAATGAATAATGGTAGGAATAATCCAACGACAAAAGGGGGGACCACTATTGATGCAGTTTTCGCCAGAAAAATTGATAAAATAGAAATTAAACATTTCATATCTTATTTTAGCTATCATAATCCACTTGTAAATGTTATTAACATGGATACAGCGCCCGCTGAAAGTGAGATTTAAATTGAAAAAATTTTTTTGTCGAAAAATAATAAAAATTTGTGTTCGCCAAAAGTATTGTGTTACAATAACATTGATTTCAATCCTTTCATGTTTCCAATTTGCCATCATGAAGTTTCACTTCTTCCGCGCGGAGGGACTCCACGCACTTTTTTTTTATTTGGGTGGCTTCCAGTCGCTCTGTCCGGGGCTTCGAACATTATGTATGACACTGTCGAATAGTTGGGATTTGTGATAGTCTCAATCAACTCGCGTATTTTTCATTGTCAATTGAGTGATATCCTATTATGCTTTAGAAAATCGAGTAGACGAAGGAATCAAGAGATGCGGTAGTGTCTCTCGACAAGTACGGACTGAGCGAAAGTCTACTGCACTCCTATACAGCTGAATTGAATGATGCGAAAATCAAAAAACGATTTCACCCAAAATATTTCACGTAGACCGCTCTTTTTAGAAAAAAATACTCAATTTATGATAGTCCTCAATTTAACGATGGCGAAAAACCACTCTTGATATTATTTAAGTAATTAAAAATGAGTAGACAAAAATGTTCTTCATCACAAATTTTTAGTGGAAATGGTAGTGGTGTTGGTAAGCTTACAGACGGTGACTTGAAAGTGTACGTCATCACAGATACGGAGTTGTGGATTCTGTACTTGTGTGACTGCACACGGATTCGTACATATGGTAGGGTATATACACATACATCTATGCGAGTGTAGCGCGCATTGGAATAGATGGCGGTATCTCCTTAACACTTTGGCGTGTGAATCAGAGGAATTTTGAAACTAAAACCACCTTTACGTACATTCTGTTATGAAATTTCAATCAGTTGACGATTGCACATCAAAAAACGAGTTCGGAGCTGAGAATTTTCTAATTCTACTCGACCTTCGATCAGCGTTTCGTCGATTATATATTTTATACAATTCATCACGAAATCGGAAGTTTCTTTTCTTCCCCATTTCCTGGTGGGAAAATAATATAACCTCATAATTTCGAAATCGTCAGAAGCATGCTTTCTGTTTCTGGATGTTACGGTTTCGATTTGTCAGATGAAAGGATTTTTTTAGAAATTGATATCTGATACTGACAGTATTATTTATAGCATGAATTGTGACTATCATGGTGGAGGCCCATGCATTAGAAGTTGTCATGAACCCACACGCGGCCGCTTGCTATACAGAACCGAATCAGTCTTTGCTCATGAATTAAATGATATTAAACATTCACTGAACCAATTTCCAAAAACCTGTAGAATATTCCAAAAAATTCTTAATTTCTCCAAACAATCATCTTTCTTCAAAATGTTTATATGTCGAATCCACCCGGAAGGTACGTACTTGTCACATTTTTTTTGGACCGCCAGGCACTGTTTTTTCTGTCATTCAATCAGGTGACCGGAGTTTATTTCCCCAACAAAAATTTCCCGGAAGAAATTCCCCCGCCAGAATTTCCCCGGAAAAAATTTCCCCTGGAAAAAATTTCCCCTGGAACAAATTTCCCCTGGAAAAAATTTCCGTGGGAAAAATTCCCCTGGAAAAATTTTTTCCGGACAACAGATTTGTACAGACGTTTGGGGTGGCCGCCGGGGGGGGGGGGGTAGGGGAGGGGAACAACACACATTTTGATGATAAGCTGCTCCCGCCGTTATAGTCCCGGGGTTTGCGGTGAAATTTTTTTCCGGGGAATTTTCTCCGGGAAATTTTTGTTGGGGAAATAAACTCCTAGAACCTTCAATCATTGGTACTTGCCGTCATTTATAGATGGCTATAACCAGTAAAAGGAAAAAAAAAAAAAAAAACCTTCAATCATCCTTTATGTTGGAGACGTACTTTCGTCATGGCAGTCATCGACGAAACTACGGAACCAATAAATCAAATCAATTAAATCATTCGTTATGTATGACATATATCTCGAAAGTTCTTACCCTAATTTAATTGAAAGCCACTCAGAATTCCACTCGCTTCAAGTTTTTTTCGTCAGCAATTAACCGCTTTTTTCCTCGTTACACATATTCACATATATATTTTCACACGTATACATATGGGAGAGCAGTGAAACCAAGCGCACAGCGCTCTTGTCAGAGCCACGTGCTCGCGCTACGTCGGCTCACCGGAAATGACGTAATAATTAATGGGCACGTATCAATTAGCAAATGCCTACTATGTACCTCGTACTCATTGCCTACGTGGATGTATCTTTCTCCGTTGGTCATATTGCCCGGCTGCCTATTTTAAATCGGTTGGTACCTCTTTCCTCCCGTTCGAACCACGGAGCTCGTTCCACTGGTTCTCGTCCCTATGGCTCACTAACCATTCTCACCGCTCGGGTGGTCGCGAATCACGCTCCCCTTCCTATTAATTATCAAATGCTCCATCATTTATAATCGCGGAGCTCGTGCGATTTTTGACGGGCTAACGTATCGCCTGTGCAGATGTCGCCTCGACATTTTCCGCTATCCACTCGGTGAACGGTTAGTGGGAACAATATTGTCGATGCAAGTTGGACAATTTACTGGGTTGACTTTTTCTCGAATTTTCTCGAATGTTTCGAACGGATTTTGATTCGAAAGATGGATAAAATAATCATTTCACTGTCGAATAATAAATTGTTTCTCAGGCCCGAATTTCTTTCTGTCTCATGTGAAATTAAAGACTATTCGATCATAAACAGGTTATAAAAATCAACGAGGCTAAAATGATAGAAGTGTTTTTTAGATGTTCTAGAAGTTTTTTTAGGTGCTTTTAAGGTTCCTTTTAGGTATCAGTGTGAACTATGTCTTCAACCCTTGGGTCCCTTTTAGGTGCTTTTTAGCTATCATTGGGAACTACACCCTCAACCCTTGGGTCCCTTTTAGGTGCTTTTTAGGTATCATCGAGAACTACACCCTCAACCCTTGGGTTCCTTTTAGGTGCCTTTAAGGCGCCTTTTAGGTATATGAGTTTGGATAAAACCAAAATGATAATTGTTTCCATTGCTCAATACGAGAAAGATCATGGAATTTCAGGGCTACCTAATGATCTTGGGTGAGAACGAATTATCTAAGACCCAAGGCAGACGGCACGGAGTGAGTCGAACCGCAGGAATTATTTATGGGGTTTATAGTGGGGGCGGGGGGGGGGCGCACTTGGTCGACTGCAGAGGCGATAGACTCCTTCGCCACCGAACTGCTTGGGCGTACGACCCTCTTCTATGTATACCTACCTACTGCTTAACCAAGTGCAAAGTGAGAAGGCATTAACTGTTTACTATCATCCCACTTGCGTCAGGAGGGTCTTCGTAACAGAAGTCTTATGGTTCTATAGTCTCACGCATATTGTTTGTATGTGAGGTCTCACTCTCTACATCTTTCCCTCAGCTTAAGAACACTCTAGAATCAGATCGAAAAATGAGAAAATCATTATTTTTGTAACGCCTGCTGAAACATTTCACTTTCGGCAGCGTTTTTTCTTGTGTAAAGTTTTCATTTTTCTTGAAACCTTGAACTTCATACACTCCACTGATAAAACAAACACTTTGCCCTTGAAACTCCACCACAAAGAAAATTTTGGCAGGTATTCCAAAAGATAGGAACGTGTTATACGTACGTACAAAAAAGTTTTACTTTACACACTAATTAGACACAACAACACGCAGTCAATATCATCTGCTAATCGCATTAACTGACCCCGAAGGTGTTGCACTCGATATTACCTGATACTAATTTTTTTACACGAATATATCATATTTGGATTATTTACTATGGGGTGTCCATTATGTGGAAATGATCGAAGAGTAGATTGAAACAAAAAAATCATGAATATTGAAAATAGTTAATGAGTTATCTTATTTTCAAAATCGGCGAGTCTTACGCACAAAAAATGCGGTAGCATTTAATATTGCCTCACTCACCGCAGTGACTGTTGCCACCGATTTTTTTATTATAATTGCAGTAAACAAATCAATACTTACCATCAAGATTTTTCGCATTCTTCCACTCCATTCGAAATTATCACACTGTTAACTCAAGGCCATGTATCCACTAGAGTTCACCATTTTTCGCTCTTTTACACACGTTATTTAGAAAATCAGTCAATTCTCCAAATAATCTTTTTCAATTTTTCTCATTTCTTTCAATCGATTGATAGATAATTTTTGTTTTCAACCGAAGAACAACTAAATAGATCCCAGCCAAAATCCAATCAGCTTTAAGTTACACGGAGACGCTCCGATTGCGTCATCGAAGACTTTGACAAATCGTTAGAAAGGTTCAGAATTGTAAACACTATGAAATGTGAAGATGAAAATTCCATTTTTAATTAACGGAGTGATTACAATAATTTCCCGAGCCCGTAGAGTACATTGGTGGATGAAACAGTAATGTGAGAAGTCCCTCGGCTAGATTCGAAAATCTCATAATTTTTTTCCTTTCAACATTAAATTCATCTCATTTTTCTAACTTTGCTGTACTTTCAAAAAATGGTTTATTTCGATCAAACCAAGTCGATTTAATTCTTATGAATGATTTATTGGATGAAATGAATCATTTATTTTATCTTAATAAATCATTTTCTGGCTGCAAAAATTATCTGGTTCCGTTTACTTCTTTTATAAACAACTTCAATTGAACTTGAAAACTGCATACGCGCGCCATCTCACAGCTCACTTGATCATTTCCGCCATCAATTCGAAATCGATGGGAGAACAGCGACTCAACTGTTCTCATATATCTTTCGGCGTGACTCTAACGCACTGTTGCCGTTCATTTTTCGAACTCCCTCAAACACTATTGCGCGCCATAACCCAATCCCCTCATTGGACCACAATAATTGTCAAATATTAAAAAATCGGCTAAATAATTTTTTTTTTTTGTATTTTTCCCGTATTTAGAAGATCATTTTACGTTGGAGAACGGGAGGTTTTTCACCAATAAAGATACACCCTGTATAAGCTTTGGGTGGACTTGAGAACAATCAAAATGGTCTCCCTCAAACGTTTTGGAACGTTTTCTCAAACGTTGTGGAACGTTTTCTCTGACGTTTTGGAAAGTTTTGGAATGGTCTAGAACTGATGATATCATGAAAAACGTGAAATAATGATATCATCAATGACTTCATACTTCCATAACCGTCGATGACTCATCATGATGACGCCATCGTTATAGAACCACGTAGAAAAATATCGATGGCAGTCGGCATGGATCTGCCATGAAAAATCCCATGGATTTGCCATGATTATTTGGCCGATTCCCATGGCAGTTGCAATGGATTTGCCATGGGATTGCCATGGGTTTGCCCTGAAGAGAGTTCAATTTTTCCAGGGTTAAATTCGTGAGGATTCAAAAGTGAAATTTCGAAGGTTATATGGAGCAATTCCAAGTCTATGTGGGTTTGATTCGTGAGTGATTGATCCATGGAGGTTCCATTAACAACATCGTAATCAAAGAGGGTTCAATTCATAAGGGTTCAATCGACAAATTTCCAATTAATGATGGCGCAATTTTTGAGGGTTCGATTGTGAAGGTTATAATTGGTGAGGGTTGAATAGATGGAACTTGAATGATCCATAAGGGTTTTATAGAAAAGAGTCTCATTGATCGGAAATATACGTGTAAGGGTTTTCCCACCTATATTCATGCTAATCAAACCCTCATCAATGGAGTCTTTACAAATTTCACTCTTATCAAGTTTAGACATCATTATTCAATCAGATGATTATATAATAATCATTCATGTGAGAGTTATCTCTACTCCAAGCTTAAAATTATTTGAGGGGCTCGACCCCCCCCCCCCCCCCCATTAACTCCCGAAAAATTGTCATGGCCAATATAGTCAAGAGTTTTTCTTTCATCATAAATAAGATGCAGAAAAGTGGACTTATTATTTTTGTTTCCATTCTAGAAATATCAATTAAACATCACTTTATGCGATGAAATTATGAAAATTTAATTAATAAAATAGCGATGATTAACGGTACAGTTTTGAGAGTTTGTTTCCTACTGCCATCGCAAATCCGCGGCAAGTTCATGGCAGCCCGTGGCAATCCCATGGCAAATCCATTGCAACTTCCATGGGAATCCGCCAAATAATCATGGCAAATCCATGGGATTTTTCATGGCAATCTCATGGCAGATCCATGGCGATTGCCGTCGATATTTTTCTACGTGTACCGTCCACGACCGCAGTGCCACCTAGTGGTCGTGGAAGTTCTGGTCCAGAACCCACTTTACTTTACTACTGGTGGTCATCGAGGGGAAAGCTGGCGGGCATATATATTGAGTAATCGTGCACTCATTTTTGGCGATGGGACACAACAGCGTCCCTTGATTCTTTCTTAATTAAAAAATCCGCGTTCCCCTATTCAACGATGCAAAAGTCTTCAATTCAAATATACTATTCTCGAGTTAAGAATATTCTTTCCTGTAAAATGTCGGAAATCTAAAAATATCATGTTATTAGTTGTGTTTAAAGAAGATATTGGAATTTGAGATTGATGAAGTTTATTCTGGTAATGGAAATAATAGTGTCATTCCGAAAATAATCCGAGAATATCTCTTCAATCCACGCAGACTCCTTACACAATATTTACTGAGGAATCATTCTATTGGAATATACACGGTGTTTCAAAATAACTTTTAAAGCGGTTACCGGTAGACAGATAAAAATGCAAGGAATCCGGGAAAAATATTGAAAAAAATCTAAATTGGCTAAAATTTAAATGAATGACGATTGAAAGTGGCCAATAGCAACGATGGGTTATGGCGGGTGATCACGAGTGGGGATGGAGCGAGCATATATGGCAACAGTGTAGAGGGAATTTTCAATGAGATGGCGCCGTGAAATTATCCGTCTGCATTCACGTCTGTCATTAACAGATCGGTGGATAAAGAAGGGATGACAGTCGCAAATGTAGATGGCGTTGTATTTTTGAAATTATCTTAATCAAACTGGGAATGTCGCTGTCTCTTGAAATTTACTGGGTTTGCCTTGATTTCTTACTCGAATCTCGACTCCAATGGACCTCGAAGGTCCTCCCAAAATTCCTGCTTGGAGTCCTGCTGAGACTTCTGCAGAGATTCCTTCTCAAGATCCTGGTCAAGATCCTGCTGGAAGTCCTGCTTGAAGTCCTGCTAAAGCTCCTGATCAAGATCCTGTTAAGGTTCCTCCTGAGACTCCTGGTGAGATTCCTTCTCAAGATCCTGATCTAAATCCTGCTGGAAGTCCTGATCCAGGTCCTGCTGAATCTCCTGCTGAAGTTCTTGCTAGAAGTCTCGCGCAGACTCCTGCTGAGATTCTTTCTCAAGATCCTGGTCAAGGTCCTGCTGAGAGTCCCGCTTGAGGTCCTCCTGGAGCTCCTCCTGAAGCTCCTGATCAAGATCCTGCTCAATTTCCTGCCGGAGTTTTTTTTCGTTTATCTGAAACGTTTCGGGGATCTGACTCAATTTCACTTGCTGGGAATGCCTCTGGGATTGCTTCCCGTCCCAGAGCACATCTCAGAGATATTTTTTTATCCCGTAAAAATAAACTATTAATTATTTATCAATAATTGAGGGGGTCATTAGACGTTGTCTAAACGATTGTAGAACTATATTCATACTCAAGGGGGGGGGGGGGGGACTAACTCAATTTCACCTTCTGGGAATGCTTCTGTGATTGCTTCCCGTCTCAGGGCACATCTCAGAAATATTTATCTATCCCGTAAAAATAAGTTATTAATGATTCATTCATAATGCTGCGAGAATTCGACGCAGACCATAATAATGCCCAAGCTCGTGGATGACCGTGAACCGGTACACAAGGCATTATTACGATCATCGAAAATACATCCTGAGTGGAGTAGTAAAACAAGATGAGTTGATACCACTTCATCAGTTTACCAGAAAGTTATCCTGAGCGAAGCTCCCCCCCCCTCCCCCCACTGGCCCATGCCACCTAATCAGTACTCACAACTGTTTTCTAGTTCCCGGAACCGAAGGTATCTCAAGGCTACTTTTTCATAAAACCTCTAGCAAGACCTCCAGCAGGAAATTGAGTAGGATCTTGAGAAGGAATCTCTGCAGGAGTCTCAGCAAGATCTCCAGCAAGAACTTTAGAAGGAAATTCAGGAGGACCTGGATCAGGACTTCCAGCAGGATTTAGATTAGGATCTTGAGAAAGGAATCTCACCAGGAGTCTCCGGAGGAACCTTAACAGGATCTTGATCAGGAGCTTTAGCAAGACTTCAAGCAGGACTTCCAGCAGGATCTTGACCAGGATCTTGAGAAGGAATCTCTGCAGGAGTCTCAGCAGGACTCCAAGCAGGAATTTCGGGAGGACCTTCGAGGTCCATTGGAGTCGAGATTCGAGTAAAAAATCAAGGCAAACCCAGTAAATTTCAAGAGACAGCGACATTCCCAGTTTGATTAAGATAATTTCAAAAATACAGCGCCATCTACATTTGCGACTGTCATCCCTTCTTTATCCACCGATCTGTTAATGACAGACGTGAATGCAGACGGATAATTTCACGGCGCCATCTCATTGAAAATTCTCTCTACACTGTTGCCACATATTCTCGCTCCATCCTCACTCGTGATCACCCGCCATAACCCATCGTTGCTATTGGCCACTTTCAATCTTCATTCATTTAAATTTCAGGCAATTTAGATTTTTTTCAATATTTTTCCCGGATTCCTTGCATATCTATCTGTCTCCCGGTAACCGCTTTAAAAGTTATTTTGAAACACCCTGCCTTATCACGACTCCGGTAGATGCCCATCAGAGACAACAAAGAGTTAGTATCTTGAAAAGCAATCGAACGATCAGGTTGAAATTCGGCCCAGGTTTATATCCACATGATACCACTCTAATAGAAATTGCCCGGGCTCAAACCCAGCTCACTGTGTTAACGCAGGGGCGCATGAATGCGAGATCGATGCGGTCACTAGGGCCCAGCCCAATAGTCATTTAAATTTTCTATAAGCAATCATGATTCAGAATATTAGATTTTTGTTGATGATAATTTTGGAGTTATTGACACGATTTGTCCTGTATATACGCTTGCAGCCGCAACGGACATAAAATCTATAATCTTTTTCAATCAATTCAAATTTAGTAAATTCCATTAACTTGGGAAAAATAATTGAGTAAAATTCGCGTGAAAATATTTCCTTTATTCAGTTCTCAATCAAACGTCATAAGCCTCAAAATATTCATTAGTAAGATCCTACGAAATTCTTGTCTTGAAACACCTGCAAGGGCAAAACATAGCTCTTGTCTTCACTTGATCGATTTATGATTCTATTCAATTCCTTATTTTCAGTTTACATTCGCGGAGAAAATCACGTCTTAAAAAAATTACATTCAACCCATCAAATTCAGAAAATTACTTGGATATCATTTTATCAATTCATCAATGAATAAAACGATTTAGAAAAAATCATGATTAAAATCAGTCAAGTAAAACTACTATAGCTTGACCATGTACTCCCACTCGTAGGCATATCTTCATAGAATATGCCTTTTCATTCCAATTTCAGACGAGATGAGGAAGAGCCAGAATTAAATTTCCAGAATAACTTTGGTCGTATTGTTGATGAATGTTTCATCTTTCATCTGTAACTCCATTTTCACTCTCGCAAATTCGAGAGAAATTCGTTTGAACATTAATGTCTAACCGTTTTACTACCTCTTCCTCTGATACATGAACATCCTTCCACTCCAAAAAACTATCTCTATACATTCCCCTCCTTCTCACTTCCCCTCGCAATTCCTCGATATTGGAAAATTTCCTCAATTTCAAGAAACATTTTCTCAATTCATCGAAACGAATATTCTCTCAATGTAGATTATCCTGCATCCTCTATCCTTTATACATCGTAAATATCCTTCTTCAGAGTTTTTAACTTCATCGCGTCTTTCGAATACCCTCGTTAGCCACCCACTTATGTCACCCATCATTTGCCTCTTTTCCCATCAGCTAGCAAATTAACGCCACTACTCTCACACACCATTCTCGACATTTGGCATCCCTCATTTACCACGTGAACTCAGCAATACGATAGTGGGATCGCCATATAAAGTACTAGTGAATGCGCTATGCAAGTATCACAGTGGACCGTCAGCTGGGGGTGCTATTCTGTATATCTCTTGGCGATCATTCCGTCCGATTAAGCACAGCGTCGGTGGTGTTCAAAGTTTTCGGATATGAGAAGCATCGAGAGAGAAGCTGCCAGAGAGGGTGAGGCGAAGAGGTTAAGAACTGCTCAAATTGGAGGGTTGGGAAAGTCAGCTAGGAGGGTAAACATGAGGAGGTAAGGGAGGGGCGAAGTCGGCTGCGACTAACCCATCACTGAACAATGGATCGTAGCGCGCATCAACGAACACTAATATAAATGCAAATTAACTGTTACGCGCTGGTGAGTGGTGCAGCCAGTTAAACCATACTGGACTTATGATAAAATCGACTCGGATACACGCGCAGTGAAAACAATTTTGATTCATCCCGCTCCCTCACCTCGACTACTACCACCTCGAGGAATTTGAGATTCATCTTCAATGAGTGATCATTTGTATTTATCTCACAAGATGTTCGTTTTTTTCTTTTTGTAATATTTCCACAGAGATTTGATTTAGTTTTGTTTTGTAACAGATGAAAGAGGGAACAAAGGGGAACAATTCCTTCTCTTTCTTCAAGAAGATCTTGAGATGAGAAAGTACCGTCGGCAAAGGCCATTCTTGATTTGTAAAAAGAGAAAGTACAGAAAAAACGTGGGGAAAGTATATAGCATCTGCGGTGGTGAAGGGAGAAGGGGGGTTTAAATGCACACATAAGTCCTCAAAAATTGTCTTTCCACAATAATATGCCCAAGGGTTGAAAAGAAGAGGTTTTTTTTCTTCTGGCGTCATTGGATTAGGCAAGAAAAAATTGTATAGGCCATACCGGTTGTTTTTTTACCTAACTCTGATTAGATTTTGGTTGACATCGGTTGAGCGGTTATCCGGTTTTATAGTATAGCAAAATGTCATGAATAGCGAAAAAAGCATAAAATGTGAACAAAATAGCATACACTCGTGTTTAAGGGAGGAAAATAAATTTTACACATGGTATCAATTATTTCATAATCATAATCATGATCATAATAATAATGATGATCATTATCATTTAAAAGCTACGGAGCTGAAAAAACAGACAGGAAAGAAAGTAAGAATAAAATTAAAATAAATACAAAAAAAATAATAATAGAAAAGGGAGATAAGATGGTGAATGCAATTCTTTTCTCATTGTGCAATAATCCTTATTTATTTATACCTAATTCTTCGTTAATGATTCTCATCGAATTATGAGGTCCAATAGCCGAACCGAGATTTTTTGTGTTGCCCAAACGGGTCATAGCCACCATGGGAGCGTGCTGACGAGCGACCAACAACGCACCACTAATTTCTTCTGTGCTCACTCTCATGAAAGGTGTCTGTTTATAGGATGGATAAGAGGAAGAATAAGAATAAGAGCTCGGGAAGTCGATTCCCAATGTTTGTAAAAAAAGGTGAAGAGAAATTCGAGGAGGGAGTGGGAAACAAATGCGAATAGTTTATTGCCATTTCCGCACACAAAAGTTCACCAAACAGGATGATGAAACTTTATTCTTTCCTGAAATTGGCGGGAGTGGTGGGGTGAGTGGGAGGGGTCGTACGAAAATGTATAGGGAATTCAGTTTTCCACATCTCGTTAACATAACCACATATTTTCTCTCCCCCTGACTTTTTTTTCTCAGTCATTTTGCAGCTTGAATTTGATAAACGCAAAGAAAATGACGCAAAGAACGCAGATTGGAAATCTATCAAAGTATAGTAGCCTAGTGTATTGCGCTAAATTCCCCTAAGAGAAAGAAAATTGAAGGGACTCACAGGCCGATGCGTTCAAATGTCCATGGATATTCGAATCGAAAAATAATGATAACCAAGGCCCGGAAGTTTCTTTAACTAAAACTGCAGGGAGCCGTTTCTGGAACAAAAGATGTATGGATAAATGGGAACATTAGCAACCTCAAGAGATTTACTCGAATTTTCCATTGTATATTTTTGTTTAATTATTGAATATTAATTTTCAAAAGGAAAAAACAGTCGCTCAGTAAATAATGCTCCAATATGAATACATTCAACTTAGTTTCATTAGAGTCCAGTTAATTAAATTTTTGATGAATATAGGTGTACTCCGATCACGCAATTTTTGCAATAATTGTGGGGAAAGGATGAAACTTAATTCAAATTTAACGTTGTTCACATGTAGAAATTCAATTTGGAAAATAGATTGTCATAAAAGAAGAACAAGGAGACACGTAAACAAGTGTTTACAGCGGCTCTTGGTTCGAACATAAAAGATTAGAAATTCAAAAAATATTTAGATTTATTTACCACTATATTATCTCGGATAAAATCACAATAGAAACACTGAGTATTGAGAATCAAATTTCTGTGAAGACGGTGAGGTACTGGGTGGGGAGAGTTAAGAGGGCTGGAGGGTAAAAAAAAACCACTGAAATGCGGGCAAATTTTTGCTCCATGAATTTTCTTAACTTGTTCATTGATAAGTTCAAAAAATTATTGTAAAAAAAACTTTCCCATCATGAAATTGTGATGAAACGAGTTGAGGGTGATTTGAAGTGGCTAGATAATTTTTTTTTATGTTTAAAAAAACGAGCTGGGTGACAAGTCTGGGCGCAGCCATATTGCTAGGATACCCCCTCCCTTTACCGTAAGATGGCGGCGCCTAAATCTGTCGACCACCTCGTATTTCTAAACGTAAAAAAAAAATATTTAGCCACTTCAGATCACCTTCAACTCGTTTCATCACAATTCCGTGACTGGAAAGTTTTTTTTGCAATAATTTTTTGAACTTATCAATGAGTGAGCTATGAAAATTCATGGAGCAAAAATTTGCCCGCATTTCAGTGGTTTTTTTTCACCCTCCTGCCCTCTTAACTCTGTATTAACTCCTCACGTACGGGGTCGATGCAATGCAGGGTGCAATGCATCGACCCACCAGCCTGTCCGATCGGCCGGGGTCGATGCAATGCATCGACCTTATACACGGTATTGCCACCTATCGCCCGGCCGTAGGGACAGTTTGGGCGCTGAAGGCCCCGTACGTGAGGGGTTAAAGCAATGGGACTTGTCACGTGTCACTACCAAGTTGGGTGGGGAGGGCTAAGTCGTAGAGATAAATGAGACGAGGATTGGGGGGAGGAAATATAATCGGGGTAGACAATGTAGAGGACAGTGGATCGTTGGTATATATGATAGAAATACAGGCAGTGTATTCGCGACACCAGTTCCAAATAGAACATGTAAGACACTCCATAGAGTGATATGTAGTGTAGTGGTACCAGGCACGACCATTTATACAGACGGTTGGAGAGGTTATTATGGAGTGAGGTTGAGGGGATTCAATCACCTCAAGGTCAACCACTGCTACCAATTCGTTAACTCTCATAACAGAGATGTTCATACACAGAACATTGAGAGAGTGTGGCGTGACATGAAGGGCCAACTACAGAGGTATGGTGTAGGACTGCGATTCACTCGAGAAAAGATAAGTAAAGTTATGTTTAATCGAGAATTCTCGTATGCCGAATGCATCTGCGCATTTTTCCGCATTGTCTCAGGATTGAGATCTCCATATTAGTGAAGTAGACATTGAAATTTAGTGATTTTCTGGTAATATTTGGGAAATTTCGCCTTTTTTCTGGTCAATTTCGAATTTTTTAGGGCTATTGAATGAATATCCACGGTTAGAAAGTAATAATTTTGAACAACTTGCGATTTAAGTCGATGAGAATGAAATAATTGAAATTCAGGATATTGTTAGAACAAAGTCAGTTAGACTATATGAGATCTCAGGATATTCACGGGTTTCTTTTTTTCCGTGTGCTATCGCTCGCCCTCACCACACTCTCACTCACAGTGATTTGGTGTAAATGTGACGAAAGTCCGTAACGAGAAATGACGACAAACTGCGCTGCTCTCTCAACGCAGTCTCTCGGGTGACAGGCCGATGTCGCTAGGGGGGGTAGCCTTGTCACCAACACTGCGAGAGTAACTGTAGTATCTCCATAATATTAACCTTAGATTGGTCGCGCTTTGCAACCTTACGACTTTGGTCGAGTCATGAGCGATTCGGTGGCCGTGCTATTTAGGCCAAGACGTTGCCAAATTTCCTCTACACTGGTCGGGCGTGTTGAGTGAGTTTCGGCAACGTCGCAAGACGAGCGATTTCATTTAACATGGGAAAAATCTTCTCAGCTCCTGAAATTAATTATATTACTCCACAAATTGCGTAAAATATGAGTTAAAAAATGATAATATGTTAAAGGTTCCAATTGACAAATAGAAATTTTTCAGAATTTTCCACTTCAACAGTCAGCAGAAAAAAAATAAAAACGACGCGACGCGGCGAATCCCTCATAGGGTGACCAATCTAGGGTTAACAGCGGAACAACGTGTAGCTTTATTTTGAGAATGAAAAAAAGAGAGCGTAGAAGCTACGCGACAGAAGTGAAACTTCATGGAAGACGTTTCCATCAAAGTTATGGTGAACATGATTTTACCGACGATTCTATTCGTGGCGCTGTGCGCCAATTCTCCATATTGCCCTCTTTTCTACAGAGCGTGTGACGGATGCTTGGTGTCGCTTTCCTCCGCCTATATTTTCAATTCACACCCAACGTGCCCGTAGAAGTTTCACTTCAATAATAATTGACGGAAAATAGAAGGGCAAAGGTCAGTTCGCATAACATGGATTACAGACCCGTACGGCGGCGATGAGGTGTTTACACTTAGATTGCGAGTACGTCAGTATGGCTCGATGATTTGTTTTTGCATTTTTTGATGTGTTAATATCTTATCGCTCGCCCTTACTACAGTCTGTTTCATAAAAGTACCAATTATTTCGTCATAAAAAGTAACTCACTTAAAACTCTCCTACGGCCATATAGCGATCACAAAAACCAGTTAAAGAATTGAAAATGAATATTAAAGACAATTCATTTCATTGAAAGATGCCAACGTTTCGGACACTATATGTGTCCATCATCAGGGCAATATTTTATTGTTCTGCGAAAAATTAACAAAAAATTATAATTATTTTACAACTCAAGTCTATCTATATATCATTCTGAAAAAAAAAATTAAAATAACAAAATAAACGACAGAATTTCATAATTTACCTAAATCCCATTGAATGTAAAGGGAGCAGAACAAAAATAACCAACAATTATACAAGACAGTAAAAATACATGTCATTGGCCTCTTCTAACCTAGAAAATACAATGCATAGATATCAATGATCCAAACTGACAAAGAAAACTTTATGAAAATGAAATTCATGTTTTGAATAAAAAATAACATTATAGTGAACAATAAAAACTAACTAAATGTTCATTCTATGTGAATCTACTGAAAATGATGATAAAATTGTGAGACCATTGTAAACAACATCATACCGTTGGTTCAGATGTCAGAAATCGAAGAGAGCGAAACATCAGAGCCATCTGATGAAACCAATAAAAAACTAACCACCAGAATTATCAATTAAATGTCTGGATCATTAGACAAATATGCATTATATTGCACATGTGTTCAAACTAGCAAACAATCAAAAAATTCCAAAACTTTAAAAAAATTTTTTAACAAAAATGTCAAGTACATTAAAAAATTACTAATCAATTACGTCCATAAAATCAGTCAGTGCATAAATATTAACCATAATTAGAAATTACTGTATCGTTAATTTCTTTAACATCATAATTAATCCATCATAAGAGTTGCCGAGATTTTTACAGTCATTAACAAAATTAACTGTTCTCCCTTGATGTTTTTTTATATTAAACATTTCCATAATATTTAATGCAACCCCAGGATTAGTTGAACCAAGTATACTTGAATGATCAAAATTAAACGTCCGAAACGTTGGCATCTTTCAATGAAATGAATTGTCTTTAATATTCATTTTCAATTCTTTAACTGGTTTTTGTGATCGCTATATGGCCGTAGGAGAGTTTTAAGTGAATTAATGGAAAGCGATTGGAATTAATATCATAAAAAGTAACTGTTAATGTAAAAAGCCCTTGCAGTACATGAAGTTGTTTGCAAGTTTATTACCTTATTTTCCTCATCAAAAATATTTCTGAACATTCTAAAGAATAATTCTTATGTAAAATTGTTATTCTCATATTCTACTCAATGAGAAGTAGATTACATTGAAGAGAATTCAATTGGCATTATTCATGAATTCGCAAACGCGATACTCCAAACTTCAACCCGTTGAAAATTTTCCACCACGATGAACTGAGGCATTCACTACACCATTTGTGGATTTCGATGACCAAACTTCTTGGAAAATGAAAATTTATTCGCCCCCCTCGATTCATTCTGAAAGTCAAGAGAATAACAAAAAAGAAGAGAATTGCTTGAGATTTGCCGAGACTGCTTGCGGTGGCCGTTTGGGGGAGGGGGGAGGGGGGGTTGAGAGGTTACCGGGGTTTCGGCATTTTCAACTGAACTAATCTGGATTTTTGTGACACTCAGTGAAGATACCTCTTCGTCACATAGCCACATTGAAGTGATATAGGATAGCCACTGTTGGAGCCCCTCGGGTGTCCAGATCACGTCTTGACCCATGCCACGTATCTTCTCTCAGAGTTCGATGGACATTGGCTCGTGTATAGTCATCGAATCGAATCCACGACCAGTATGCCATGAACGAGTTTGATTGTCCATATTGTCAGTCGTACAGTTGATGTCCCCGCTTTCTGCTCAAGTTATGGACATTTCTGATACAGGAATGAAGACTACTCATCAGTCGAGATCAGTTCGGATTCATTGGAGAATAATTGACCGATGTAATGCTCGATTAAAAAATGTTGAATCTTGGTTAAAAATCCTCAACAGCACTCGGGGGGTATATTCCGGTTCGTGTTTTCGGTATAATATTTGTTTCGATATTTATTAATTCATCCGTTTGTTATCTCTTCACCAGTCTCAAGAGTCATATTTTTTGTCTTTTTTTTTGTTCTTACACAAAATTCCAAAATAACAAAACTTTCACACTTAACTCTAGGATCACCTCGAAACTAAAACTTTTGATTTTATACAAAAAACAGGAACCGGTATAGGCGCCCTAGACACGTACAACACCAATCTTCATAAGAAAATACATGAATTATGAATCAACAGAACATATGGAATGAATAAACACGTTTACAAAACAATATTCTCCCCCCCCCCCTCCCACCTTATTTCTGACCAATAACACCTTTATCCACTCTCGAATCCCTCTGGATCCCCTATGCAGCAAAAATCCACGAATACAAAGCGCACGTATACTGCTGAGAAACATCTGTCACCAACATTCTGCCGGACACTGAGTATCTGTAGGTCGTTGGAAACCCAACGAAATAACTTGAGAAAGCAATAACAATGGGAACAGTGGAAATGAAAACCTCAGCACAAGTAACTCACTGCATGTATACTCTGAAGCTGAAACTACATTAGGATCTCATTAGGAAGGGGGGGGGGGGGGGGTTGAAAGCCAATACATTTGTCCATTTAGTCCACCCCAAGGAATACATGAACAAACGACCAGTTGATAGACCTTGCTTTGCACGTCTCGTCCATTACTTTTTCTTGTCTTCCTCTTTCCGATTGTTGTGATTTTGTCTTTTTAGCTCAGCTACGCCTGATGAAAACTCTACCAGAAATTTCTGCGCCAGCGATCGACATTCGCCTTTTTTCATTGGAACTTGCCCTGCGACTCGTGGAATTACCGAATCACGATTGGTTAGAAACCGATCATACAAGAGATGGAGGCTGAGAAGAGGAAAAAAAAGGGATGAAAAAAAGAAAGCCGTGGGGATGAGTGCGGGAAAATTTCCAGGGACTTGCCGTATTAAACGACGTTAGTCTCGTCTGGTTGTGACGCTGAGCTAGCGACTGCGGGGTTAGGGATGTCCCGGATCCTCGTTAGCACCCCCTTTTACCCTCACCCTCCTTCACCACTCATTCTCCACCCTTTTATCCTTGTCATTTATGCCCTCCTACTCGTTTTCTCACCATGTCACACTTCACCGTACCCCCTTCTATCCCACCCCTCATCTCTTCTTTCACTGAAACCCACAATAGAACGAACAATTGTACAGTCATTTTTACTAATCAATAGGTAGATGGTCCATTATGGCTAAAACTATGTTGGTATTTCTAGCAGTCGAGAATATTAAGTTGCTGTGGTAGTAGTATGTTTTAGTATTGACCGGAAGATTCGTACACTATGGTGAGACACTCAGTGATGGTACCTTGAGTGCGGTCAATCGAACGATATGTCCACTCGAAGGTCCATTCAAAGGTTCATGCAGCCACCGGAAGAACATTCAAGAGACACGTAAACGATTGAAGGAGTCTTTCTGCTGAATGGAACGATCATAAAATTCCAATGAATTGGTGAAAACGATTGAAAATGTGATTTTTAACACTTTCAGGTGCTCTATCTGCAATGTGAGTTGGTAATTACAGGGTTCAACATAAAAGTAATAACATCATCCCTCTATGTCGCAAAATGTCTACCTCACATTTTACAATCTACTTATCCCAAGCAATTCTCTACACGTTCAACGATTACATCCTTAATGTAACTCCCACACACTCTCATAAGTCACTGTGAAATAGATTATAAAACGCGTCTACAATATTCACGTATAAAGTGGGTACTAGAAGTGGTGTAAATGCAGATCCATTACTTCCGGAAGTAAGAGGTTCCACAGATAGGGAAAGTGCTTCTGAAACTAATGATAGCCATCGATATTCGAGATCGAAATGACACGAGGGTTATCTGCATCTAAATGGATGTCTATGATACTCTCATCCGCTTCTCTCCACTCATTTTTCTAAAAGGTTTCTCTCACAACAGCTCATGCATGAAGTAGTTTAATAATTGTCCCTATAATATTGATGACACTCCATAGGAATATGTATATAATAACTTTAAGAAAAATCTTGAAACCCTTTCAGTGAATCAAGAGGAAAATCACGCTCATTGGAACGGTGACCGGGAGTAGTTCAAAATAGTATTTCCACAACGTGAATCTGCCACTAACAATGAGGCGCATAGAATGTTGGAGGAGTAGGAGGAGGATTTTCGAGTGGCATGACACACAGATCGCATAATGGAATACTTTTACCAACGTCCATTGGCCCTAGCATCATTAATTATTCAAGAACGAACCTGTGCATTACCCAAAGGCCATACACCGAAAATTCGCTGGACCCTGACGCACGTGTTTCTCTTCAACCGTGGCCTGGGTTTTGTGGTCTGGTGCTCCAATGAGCCTCCTCAGTACAAATACTATGGGAATATCGCTTTCGATGGTACTTTATCAATTTCTCACAACGACTGATTCAGTTGAGCTAATTTTGTATTGGTAAATTTAAGAATGTTATTTTAAGAATGTTATAAATAAAATAACTTTCTATTGGAGAAAATATTCTATATAAAGGTATAATGAATAGAGCGGAGACTGTTCGGCTTCCCTGCTCGAAGTTCCACACATAAATATTCAGTTAAAGGGGATCAACAAACGGACCTTTGGCTTACGAACGTGAATAAGGGTAGGATGAATCACACCCATCGCCGAAGTAACATACAAGAACATCCCCATGAATATCTTTGTAAATAAGTGCTAGGAAATCCACTGAAAGGGGGTTAATGACCTGTAGCTGTCTAGGAAAACGACAGCTTCACTCACAGCGCAATTAGGGTCTTGGATAATCCATCAGAACTTGAAAAACATTCTGACATCAGTTATTATTGGAGCATTGTAATGAATAATCTTTTAGGTGCATTTTCTGCATGATAGTTCTTGCGTTCGTAATCACAAGGAATATCTGAATTAGCATGAGGATTACAGATCAATGGGAATTTTAATTGAATGCTTTATTAAATGCGTATTGAGCTGATCGTCGCGATAACAGCAGCCGCTTGTGTCACTTAAGCTGTTTGTCTCATTGTCGAATATCCTCCTCTCAACTTCTACAATAAAAGTTGAATATCCGATTAAACAATATCTGAGTTATACGTCTCTCAGGAAATTTACTGGAAACCGTCGGAAAATCTATCCCAAGGTATTCTAAAATGTTCGGAAAGGTATCACGAGTTTTCAACTGGACGACATTTCAGCTAGGACTTTTCAACGGTGATTGTTCAACTGACATTTTAAATTCCTGACTTTTAAATTCTTGTCAGTTGGATCGAATGTCGTCTAGTTGAAAAGTCGTGGAACCGTTCCGAAACGCTTCAAAACAAATAGAATAGTATATTATGTCATTATCGTCACTAGGCCTATAAAAGTATTTTCGATGAATGTGACGTTCGCTGACGCTCGCTTCAGTTAGCGTGAGCCGGTACCAGGAATAGAGGACAGCAAGTCAGGGGCGAAGAAAACTCCCATACCTCAGATCCTCGTTTTATCAATATGATACAGAATCGAAAAACCCACGGAGAGGACTCAGCCTGGAGATGTCCGATGACCCGTCGCTGGAACTCCTACGGAAATCCGCTGCCCCGTCCCGACTATTACTCCGATGGTAGGTTTGCTCTTCCCTTTTGTTTTTTCCAGGAACGATTAGTCGTGTCCCGAAGCTGCTGAGGGAAAACTAATCACTCCTTCACTCAAGGAAACACAGGAAATTTCTCACAAAAACTTTATTTTAATGAGGGATATTTGCTAGGGATTAGCAAATGCTTTCAAAACAATTTGGCTCAGCAAAATATTATCGATCAAAACATTCTATCAAGACGGTTCTTTTCAATGTATTGATTACTTTACAAAATGTGAAATATCGTTGAAGACTATCATACCCTAGGTGGTATGATAGTTGTATTAAATTAAAGATAAAAATAATAAAAAATGAATGTCAGGATAAAAACACAAATAATAACACTGTCAATGTATGGGAAAAAGCCGTTGGCACAAAAAACCCAGATTTATTGAGATACACGAGAGATGATAACTACGAATGACGATTACAGTCCCCAACACACTCACACACATCTACTTATTCTTATTTAAGTGATAAAGCTATGATTAAAGTAATATTGAATACAAAATGAATCTAGATTAAGATCGATTGCGTGGCTGCAGTGCCACGTGGTGACGCGGAACGGTTATGTTCCTTGTCGATGTTTGTTTGTTCGATTTGATAAGTTTCATTCTAATATTTACTCAAAATAAACACGTAAGTAGTGCACTACACGATTAGTAATCACGAACTCGTCGGTTACTCACGATTAGATTGATATTTATGGATTGATTTTAGACGATAAATGGTAAATTTGATGCACAAGGCAAAAAAACGTTGTTGATAGCATGAGAGTTATACAACAAGTCTGAGGTTGGCCGTTGACGCATGCGCATGAACCCAAAACTCACCGCACTGGATAGTGCTGCTCCCCAATAGTCGCAACATGCGTAAACGCCCTGAACCTCGTTCGAGTGTTACGACATAACAAAATGAATTCTTCTCTCTCAAGGAAGAACATAAGGAATGATGCTGAGTAAACTTTTGAATTATGTAGTTTCAAAAATCGGCAAAAACAACATTGAAGAAAATATATCGGGCGTAGGAGAAAGTTCATTTAGTTTTTTCTTTCGAACGGGAGCATTGTATCTGTTGGATTTTTCTTTTCTTTAGTTTTACCTGAAAATGATGTAGAATGTTATAAAACGTAAAGGAATTACATTTTTAGAAAATGTCTGTACGTCTGTGTGTGATGGTTTGAGTTTTAGTCGATCATCTTCTAGAAAATACCATATTAATACCATAACATTCGTAAGATAAAATCTGAAATTTTAGCTCGTGCCGAATTTCAGCCTGACAGATTGATAGGTTGCTGGGATATAGCCATTCATCGGACAATCGTTTTTCCTCAGTATTTCAAGAACTCCTGGACCGATTCCATTTTTTTGTTTCGAAGTACTCGTCTCGATGACTCTAGAGTAATGAAAACTAAGGGTGCGGCCGGTCTACGTAGTATTATTGGTCACCCGCAAGTTCGCTCCCGAATTTGGGTGCGTTCCATTCGGAGCGAACCATTGAGGTTCACAACAGAAACGTCCCGGTTCTCATATTATATATGCTCTAATATCAACCGAACGCTTTGATCACCAGCTCTCAGAAATTTGTCTCCTTCATCTCCTATGAACTGTGCCAAGTACGGTGGTCCTGCGACTAATGATTTTCCTTTTTTCCCTACGCTTTTTAGACTTGGCATTTTTCCAAGAAAAACTCTCAAAAATATTATATTTATATTTTTCTGAATTACATTCTCTCATCAACAGTTTGATAATGAATGTAAAGTAGACACGCGTTCATTTCCAATGGAGATTATGATCGAGTGCTAATGCTCTCCTCTTTCTCCATTGAATTGACAGGTTTCACAATATACACAGTATCATTGAAAACTTTCAAGTAAAAGCAAACATGTACAAGATTTGAGACGTCAACTGTTATCATTCTATCAGTAGCATTGGAATGGTAAATTCGGGAAATTATGTGATTACGTCTATTGTGAAAAGCTCAATTGACCTCACAAGTCTTGATGATTGCTAAGTACCTCGCATCACAGTCTGTTTCACAATAAGATTGACATTGACAATCAGATACTCGTAAGAAACACTTCATGAAACCGAAATGGCATTCACCATTGAGATGAAACTTAACACAGGTCGAATTATTCTGATTAGAGCGCCGATACATATCAGATGTATAGAAAATTCTTGAATTCATTGATCTGTAGAAAATACCCAGGTTGAAACCATTGATGTTCGATGATTGAAGTACGTCCAAGATGACTTCAGAAATCTTGATGCTTTTACCCATGAAACCAATAGCACAGAAACCTTGTGATAGATGATGGAACTTCTATTATGTAGAATAATATTCTCAAATCAAGAATAATATTCCCAATTCAGACATATAATATTCCTGATTTGAGAATATTATTTATGCCCAAATCAAGCATATAATATGCCTGATTCAAGAAATTTTTTCGGTGAATGTGGAGATATGACGAAAAATCGCATTTTCATTTTCGGGGGCATTGCAATAACTTCCCTAGTTGAGGAAGTTAATTATTACTTTGATTTGACATTTTTAAGGTCATTTCTGGTTCAAAACTCAAGAATTGGGGACACCAAAAAAAAAAAAAAATAGGGCTGAATCAAGTCGAAAGTCGACCTGCTTCAAACAGGATATCTATGGCTGTATCAAGCCGGATTTTCGACTTATTTTAAGTAGGAAATCGACTTGATTCAAGACGGAAAAGGTCAAGCCGGATATGCTGCTTGATTCGAGTCGGAAAAATGGGTTGATTCACGCCGAAAAGCCGAAATCCGACCTGAATCAAGTCGGAACCCGACCTGAATCAAGCCGGACTCCGACATGCTGTTCATCAATTCGACTTGAATCAAGTCGGAAATTCGACTCGATTCAAGTCGGGTTCCGACTTGATACAAGTCGAATGAGCTCAGGTCGATTTCTCGACTTGATTCAGCCATCTTTTTTCCGGGGTGTAGTATGCATGAGTCCAATGCTGCCAAAGTAGGCCTTCTTCAGGCGAACGTCTACAATTACGTTAAAACTAACTTCCTCTCCATGTCGTAGAACGGGGCAAATGAAATCGATTTTCTCACCTCAACAATGAATTATTTCTGTATGGTTGCTTCTCTCATGGATGGGAGAATTTTTCATGAAAAAAATATCCAGAAATTTCCTCTTGGAATCAGAAACACTAGAAATGATTCGATAATCAAGGAAATGTAAATATGATTCATCGAATTATTCTTCTAAATAATACTTCAAATAATCTGCTTGAGATAAATTTATTCCCTACGTTTTTCCTCCTCATTTGTAGTGAATTCTCCCCGAAGAAGCATCCCAAATAACACGAATAATAACTCCAATTGATGTATCCTTGAATGAAATTTATTCAATTACCCCAAGGTCTCTGAATGCCAAAAGTATCAAAAAAATTTTAACAGTATGAATAAGTTGAAAAATATTCTTCTTGACTGAGTCGTTGAAATCTTAGTGAGATGTATCCTCTCCGCTCATTTGGAACTTATTTACAAGTAAGGATCAATTCGTACACCTTCCCACCATTTCCCGTATACTCGTTATGCGCACCTTCCTCTCCCATTGATACTCTTGCGCCCCAAAGATCCCTCGACGAGAAAAAGATACTTTCACTTTCAAGCAACACTCAATATGGGTTTTGTGCGATAGAGACCCCTCAAGCCAATCAGTCTGCTCTCTCGTGGCACTCAGCCCCCCTTTCTCCCTTCCTACTGAGTGAGTATAATACTACGGGTAATTATGCTGTTGTACGAGTTACCTATACATTGATACGTTAACTCTGTGGAGGTTTAAAATTAGTATCAACTTTGAAAAAGCAAGGCGGGCTAAGGAGAAAGTTCCAAGTGGAAGCGAGAGCTGGAAGCTACACAAGATTTCATATATTGCCAATTCCTGATCGTTTCCTTCCAACTATATAAAACTTTTCACCATTATTGCTCGAACATTTCTAGTCATTCATTCTTAGCCGAACAAGTCCAATATATTTCATTCAAAGGAGGGAAAGGTTGAAAAACTTCCTGAAAATAAAAAAATTAAAAATTATTTTCAATTATTTTAATGAATAGGTGAGAACGAATTAAATATGGTCCCAAGGGTCGACAGATAGTCCTCAAGAATTAATAGTCTATCCTCTGAAAGCTGTCATCACCTCTTTGAGTTAAAATCCACTCACTCGTTTCAGTGGAGAGGATCACGGGATTATGCATTGAGACGTAGATCCGGTTGGGGTTTTGGACTTTCCAAAAGCAAGACCGGAAGAGGTCTCTCTGACTCCGCCTGGTGGGTTCCTCGGGAGATTTTCTACGAGGTTTCAGAGATCGAGGGGTGAAAATATAGGGGAGAACATTAATTCCATTGGGAAAACCTTAGTGTTGGGGTGTTGATGGACGCCTATGCGCTACAAGAAAAGAAACTGATGGATACCCGAAGGACATCAGCAGAGGGGCGGCACTATACTAGGTAATACAAGACTCTTTCCAAGGACATTTCAAACCAATTTAGAGTGAATGTGCAGAGGTACGTTGCAGAAGCCAATGCGATAATTGGTTCGCCTACTCAGTACCAGCCACTGCGATGAATGTATTCGTTGAGATTACGCCAAATGGTTATAAATACCATCCACCATCTCTCTCTCTCTCTCTCTCTCTCTCTCTCTCTCTCTCTCTCTTCTCTCTCTCTTCTCTCTCTCTCTCTCTCTTCTCTTCTCTCTCTCTCTCTCTCTCTCTCTCTCTCTCTCTCTCTTCTCTCTCTCTCTCTCTCTCTCTCTCTCTCTCTCTCCTCTCTCTCTCTCTCTCTCTCTCTCTCTCGCTCTCTCTCTCTCTCTCTCTCTCTCTCTCTCTCTCTCTCTCTCTCTCTCTCTTCCTCTCCATCAGATCAGTGTCTGACCCTTTTCCCTACACTCTCCCTTCCTCTCACCTCCTGCCACCCTTGTGAATGCGTAGCCAACACCGGTAGAAAGGCCACTATCTCGCAACTGCAGTTACAACTGCACAAAGGTTAATGCATGCCATTGTTACTACCAGTCCGGCAGAATTACTACGCTTTGGTTGGGTAGACGCGCTCGAGGTCTTCACACGAGTAACGACAGGAGTACATTCGTTATATTCGTGCCGTTGGTAAATGCAAACCCTACTGACCGGGGTAATGGTGAGCACAACTGTATATGCCGAACTGAAGAAAGAAAGATTTTCATGAAATTTTTTGTTCGCTGCTCTCACGAACCATTGCCAGCATTTCCGCATTTTTTTGGCTTCCGAATGGAAGCCTTTATAATCGTTCAATTTTCACATTTTCCAATTTTGCCTGGAAACGATGTAGAATGGTCTGAAACGTAAAAATACGAAGTTTGGCGAGAATGTCTGTATGTGTACATGGTGACCGGTGGTCACTTCTTCGTAAATAAAATGATGAAACGGGTAAAAGAGTTCCAAACAATCTGACATTTCGTCAGATAGTTAGAATTAGATGGAGTTGGTTCTGTGCCAAATTTCAGCTTGATCGATCCATTGATTCTCGAGATATCGCTGTGTATCGAAAATTCGTTTTCCTTCAATATCTCGAAAATGACTTGACTGATTTTATTATTATTAACTTCCCGGGTTAGGGAATCGAATTTTCATCATATCTCCACGTTTCACGGTAACCACAACACTCCTCGATAATTTTCAAGAACATGTGTGTGTGTGTGTGTGTGTGTGTGTGTGTGTGTGTGTGTGTGTGTGTGTGTGTGTGTGTGCGTGCGTGTGAAGGTGTCCGTCCGTGGCCAAAAATTTTCGTTTACGATATCTCGTGAACGGATGATGCGATCGAGGTCAGCAATGGTGCAAACGAAACGTCTCCATCCAACTTAGAGCGGAAAGGATTTTTGAGAAAATTGGTGCAGCTGTTCTCCAGTTTTTCCAGGAAAACATAAGATGAAAAATTGCATTTTCTGTTTTTTGTTTTTTTCTCAAATTTTCAAATGTTTTTTTTTTTTTTTACTTTCGCTGACCTCCGCACAGGAGCCAAATCAATTAAAGCGGTCGAAGAGAGGCGAATGCTAAAAAACATTCTGAAAATGAAATTATTTTGCTAACATTTTTTTTTCTGAAAAAATTTTTTTCGTGTTCCATTCAAAAAACAACAAACGATGAACTAGTGGTGTGTTGTTGGTCATATTATTACAATTGATAATCTCACAGTAAATATTTTCACGATTCAAAGTGATACAAAAAATGTCATGATAGGCAAAAAATGTCATGCCATTCGTAATATGTATACGTTTGGGTGGGCCGCCGGGAGGAGGGAGGGCGGGGGGGGGGGGCAACACACATTTTGATGATAAGCTGCACCCGTCGTTATGGTCCCGGGGTTAGGGGTAAGGTAAATTACGTACACATAAAACTGCCCAGAGTCATCAAAGTGATCGGACTATAAACATATGTATTCACGTGGAATTGCTCATAGTATTAGCCGTTTTTACTCCATTTGTCCATAATGCTGAGAGATGATTGGGAAGTTAGTGAACAATTGTAAAACATCGATGTAAGAAGGATATGAAAATAAAAAAGGATATGAAATAATAATGTACTTTTGTAAAATTGAAAACAATGAATAAAAATAACATTTTCAATAATATTTCAGATCGTAATAATAAATATTATAATATTTTTGATCGTAATAATATTTACCGTAATATTTTGGCATAACATTTTTTACCGTAATATTTTTTACCGTAATATTATTAGTTAGTAATATTTTGACCTGTAATCCTTCATGCAATTGATGCGTCTTTTTGTCCTACGGTTTCACATTCTCATACTTATTTACAGGTCCTTGACCATGATCACAAGCAAATCCTGTTCAAATCGTAGAAAAATTCAAGAAAATGGCTAACACTTGAAGTTATATAATTTTCCTCACGAACTCATGAAATGAGATTGACAAATATGAGAATAGAAGAAAAAAATCTACATCAGGACGAAAAATTTGATGAAAAACTGAACTATCATCGAATTTCTAGTTGATTTGTTGACTTTGAATTTTCAATGATGACGATTTGTATTTCATTCACTTCCAGAAACAAAGATTCCTCTTTTCAAATTTTTCTTAGCTTCTCTTCACTTGCAATAATGAGGGAGAAACCGGGAAGTTATTGTTGCGACCCGCTAAAGGGGTCACACTAATATTGCAACGCATTCACTCATGGGAGCGAGCTTGCGAGCGACCAACAACGCACCACTAGTTTTTTTTTAATTTTCGTCTCAATGTGTTCTATCTTAATCAATCAAAATATGTATACCCGTTTATACAAAGTTTTCGAGATGTAGCCATTTTCGTGTTTTTCGTGAAGATATCTCTTATGATTATAATGTTTGATATCTAAAATCAGCTGAATCGGATGGTTAGTTTTGGAGATATTAAACCTTGCATGCGAATCGATTTTACTCGATATCTCGAAAACGACCTGATCGATTTAATTTTTTTCCCTCTAAAAATATTTGTTCCGATGTCTTCTATCTCAATCAATCAAAGTATGTATATGGGTTGATACAAAGGTCCATTCTGAGTTTAACCCATTAAGCAGCATCATGGTATCTCACTCTTCATCATTTTGTGTTAGTGTGCGTGCGCAACTGAGCTTTCTTTATAGCGCACTCAACCAATGAGGCCCAGTACTAGAGGTCTTGGTTAGCCTAAAGTCGATTTAGCTAACTTGGAGTCTCGAATTAACTTGACAATAATTTTTAACGACAAATTAACTAACTCCACCTCTGAAATTGCACTGCCGGTTAACTTGGCGAGAGCTGTATAGAAAAGGGTTGCTAATTGATCTTAGTGCGAGCTTGGAACTTCGACTCGACTTGTTTATCATGTATGGCTAAGCTCAGAGGTCTGCTGTGTTCTGCTCCTGATCGTACTCTTGACCAAAGGCCTTGAGTTGGAGGTCCACTCGACTCCACTCCTATCCGTACTCTGGTCTCTGGTAAGTCCAGGGGGCCCACCAAAGCTCGCCAAAGTTCCAAGTTGCTGAGCTAAGCAATCCCACGGTTTTCTTCACTAACACTGTTTTCTGCCATCATTGAAACAAACTAAAACAGTCACACAGTTCAGCACACTTCAACTGGACTTGCAAAAACCGTAGGACTGCTTACCACGATGTCCAAATGACACCGTGGAATTGCTGATCGAAGCCTGGATGACAGGAAAGAGAAATTTTTGAATGTTTTTTGACCGTAAATGGAATTTCAGTGAAGTTTAGACGACAATTATTGTCCTTAGCGGTTTTCAGCAAGTTTAAGGTGAAAATTAATTTGAAGAATTTTGGTCGATGTACCCAACGTTTCGTCTTCCAGGGAAGACCTCATTAGGGGCTTCTTTAATAACTCCAAATGACTAAATAATACAATAAAAAATAAGAGATATCAGAGAAGTTGCCCTTCAAAAACGAGAAATGAATGGAAAATAGAAAACCAAGAACTAATGGAAGAAATAAAAAGACAAAGACTAACAAAAGCAAGCGAAATGAAAAAAAATGGGAAGTGGACAACAGCAATAAGGCTGATGAGAGAAATGATTGAACTTAGACGGACAAACCTTCCTTGACCCTTAAGTCACTTGTAATAAATGATAACAAAAAATGAAAATAATAATAAGAGAGAAAAAACCATTCGGAAGCCTACCATCAATTGATTGATGGCAAGAAAAGAAACGCGTACAAAATTAACATACTCTGCATTTGCATATCTACAACCACATAACCGTAGCTGCCTACTTATTTTTTATTTTCTAACATTTTCCGCATGCCTTTTTCATGTGAAACTTGTTGGGTGGATGGACACAATATGAATTCTGAATTTTTCACGGAGAATTCTACTGGAAGGATGAAGGGATGATCAGACAGGGAAACCTGCGGGTCCTAGAAATCCATTGAATTAAAGATATCGAATCTTCAATCTATGCTCAATGAACTGTATTATAACATCAAACGTCGAGCAAATACGAGCTTCCAGGTTTCGGATTCAATCGTTCGAAAAAAATCTAAACCTCTGTATCTTTTTTATTCAATGAATTCTCGTAATTATTCCGGAGAGCATTCGTTTGTACATTCATAAGTGGCCAGGCTATATACGCACTCGAAGAAGACCTCAGCAACGTAACTCGGGGGTTGCGATAGAAAGGGAAAGGCTTAGACCCTCGCCAGAAGTGAGAAAGATATAACACTCAGCCGTTTGTCAAGATTGTGGATAAAAAGTGACGTTGTAAAGGATGTCAGGGAGAAGAGAAGTTATGCACAAATGAGACACGAAATATATCGTATTTGCACCTCACAATTCTTTTCCAATTATTAGACCTTAACCTAGCGATTTTTTTTCATCCAAAGATCATCTTTCCACGGGAGATATTGAGGGGATAGTGCTGTGAGAATGAATCGATTCTTTTTGCGGTTGGAGAACACAGCAAACTCAGCGAGAGACTAAGCCCATGAATTCTCCAATCTTCCGATCTAATCTCGACGTGCAGTAGAGGTCATTTCATTCAAGCGTATTCTTGCACGATAGACGTATCCAAGTAAATAGAGTGCATCTCACATGAGGAACGGAGAGTTCGCATAAAGTAGGCTGCATAAATCACACAGTCAAAGCAAGACAAACTTCTACCCAGATTGGCTGCAGCCGAGGAATCTCCCACACCTCTCATTTTACTTATTTTCTTTTCTCTCCTTCCCCCTCTTCGCTTTTGCTCTATTCTCTTTCTTGGGCTCTCGCCATTTTCACAGTTCGCTTTTCCGCAGTTGAATAGCGACGATAACAGTGCGATTCCAAGGAAAACTGATATTGGCTGCAATATCCAGTTGTTTGCATTGATTTGGTACGTTTTAGCTTGAGAATCTCTCTTATTTGCAATCGTTCATTCTTCCTGAATAAATGGAAAGGGAAACATACCGTCAAACCCCATCTGACAAAGTGGAGAAAGAAACAGTATTCATGTTATTTCAGAAAGTATCCAAAAACTGAGATTGAAGATAATACTAGCAGCAGAATGGAATCGCTTCGAGAGAGATGACTTATCCCGGCAAGTGCGGAAGAGTGAAATGCAGCTCTTGGTGGAATACGATAGGGCTCACGTTCTCCGATAAATCCAGTGATCTATCATTTGACCGAACGTCACCATTGTGACAATCCTCTTGGATCAAGCAGACTACAACCCTTACGATGATGTATTTATCAGCACCTGTTAGATGACAGCCTACCACGTCCAATGTTCCACTTTCCCGGTCCTCCTGCTCACAGTGTGTGTCAGTCCTGAACTCTTATCCCCCCGCGCCACATGAATTATCTACCATTGTGTCAGGTTCATGTGATACCGTGAGAAACGTTGTGATTTGCGGATCGGAGGTTCGTTATTTTTTGTATTGCAATCTTGGTATAATATATATACAAGTTCCTCCAATGTTTATTCATAGGTTCCTTGATCTTTTGAGAACAATGTAAGAAGAATCAGGAAATAATTTCCTAGAATCCCTTCGAGATGTGAATAAAGTGAAATAGATATTTTTGTCACTCAGTCCGTGAGGCGACGTCCAGCCCAGCCTATGGACTAAATAAAAAATATTGTTCGCCACTCGGCCGCAAACAAATTTTCTGGCGATTGTATTTGTAATCTTCGGCTTCGCCTCGGTCTACAAACTCACGATCGCCAGAAAAGTTCTTCACGGCCTCAGTGACGAAATCTACTATTTTGTCACAAGGCCGTAATGCGCCGCATTACGACTAAGTTTGAGTGGAGCTTTTTCAGCTGATGCATGAATCGTCGCCAAATTATAACCTACAAATAATGCATTGTCAGTTAGTCTCGTGTAATTATCGTAATGAATTAATTATTTATTTTATCTATTATCGTGTTAGAAAAATGATTGAAAAATTGGAGAGCATAAGATAAGTGTTCTTTAAGAATCGATAGGTTTTCAATCAATTATTGAAATATATTTAGTTTGTACCGATAAATTGGGGGATTTGTTCATTCGCAGAATAGTAATGCCAAAAACGAGTATGGAATGCACTAAAGCGTGGCGTGAGAGACAGCGAATAATTAAAAAAAAAATCAGAAGACTGCGGCAGAACGAAGCAGAGAATATCGTGAATATTTTCGTTCCCGGAATTCATTTCCTCAACAAAAATTTCCCCTAACAAAAATTTCCCCGGAAAAAAATTCCCCACCACCAAAAACTACCTGTGGGGTCGTCACTCCGGGTGCGTTCTATCACTCCGATGTGTGTATGGTTCCCCCCACCACCCACTCCCCGACGTAACCATCGAAAAGTAATTAATTCTTGAAAGTTATACAAATAAATAAGTTATATATATAAGTTATATATATAAATAAGTTATATATGTATATGATAATTTATATGCATATAAATTTTTTTCCGGGAAATTAGTTCCGGGGGAATTTTTGATAAGGAAAATTTTTCCGGGAAATTTTTATCAGTGGAAAAAAATCCGGTTACCAAATATTTTTAAATCACGAGGAAATCGAAATTGTTGATTAAAATCTAATTGATATTTTTCATTAATATCACGAGTATTCTCCACTTATTGCTCCTTTCTCTTGAATTTCAACAGAGAAAATTATGGATAGATATGGATAGCATATCAAGATTTACATACAATGATCATGTCGAGGAGGGTCCAGGAGGTAATGACCTATGGTGTGACCTATAGATTAGTGTCATTGATTGTTTAGGACGAGGAGAGTCCAGGAGGTAATGACCTATGGTGTGACCTATGGTGTGACCAATGGTGTGACCAATGTTTGACCATTAGTTTTTTTTTTCTTTTTTTTTTGTGTCTTCACATTTCAAGCCTAAAGAAGTTTCACTTCTTTCGCGCGTGGCCACCACGCACATTTTTTTTAATTTTTCTTATTATTGTGTTGAGTGTTATCTTGCGGGAACTCTTTGAGCCCTAAAATTCATTTTTGTCACTCAGTCCGTAAGGTGACGTTTTATGGCCGCTGCGCGTGTACTCAACTGGTAGCTACATGATACGATGTTAATCGGGATTCACAGCCTCGGGGGTATCTTATTCTCCTGTCTGGAATCGATCCTAGAGCTAGAATCTGCTCTTTCTTTGCTGCATTTATCGTCCGCGCTATCCAGACTTCCAAGTAGCTGGCTTGGGTACTGGAAAACTGATGATCTTCTCATTATCTATAACCTGCTCGGTATATCCTCGTTTTGTCACCCACTATTCCAGCCAGCGCGTCTCTTGTTCCCGCTTTATCTTCCCGACAATGTCCGCGACGATAGCAGAAATATCCTGGTTCGCGTCTTTCTGCTCCGGCATGTCTAGCTGATACTTTTGCAATACGTACTGTGCACCTGACAGAGGGTTTCTGTATCCTTTCCTCCTCAGCTCTTTATACTCATGGAGTACTTCGGTCATCTCAGGGTGAGCTTGCAGATAAGCCTTTTTGTAAATGTGGTGCAGCTCCACCTCGTGCTCAAGGTACTTCATGCCTAATCCTTCTCACTGCTCACGTATGTACACGCTAGCAGTGGACACGGTATACCGCTTCACCCCCAGCTCAACCAGCATCTTCCTCACTTCAGTATTCATAGCCCTGCTTCTCACCATTGTAGAGCTCCACTTCTCATCAGAATATAAATTTCTCATGACTTAAAAGTAGCTACCATTATTGAGCTATTATGAAGCTGCACCTTCTGCGGCACAGCCAGCCTCAATGTGGAGATAGCCTTCACTTGCTGCAACAGTTTCGCCTTCACTATACTTTCTAATTTCCGGTAAGAACCAGTGCTCCTGGAGGTCATGCATAGTGTCTTCCTCCTATTTCTCTTTACGCCCAATGTGTACCCCGCACTTACTTGCATTCAGAGACAGTCCTAGCTCACCTACTGCTAAGTTGATGGTCATCAAGATTTGCTCAAGTCCCTCATTGGTCGGTGAGTAATATTTGAGATTATCCATAAAGGCGATAATAAGCTTATGACGCTCTCTTGACATTCTATTTGTTTCTACATCATCCTTCACTTGCTCTATCACTGATACGGACATCATGGGGCTTATCGTGTCCCCCTGGTACACCCCTCTTCAGCGTTTTATTGGTCTCGTCCGTTCCTTGCTTACCTGGACCACTATCGGCCAGTTCTTAATAGGAGCTCTTAGGGTTTTCTGCATGCCCTGATCTAGAGGGAACTAGCCTGAGCAGCTGATAGTGGTGAACCGAGTCGTAAGCTTTGGAAAAATCAAACTACGACGAGTAATTGTACACCCATTGCCTGGTGTTCTTACGTGCCGTCTGTGAGTGCGCCTTATCCGCTAGCATTCCATGCATCGTGCCATTTACTTCACTCTTGGTGAGCTGTTCCATAGGGATAGTCCATGGTGGCAGACACGCGTGTATACAGCGAGTGATTACGCCCGTTAACAACTTGTAATCACAATTCAAGAGGGCTATGGGACTGTAATTAGCTGGATTTTGTCTGGCCCCGCTTTTAAATAACAAACTCGCCTTATCCCTTACCTCCACTTCATTGAGGGTTTTCCTCCCTGCAAGTGGACTTATAATGAAATCTACGAGGTAGGCTTTGGCGCCCGGCAGGAGCTTATAGACACCTACTACCATACCATCTTCTCCTGGGGTTTTCCAAGTTCTCGCAGATCGTATGACCTCGTCGATGATCTGATTCATCTTTCCCACGTCCTCAACACTCACTAACTCAACTGTCTTCTGTTATTCTCTCCACTCCGCAATCTACTGTTTGTAGATTGGTGTGGGTGGTCTTTCAGCAAATTCCTCCGCACTGAACAGTTACTTATAAAACTCCTCAGTCATTTCTAAATTCAAACTACACTTCTCCTTCTTCTTCTCCTCTATCACACATCTTGAAGGGTTTTAGGCAAATCTGTCACGCATAACCATCTTCTGGGGCTTGTCTCTTTGGGTCTGTATACGCTGTCTAAGAATATTGATTCTATCTCAGTAGCAGTAGGGTAAATATGTAGATATAAAGCGAGAGAGACCAATTGGGGTCGCGAAAACACCGAATTATGCTGCGTTAATCGTCGTTCCGGATTTAGATGTTGAAATTGTTGAATCATTATTCATTTTGTTGGAGGTCCTTTTTCCACAATTTCACCTCCCACGTCCCTCTCAGGGCACCTGCAACCTTTCATTTATAGGGTTTTGGATGGAAAGTTTCCCTGGCTTTCCAATGAAAAAAGAATCGAGCCTCTAGAACTAATAGTTTAGAAGATATGGCGGTTTAAAGATTTGGCGGTCCCTTTTCCACAATTTCACCTCCCACGTCCCTCTCAGGGCACCTGCAACCCTTCATTTATGAGGTTTTGGGTGGGAAATTTCCCTGGCTTTCCAATGAAAAAAGAAACAAGCCTCTAGGACCAATAGTTTAGGAGATATGGCGGTTTAAACATTTAACATTTAACATTTAATCATTTATTCAACATATATATAGATATATCACAAGTAACAAAGTTTGTACAGTAATTACATTCAGGTAAAATCAACAGCTTCAGCCCAGAGGCTTTTACATGTATTAAACATAATTGGTGTGGACAGAATTTTGACAGAGGGTATGAATTGATAGAGAGATACAGAATAGGGAAAATATTATAATTAAAAACCCTATAAATGATAAGTGCTTTAGGTGGTGGGGGATCAATTTGGATGGGAAATTTCCCTGGCTTTCCAATGAAAAAAGAATCTAATAAAAATTTAAAAACATTTTTTTGAAAAAACTTACGCCAAGTACTCGTTTCATTGCGTTGGAATTGGCAGAAAAGTATTTAAAAATGAGATCCTGTAAGCCCTAAAATTACGCAAATGACCACAAATTGTTCTGAATAATTGAAAAAAAGAATGGAATGAGAAATGAGCGCCAAGCTTGCTGGAAACTATGAAGAATCAGTGAACGAAAAAAATTGAAAAAAAAGTCAGGAGCAACGTACTTGGCGCGCCTTTCTATGCTAATGTGAATCCTCATCTGAGATTTTTGCGTTTCGTATCGAACTTGGAACTCAGAAGATGCATAATATAGTTCTTAGGTCGACAGGAAACATCGACTCTTGACTCCCTGAGTTTTTTGGAAAACCGCGCCAAGTACGTTGGTCCTGACTTTTTTTTCCAATTTTTTTTGTCCACTGATTCTTCATAATTTCCAGCAAGCTTGGCACTCATTTCTCATTCCATTCTTTTTTTCAATTATTCAGAACAATTTGTGGTCATTTGCGTAATTTTAGGGCTCACAGGATCTCATTTTTCAACAAATACTTTTCTGCCAATTCCAAAGCAATGAAACGAGTACTTGGCGTAAGTTTTTTCAAAAAAAATGTTTCGAATTCTTATTAAATTTCAATAATTTTTTCAAGATAGAAAAAATTAAAAATCACCTAAAAAATGCGTTTTTTTAGAATTATCTCAGAAACCACTTTAGATACAAGATAAAAGGTGGGATACAAAATTGTAGAGCGTAAAATGTTCTACATGAAAGGTCATTATGACTCCACCCCTATTTCCCACCGTTCACCCCCTCACAGCCGTGTAAAAATTCGGGGTGAGACCAAAGTTAGGAAAAAATAATGAAATTGATAGTTTTTAATTTTTTCTGTTGTTAATAGCTCCAAATATTCCCATCTGTGATTCTGCATTTTTCACCCCCCACGAGAAACAGTTTTTGAAAATTTACAATTTCAGATTGGCAATAACTTTTTAACCAATCGATAAATTTAAAAATATCTCGATCGAATCTGTAGATAATTTAATTATGAATATTCCGGAAAAAAAATTTCAATCCATCGATTGGTTAAAAAGTTATTGCCAATCTTACTCGTTTTTTCTATCCCTCAATAAACCATCAAGAATCAAATCAATTTTGGAATCAATTTATTGCGCCATCTGAGTGGAAAGAAACAGACTTTCATGAGAAAGTGGCGCTGATGTCGCATAAAACACTAGATCCGACATAGAGTCCCTAGAGTTACCGACCGATTGATGGCAATCGCTAAACATCGAAAATAAAAATGCGGTTACGTACATTTCATTGCAGCCAACTCAGTGGCTCCAATCTGACCATTCCATACAGAGATAATAAAATTCGTGAAAATGTGCACAGTAACTCGTTGCTATGCACATATCTTCGTTAATATTAAATTAATTAAATAAATAGCGACATCAGTGGATAGCGGAAAGGCGATTTATATGATGTAACTAAGGGCAGTTTTGGTGTAAGTGGTGACATTTATTTAATAGCACCGAAAAACTAATTGGAGATAGTGGAAGAGGAAGTTGTGTCGTGTATAGATACTTGGTAGCGCTCGGCCTTGTTATGTGAGGTTATGAAACAAGTACTTGGCCGATACGCTACCGCGTATCTCGATTGGTAGCGCTCGGCCTTGTTATGTGAGGTTATGAAACAAGTACTTGGCCGATACGCTACCGCGTATCTCGATCTACTTCACCACTATACTGAAAATCGATGTACATTACTCTCCAATAGAAGAGGAAAGAATAATAACGAATAAAATGCACCCCAAACGTTACCACCAGATGATGTTTCCTAGTTTCTCCGATTGTGTCCGCTTAGGTGGTCTAGCAGTCGTAGCTGTTGAAGTAGAGGACAGTGGACACTATTTACTGGGCGAGTTGAATATTCCCCCATCGTCCAGAATGCAGAGTATCAAACACATTCTAAAAATACAGGCTCTTCTTTCGATATGGAGGCTGTTATCGTTACGACGATAACAAGGTCATCTAGCCCAGTCGAGGCGGATATAAGACTTTCTCAGACGAATTCTGGGAACCGCAGCAGTCGTTCTATTGTGTAGTGTATTAATCCTCCCAATATATTCAAATCGATGTTGCTTAAGCGCAAATTGTGATAGAATTCTAATCACAAATGTAGCAGCATATTGTCAGTGTATGGGAAAGATAGTAGATTATGTCACTAGGCCCGATAAGTATTTTGTGACAAATGTATCATAATCCAAGCCGTTGGCGCGGATTATGCTCCAATTTATTATAAAAACACTGTTTGGGCCATGTAACATACGCTATTTTATGTGACGAGGCCCGATTAACCGAGTTCTTAACAGGTCTAGTCCCGGTGAGTGCACTTACCAGGACTAGACCTGAAAAGAACGAGGTTAGGGTGGGCCGAGTAACGTAAAGGATTTTTTGCTGCAACTTTCCAGAGTATCTTGTTATTTTGTTATGAAAAAATATGTAAATTCAATGTTGAACATTAATTAACGTGAGATTAATTATTAAGATTTCTGAACGTGACATTGACGGACCCTGAGTGCATGATATTAGTAGCAGGATTGCCAAGACGAGCCAATATAATGACGGCAAACTGGTTAATGACACCAACCGAAAATCGCGGTAACGTTCCCTTGCTGAGTGCGATAGCAACGAATCGAGCTTAATAGGCTGCCAGACACATTAAGGACTACTCAACCCTCATTTCTTGATGAAATTCTACCGAGCGAGCGAGAACAAGCGGAGGGCCGGGGGAGGGGGGGGGGGGAGGAGGTGAATATTATCTCCGAAAAATGTAGCCAGATTAACGACAAGTTCAAGATGTTCAAGGTTATCTCCAGAGAGTTATGGCTTAATAACTTTGTATCAAGACAAACCGCGCGGGACGATTATTTTCTCAAGTGTCGGAGATTAATATCATCGCAGTAAATTTTTTTTTTGCAGAATAGGATAAATGAACGTGGAATTATCAAGAATTTTTTCAAATCGGAGTTTAAGCATAAAAATTCTCATTCCTTTTTTCCAATGAAAAAAAAAAAATAAATAAATACAGAAAAACAGTGAAAAATTCGTATATTGCATTGGATCGTGTGATTTTTCAATTTATCTGATAATTTTTTATAATTACGCGTTTTTGAATTCATGAATTTGTTAATTTTCGTTCGGAGCATTAAAACGAGCAAACGTCTACAATTGAGGACCGACATATTTTCCAGTTGCCTGGGTACTGTCGGCTGACCAGCAGAGTCATAGCTAACCTGCGAAAATTACCGACACCAAAATTCAAAGCGCTCCCCTCAGGCTTGTTCTCACACCCCAACAGAAATACCTAAATTGCTCGACTCACATTTGAAATGCCCGACAAAACGATTGCGTGGCTGTTATTAGTGTATATGTATGCAAGCACGCCTTCTGTTTACTGCTCCAATTTGTGCATTGTTTTTTCAAGTTGTGATAATGCAACGAAATTGGAAAATCGTGATAGTAAGAATATTCCCACAATTGGGGTCACCATACATCAAATGAAATGAAAAAACCGTTGGACTGATTATTCGAATCTTTGACCCGTGTAAAAATTGCGTCGTTGCAGCCCAGCAGCTAACCCGTGAGCGTGAGTTGATGCGTTAGCCAAAATTTGGCTGAATCGCTGCTTGAATTGGTACACGGGAATTAAGGTTGTTGTATCGTGAATTTAATTCTCGAGATTTTCTAATGATATTTTTATCATAAATAGCTCAAATGATTACCTATAAAATGAGAACAGAATGATTTTGATCAACCACCATTATCCTGAGATGAACGATGAAGGCAATTTCAACGTTTTTATTTCTTTAAAATTAACCACTCGAGATTTTTTGATTAACAAAAAAAGAGAGCGTAGAAGCTATGTAACAGAAATGAAACTTCATGGAAGAAATTTCCATCAAAGTTATGGTGAACGCGATTTTATCGACGGCCCAACGAGAGGAGGGAGGAAGAGGGCGCGGGAGGGGGTCCAGGAGTACGGAGTCCCGCGGCGGGGGGGGCGGGAGGGGACAATCGTTGCGCTATGCACCGGCGTGTGGCGGAACTCGCAGTCTACGTATTGTATGTCTATGTGCTCTATTTTGCCCTCCTCTCCCTCCTTCGTCTGTCCACACCAATTCACGGCGCTGCCCCCTCCTCGATGGTGTCGATTACTTCCGGTACATACGGACTTTCGTGTATTTCATTCGCAGCCAAAAACGCCTATAGAAATTTCACTTCAAAAACACAGTGTAGAGGAGTGGCAACCAATTCGCCAAAAGAAAAATGGAGTCGAGAAACTACCTCATACCCGAGAAATAATTTGAAAAAGTCGGCTTTTTTGCCTCAGTGGGCGGGGCAAGTAAATTCAGTACACCCGGCGCGGCAACTACGCAGCTACCGAAGCTATCGAAGAGAGAGACAGACTACGCATGAGAGACACTAGGCATGGTTGCCACGATCAACACCATTCAGGTTTAGCTGTATGAGCACGTATTAATGCACAGTTTATTCATGTATGCGTGAGGCTCGTCGAACTGTACTTTGGCAATAGCTTTCGGTCTAATCTGGACGCTACGTTCAGCAGGATATTAGTACTCAGCGTCAAAAATTTTAACACTGACTCTCTCGGAACAACAACTTTAATATTCCTGAGTCATTGATTTGGCGGCTGGCCGGTAGTTGGTAGCACCTCTCAATCCTGAGGTACAGGAATAGCCTGATTGTTTCCAATGCTCTTCGACATTGCAAGGAAAAAACATAAGAAAGTGGCAAATATAAGTTCAAGATGGAAAAACCGACAAAAAAAGAGAAAGTAAAAATGGATCTCGAGCAGACCCATGCTATTCCGCGAAGAATACATCATACTCATACTTCTGCAGGAATTCACGACGAAAAGCGGGAAAGAGACTCTCACGGCAATGGTTGAACGAGATCGACATCGATCTTTCAGAATTTCCAAACGAGAAACCCTTGAGCCACAGCACTTCTGAGCGTTATACACCCTCCCCCGTTGAGGGTAACATCATGGATGTTATTCGCATATTCATGTTTCCAAACAAAAAAAAAAACTCACTGATTGCAGTCATCAACTCAAACATTTTCTGAAAACTCATTCCCCAAATTTGATCAATAAATTGAAAGCAATGAGCACTCCTCGAAACTGAGTGAGAATAAAATAATATTTTTTCAACATTTCACCACTCATACATTTCCAGCCAGAGAAATTTAATTAGACCTAAAAAAAATAAAAAGAATAAAAATAAACTAAAACGAAAAATACCCAACTCCAATGAAAAGATCGCCCAAGAAACCATCTACAAGTATTCGAACGAGTAGCCAGGATTAACCGCGGCGTACGAACGATACCTAGCCTTTGTGCTCTCTCCTTGGAAAAAGAATCAATAAATGAAAAGAAGGGAACTACGAGTGATGTACCAGACCAAAGAAGTGAAAAGTGTGGACGAACAAAAAATTATGAATGTTCAAGTACGAAAAAAGTACTACGAAAGAGAAAGGGAATAAGAACAATAGAACAACAATTATTTCATGCGTATGGCATTGAAAATGGGTCGGAGAATATACTCCTATTGCCGCCCTCTCCCCTCGTTCCTCCTCTCCCTCTTTCGAGTAACCACTCACTAAAACTCGTATGTAGAACTTGTATAACATCGAGATAAAATGTACTCCGGGGTAATTGTCGCACCTTTCAGATGTAAATGTGGTTCGTTAGAGGGTTGCCACTGTCGGGCGAGACACAGACGGGTTGTGACCAGGGGGCGGGGTCTCGAGGACCAACTTTGCTGAGTACCTGTGGCAACGTGTCACACTCGGATACTAAACCCCCAAGGCGAAGTCAGAACGAGATTGCCCACAGTTAGTAATAACACCAAAGACACAAGGTGAAAAAAAATTGAACCCTGTATATTAAACTCAAATTGTTTTTATTTGCATGTGATTGGTGACATTAGATACTACACAATGATATATTCGGAGACAAAATCTTGTTGTGTCTCTGAATAGGGAGGATAATCTGAGGATTATTTACGCGACAAGCGTGAGACTCCTGCATTACTTGGACCAGTGATTATCGGATCGTCGACATATCACCAATAGGATCTACGCGTACTTGGACATCATTGGAGTAGAATGTATGCTGGGTAACTAGTCCCGGAGTCTTGGTACTTGGACATGAGACAAACCCACCACTGCACCCACCAATGTACCTATGTAAGAAATATCGGGAGTATGCATGCACATGCCCCGTTAGCAATGTCATGATGATTTACGGTAGATCTGAGGAATTAAGATGACGGTTTTTCGTTTATTAATACGGGAAGCTTCCGATTTGCCGTTCAGTAAGAGAAGTATTTCGGAGAGAAACTCAAGACCAATCTTATTGGGGCCAGAACGTTCTTTTATCAGATTTAATACTAAAAATTGTGATTACACACAAAAAAACTAAGATTTACCCCCATTTTTCAAAAGTTAAATGACCACTAACTGAGGCGTGATCCACCATTACTCAGGTATATTTCACCAGCATTCGCTCCTACCTCCACGCACCCGCATTCGGGAGTAAGCTTGCGAGCGACCAACAATATTGCGTAGACCAGCTGCACCCTTAGTTATTTTTCTTATTTTCTTTTTTTTCAGTAAACCTGTTGCTGATTTTCCTCGCCAACTCTTCCTTCCTTTTCGTGTAGATAGAAGTAATTGTAGCATCTCTCTTATGTCGATTACTTTTCATCTTTCTTCAAAATTATTATATGTTGAATCCATCTAAAAGGTACGTACTTGTCACATTTTTTTGGATCGCCAGGTCCTGTTTTTTCTGTCATATACCTATAAACACTCATCTGGCATAATCTAATAGAGAGTACGGCATATTGCCGGTGGCACAGACCCAACAGTCAGTACATCGGTGCAGCTTGGATAGTCCATTGCTCCCTCCCGCCCACCTACTCACTCTGTGTCCAGATTCCCAGCCGTGAATGAAGCTCTATACAGACCAACACGGTAATTACCCTACAGTAATTGCGAATCGACTGACGCCAATCTTTGATCGTCCCGTATCAATAGAGGAGAACATGGTGGACGGTTTTGCATGGCTAATGTCACAATATCATGTATAGAATTTTTATATTCTGATGTAAATTGGAAAAAGCAAACAATTCATAATCTCTGAATCAGGGACAATTTCAATCATTCTGTTGGAATTCTACATTTCGGTTTGTAAATAGGGATATACTCTGCGAAGCATTCTTCAGGGCATAATTCGCTAGATTAACAACCTTTCATGATTCAATTATAAACGGTTAGTTACGATTCAGTCGATTTCATCAGGTATGGCACCTTGAAGTTGATTATGTGCGAGCATTAGTAATACCATCTATTAGCCGTTTTCCAGTACGTGATGATGGAGCGACCGATTAAGAATGACGTATACCAAGAGAAAGAGGGGGAAAGTAGATAACTTGTGATATCAATACGAGCAACACAGTGCTATTCATAATTATCGAACAGAAATTATCGTGATTAGTATGTTACGAGGGTTATGGAAGCTAATGGGTGTTGGAGAATTCAAATGATGTTGTATTTAGGAATCATAATATGGATATGATCAGCATTCTTGAACATTGAAGTTTACACAACATAAATATTCGCTGATTTAGAAATGAAACTAGTGATACGGCAGTGATACGCATATTGTTGGTCAAAATTTATCTGGCCAATTATAAATCTGACGGTTTGTTTTTGGCCATCATAAAGCTCAAAATTCTTAAGCTCTTTGTTATTGATAGCAGTCGATATCTTGTTGAACAGCGCAAGATACCTCAGATAACAAATTTTAGGAAACCTTGACTCGTCCATTTCAAGGATTTCAATTATCCAACCTAGTGTCAGATCGGAAATCCTGACTGCAACGGGTGGCAGCCCCAATTTCAGCCGCAGTAAATAGCTAGAAGTACACGCAGGGAGATTCTTTTAAAATGAAAAAGCTGAACCGATTTTCACAAATCAGTATATCTAATAGCCCATACGAGCGAGCTATTGGTCAGCGTTGAGGAACTAATACAATGGAGTAATTTCGAATTACTATGCTAAGAGTCAGATCTAGCCTTAGATAATATTTTAACTACCAAGCTTACAGCAATTCTAGATTTTTGCACCGCATTACATGTGGCGGTAAGCCAAGACAAGGATTAACAAATTCAATTCCAAGATAAGTGTAGCACGTGATTTGACACGCTCTACTTTTCCTCCTCCGAACAAAATTGGTATTTCTTTACTAGATTCTCTTCCTCTTTTAAAAATTATTAGTTCAGTTTTCTCCAGGTTCACACAGAATCCTTTCAGATGAACATATTCAAACAGGATATTTGAAACCATTTGCACATTCCTCTTGCTATCAGTAACAAACATCATATCATATCATCTGCAAAATGAAGTTGGCAAAGATCATGGTAACCATCAAGAGGGATTCCCCTAGTCCCCTTCCCAAGAAGAAATCTTCAATGACTGAAATTAATAATATCAAAAGTAGAGGACTGAGAGACTCCCCCTGAAGGACTCCTCAGTAATTTGTATGGTTTCTGAGAGTGACCCACCCTACTCAACTCTCAGATTTGCATGGTCATATAGATTTTTCAAAAGTCGAATGACCTTAGTGCTGATCCCTAATTCATATAAAGCTAGCCACAGGATCTTATGACACACCGAATCAAATGCTCTTTTATAATCAATGAAACCGTAAAGACTTTTCTCTTGTCTAATCTGAGCTGAAAATTAATTGCAGAAGCAAGAGTAAACAGATTATCTAGACAGCTACGCTTGGCAACAAAGCCAGCTTGACATTCCCGGATAAAGTTCCTTTTAAAAACCCATCTTTTTAGTCTTTCTAGTCTACTTCGGAGAATCATAATAAAAAACTTCGCGGTAAATCTGACATTGGCAATTCCACGATAATTTGAAGGGTAACTCTTATCACCTTTCTTATGGAGCATGGTTATATCTACACTCGTCCAAGTAAGCGGAACTCTTTCAATAACCATTATTCTATTGAAAAGCGTAAGTAAATAATATAACCAATTTTGAGGTAGAAGGCGCAAAAAATTATTTGAAATTCCATCGTTTCCCGTCGTTTTTTGGGTTTACATTTTTTCAAATTTCTTATGACCTCATCTATCATCTGAGCCGGATAGCTCAGTTGGGCGAGCATCCGATGGAGTCTGCCCTGAGCATCGAGAGAGTACGGACACTCGTTGTAAACGTCGCTCCAATACCAGTACTTTTTCGAAGAAAAATCAACTCATCTTTACTCGCTGAATCGATTCAAAAAAACTATAATCGAAAATTACAAAATAATTATTTATCAAACAGATTAATTAATTAAATCGAGTGCAGTGATATGGCTTCGGCCAAGGCACGAAAAAAACTTTTTGAGGTTAACTCCACACGTGGCTTTACATCATGGAGACCACTGGTCATGGCAGAAGCCATGGTAAACATCCAAATGTTGATACAACTAAGAAGCGTAAAAAGTTGAACGAAGCCTACGCCTCAAGAACTCCTGGAAAAATTGAGAGATTGAATAACCCTAATGTCACTGCTAGTTCTCTGGATAAAGCAGTACAAAGAGAACTTCAAGAATGTCGTGTACTGTATAGTAGGTCGACACAGAGACCTCATAACAGCTCACAAAAATCAAATAATCCAGCCCAGTTATCACAAGCAGGGCAGTACAGTGGAGATACTGTTTCACCTGAGGACAGTGACCTGGAAAATCCTTCTACTCATGAGGATAAATTGAACTCGTTAACTCCAAAAAAAGTTCGTTCTCCCCACAACAGTACTAAGAAGTACAACATATCATTGGCCAACTCCTACGATGGTCTACAGTCGTCTGATGAGGAAATCTTCGAAATAAACCCTGATGGCACCGAGAAACCACAACCTACATCAAGGTCCCAGACAGTACAAAAGAGCGCAGCCAAGCGCACCCCTCCCATCCACTCGATTGGAAAATCTCTGAAGGAAATCGCAGAGCTCCTAACAACAGACAGTGAGTTAAAAGATAAATTTCATCTAAAACAAGCCAAAGACTCTGAGTATATAACTATTTTTGCTAAAAATATTGCAAGTTATATTTCTTTTAAAGAAATCTTAAAAAATAAAAACATCGAATTTTATTCTTACACTTCAAAATGCGACAAAGTAAAATAATTGTCTTGAAAGGTTTATATGGAGACTTCGTTGAAAATGAAATACGTAGTGAAATAAATGGTCTTAAATTAGAAAATGTTGAAATCTTGAAGATAACAAAAACAATTTTCAATAAAAATACAAACAACGTTGCCTATATAGTACAAACATCTAGTAAAACTGTTATATCTGAGCTTACGAACGTTAAAATTATCTCATACCAGAAGATTCGATGGGAACCTCTGCATAAAAATGATGTTTTTCAGTGTAAAAAATGCCAAAGACTTGGGCACTCTAGCACTAACTGTTCATTAGCATTCAGATGCGTGAAATGCGCTGAATCTCACGATCCTGGCAAATGTGCCTTATCTAAAAACTCAGGTAGGGCATTTTTAAAATGTTCAAACTGTAAACAAACTGGCCATCCAGCCAATTATGAAGGTTGCATCTTCTTTAAAAAAGCTCTGGAAATGATGAAATCAAATTCACAGATAAATAAACAGAAGAAAAATGAAGTATAAAATCATATCGACAGAAGAATGATCCCAACTGTCTCTTTTGCTGAAGCACTCTCTCACAAACGTCAAACGAATATGCAACAAAGAAATAAAATAATTCCAAGAAGTACTCAACTTTCAAGAGATACCTCAATAATTAACGATAATCATACTAGTACTAACAACTCCAATCACCAATCAAATGAATATTCAATGCCCCCTTGGGCAAGTGCAATGCAAAATGCAATTATTACCTCACTTTCAGCAAATATTTCCTCGATCTCAGATCGAGTAGATTTAAACAAAAAAGATATTGATAAAATTCTTAAACATCTTAAGCTCAATGGCGAACCAGAGACAGACTAATCAATCTGATATCGAGGAAATTGTTTTAATCCATGGTTTCTAAATATAGTCTCAATAAACGTTAATTCAATAGTTAGACAACAGAGAAGATTTTTCCTTCAAAACTTCCTCGATAAAAACAACATAGATTGCTTTAATCTGTGAAACAAAATTGAATGATAAACATACAGTCAAATTTGACAATTATAATTTGATCAGAAATTATAGAAATAATTCTGAGTTCTCAGGAGGAACGGCAATAATAATCCGTAATGATATAAAATTCACTACAATTAATTATCCCAATTCGATCAATAATAAGATCCTTGAATATACCAGTTATTAAAATTAAAACAATAAACCTTAAAATTTTATTTATCGTCAGTGTTCATGCCACCAATAAGTTTAAACTAAAACAGATATTTTTGAACGAATTAGATTTCTTATTCAACGAACTTAAATTATTTGATAACAATATTTTCTTATCTTATCTTATTACCGGTGACTTAAATGCAAGACACTGCGACTATAACGACAGAAAAAATGAGGATCGAGGTCGCCGCCTCCGATACTGGGAATTGGCCAATACAACTACAATAGACTAAAGCTAAATATCATCCCCCCTGATGATTTCACATATATCCCAGCTCAAACTTATCTTGATTTAACTATGATCGACTGTAGACTGAATATTTCTAACCTAAAAAAAGACAACATTCCAACCCATACCTATGATAGTGACCACAAAGCCTTGATCATTATCCTAGAACTAGAAGACTCTATGGATATTGACTTGAACAATTCTGAGGAGAGATATTTCATATACAAAAAAACTAATTGGGTGAATTTTACTAAATATGTCCACAATTATTATAAAATCAATATTCGCAATGATAAAAATTTATCTAATTTTTTTTTATTTTATAAGAAATTGATAAATATGTTGAAGAATTCACGAAATACATCTCCTCTTCAATTGAACATCTAATCCCCATAGGAAAACTCTCAGGAAACATCACTAAATATGCAAACAAAAAAATTAACCAACTCCAAAAGTATAAATCAAAATTACTCAAAATAGTGGAAGTGTTCGTCAACCGTGGTGAAGACATCATGAAATAATTTTTCGTCACTCAGGCCCGATAAGTGTTACCTATCGCCCTGTTGTGCGGGCGATAGGTAGCGGTTTTCAGCCCTGCTAGAGGAGGCATGGTAACTAAGAGTTAACGGCCCTAGGGCCGATAAAGCGCCACATGAAGTGAGGCAATAGTCCCCACTCTTCGAAGTGTATAGTGTAGTAAGGCATACAGCGCCGATGACGGCCTTGTCGGTAACCCAACCACAGGCAGGCTATTCTCAAGTTAAAATCAGCTGTTCACATGAATTGTCAGCGCGCACGCGCCCTCTGCTCCAATTATAAACCCAAACTCAAAAAAAAAAAATTACCGCAGAACCGATGAGAATACAATATATTCGTAATTTCACTAGAGAAATATTTGTCACAAAATATTTACCTTTATTTCGAAAAATTCATCATCTGGAGCTAATCTCACAAATGTTTGAAAATCATTTAATTTGATGTATTTCATTTTAGATTGACAACGTTTACACGATATGAGAGTAGAATGTAATGTAAAGATTTGAAACCATTAGAAAATTAATTTTAATCAATCAATCGATTTAAGTTGATTCCTTTCTTTCGACGTATTTTTTTTTATTGGCTCTCTTTTCATCATTTTCGTCATTTTTTTTTAATTTCGGATTTTTTTCTTTTGATATTTGTATTTTTTCGAGAGTGGGGGGGGCTTCGCCTTCGGCGGCCCTCGTCTCCGACTATACCACGCTTCGTGCTGCAAACTTCACACTCCTCGAAAACCGCCGCCTATCGCCCTAATGACACAATAGTAGATTATGTCACCAGGGCAATAAAGTATTAATTGACGAATGTGGCTTTATAATCCGAGCCGAAGGCGAGGATTATAATCACATTCGTCAATTAATACTTTATTGGCCGTTGAACATATACAATTTTTTGTTACGAGGGCCGAAAACCGCGTTCTAACCGAACGAAGTGAGGTTAGAAACGCGGTTTATCGGGCCTAGTGACAAAATGTACTATTTTAAATTCGGCCTTGCGGTTAATAAATCAGTCAAAAGTCAAATATTTGCTGTCAAAAAAGCCCTGATGAGGATCTGCATATGGATCGAAATGTAGGCTATTTGACAGCAAATATTTGACTTTTGACTGATTTATTAACCGCAAGGCCGAATTTGAAAAATTATTTCATAATTACTCAAAATATTGAACAGATTTTTGAAAAAAGATCCTCTCAAATTGAACACGGAGACTAATTATACTCTATTCCTGATTAAAAAATGTAAAAAGCAATTAGACATCGAATTCAACTCGGCTGTTGAAAAACATTGGCATAATATCCATAAAAAAACCAATTATAGAGATTCAGAAACATTTATACCTACAATTAATAATATTTTTCGCCCAAAAAAGAAACAAAAAATTCGAGAATTGAGAGTTGATTCTAACAATGATTCTAACAATGATTGATCGATGAAGCAGGCTGTGATCGCAATAAAATCCCAATAAATAGTAATGAGTATGGGAGCACACTATCAAAGAATAAATTCACCCCGTTATCTTAACAAAAACACCCCTTTGAAAAACCTCATTGACAATAAAATCAAGGACTTTGAAACTGACATGTTACCGGACATCACAAAAGGTACTATGGTCACTGACTTTGGCCAAAATAATAAAGCTACAAATGCAAATAACAATTCGCAAATCGAAAATTATTTTACTGATTTTATTACAGTTAAACTCATCTTAAAGTATGTCCCAAATAAAATCTCGAGTGGAACTGACAGAATTCCCCCGATAGTTATTAAACATCTTCCAGATTCGATGATACTTGACCTTGTCAAATTATTTAATAACTCATTACATAATTATTACTTCCCGAATCAATGGAAAACGGCAATAATTATTCCCATTCATAAGAAAGATAAAACCTTAACAGATCCAGTAAGTTATCGTCCCATAAGTATGACTCTATCCTTAAGCAAAATTTATGAAGCAGTAATCAACAATTCTCTTATTGCCTATGAGGAAAAACAAAAAAATATACCAGATAACCAATACGGATTTAGATATAACCATTCAACTCTCCATGTGGGTAACAAACTATTGACAGACATAAACGAAGACAGATTTGAAAACAGAATGATCAGAGCTGTTCTTCTGGATCTGGAGAAAGCTTTCTATTCGGTGACAAACCGACAAAAATGAAAAACTCCAAATTTTTGTTTCCCACGAGGCCATAAATAACTCACAAGATTTTCAAGTGGCCTCAAATAAGTCTCTTCTTGCTTTTCTCTAAAATTATTTTCCCTTAAAATTCCAACTCTTCACTACAGAAGAAAGAGTCCCAAAAATCCCTGAATTTCCAATACTCGTCCCATATGTGCAAGTCATAAAACTGACCCACCATAAATCCTCGTTCCTCACTTCTAGAAAAATTTTGGAAAGTTCTTGACAGCAAAAAATCTGTACCTTCTCAATTTTAACGTACATTTTAGTTCACGCCCTCAATGTAGACAAATTTTGACCTTTCCACCAATTGCATCGAACCTACCCTGCCTCCTCTAAGATGAAGACTCTTGTCAAAGCCTCCCTTAGATGAAGTAAGACTAGTTAGTTACCACCGAGATCGCGACCAGGGGGCCTATGCTCGACGAGATCCGCCATCGATTTTCACGCGAGCGTGGCTCCGTGGTGAATCTTGAGAGCGAATGACTGTTCACGTGAACGATTGCGAGTTACGCGCGTATTGAATTTGTGTTCTTGGTCATTTTACATTCATTTATTAAAGATATGCGCACGTGAACACTTAACCTCCAATGATATTCACATTTTTGTTCACATTACTAAAAAAATTGATAATTTTTGGAGGTATTTCTATCTCCAAATGACCGACACACAAATTCAATACGCGCGTAACTCCCAATCGTTCACGTGAATACTCACCCGCTCCTGAGATTCGCCACGGAGCCACGTTCGCGTGAAAATCGATGGCGGATCTCGTCGAGAATAGGCCCCCAGAGAAGATACTTCCTCTTCCTGGCGTCTATGGACATTCTTATCCGTGCAATTTCTATTTTTGTAGTTCATTCAATTTTATATCGAGACATTTAAATTTCTTAGTTCTTTGTGTAAACAATTAGTGTGCCGATTATTCAGTTTAATGTGCAATTAAAATCAGTTATTAGTGAATCTTGTGTCACATTATTAAATTGTGTTTACCCTTCATCTCATTATCCTACCTCCGTGCCGCATCGGCTCACGTTTCCGTAGTGGCCGTTTAGGACTATCGGCGTGTGTATTTCAGCATACCTGAGGATTTACGACCCTTAAGGAAACGGCCCTCTCAATACTAGAGGCTCCTACGTCAATCATACCAGACACTTTCGACTCAGTCTAGATAAAAGGTCTGATTTATATTCTCGTGAGGAATAAATTCCCAACTCCACTCATCAAAACAGTTTGGAGTATGGTCCATCATAAAAAATTCAAAGTGATAAATCATAATAACTCCCTAAGCTCTATTTTCAATATCACAGAGGGTTTACAACAGGGCACTATCAACTCTCCCATACTATTTTCTATCTTCACAGCCCACATGATAGATGCATTTGAGCTGAACAATAATAATAACACACGTTCCATAGCATACGCAGATGATAGAATCATCTACGTATCCGGTAACGATGGATATGAAATTTCTGAAAAACTTCTGAAAATCTCCCGTCTCTAATGAAAAAAAGACGAGAGATTTTAGCGTTCCACATCTTTTAGGTCACAGGATATTGTTGGATAGGATTTTGAAGTGGGTAGGAGGGGAACCAGGATGATTCTCGATATTAGTTTACAAGAAATTTTTTTATTGAAAAAATGGAGGTTCTGCTCTCCCATCCCTCCGAACGTAAATTACAATAATAAATACACATAAATCAAGCATGAATTGACAAACAATTAATAGAAATGGTGTATGGTAAATTTAAATAAACCCAAAGAAGAATTAAGGTGGAAAATAGCTCAGAGTTGGTGACATGAGTCATGCCGCCCCTCCCCTTCTCTCTTTCTGAGGTATCATCGTCCTTATGGGTGAGTTAAGAGTGTAGTGTATGAAATAATGCAGATTAAAGCTGAGGACAGTCTTATACGAACCGTAGAGAACACAATACAAAAGTGAATAAACTAAAAAATAAAAAGAATGAAGCTAGTAGAATTTTTAAATATTTATCAGTGTAAACAAGTGTGTCAGCCAAACGTGTGTTGAAGGACATATATAGTCACTTAAGAAAAACCCAAAAATAACCCCACAAAGGAAAATAAACAATAGACTGGTCATTCTACAACCAAACATAAAAAAACAGTGAATTATTATAATTTTTATTGCTGTATGGAGGACAGCAGGGTGAATTAGGAAGGAACTGACTAGGTATCATGAATTAAATAATACTAGCAGTTTCTAAGAAATCCCACAGGTAATATTGAACGATTTAATTCCCCAAAAAAAGGAAAAACTATATATGAACCGGTAAAAGAAATCTCATCAGCCCCAGTGATTCATTATTAATATCTAACGAGTAATACTAACAATACTAAGAGTAATACTAACAATACTAAGGCTCAAGAAAAACAGAGTCAATAATTCAGAAAAATAAAAAACAAATTTTTGGAGTCCATGTATTGTTACGTCCACGTTCGTGACTCTGGGTAATGCTGAAGACAATACACAAAGCACTGGCACTGGTTTGGTTTAATGTTCACTATATCTCATAAAATAACTATGATTTGATGTTGATTTAAATGAAAAATAAACCCCCGGAAGGATAGGAGAGCAGTACCAAAATGAATAGTCCAGGCCGGGATTTGAACCCGGGACCTTCCGATTATGCATCGGCTGCTCTCCTTTTTTTTTTTTTTTGTTGAGGACAGAAATCAAACACACGGTCGATGAAAGGCCTCTCTACTTGCACCTAGCTGACTTTGCTGCTAGCCTTAACATGTGTGTAATACGAGAGCACAAACACATACATTTATTCTGTCTTCTGTATAACGAGTATCAAAAGCAACATGTAATAAACGAAACCATATTGGGTAATCTGTTTTTAGAAAATTCAACATGAATACGGTGAAATTTATGAGAGAAAATCTGAAATTTTGACTTATGGTCCTTATGAACATGCTCAACTTTGTTGCGAAGTTTCAGTCTGATCGGTCAAGTCGTTCCTGAGATATAACGGTTTGTTCAAATATGGGTTTTCCTCAATATCTCAGAAACTACTGCATCAATTTCAATTTTTTCTTCAGAATACTAGACTCGACGGCCTCGATCTAGATCAATAAAAATATATATACCGATTCATACAAAGTTTAGGAGATATCACCATTTTTCTGTTCTTTAAAAATATCAAAAGACAAAATCGATGCATCTTGAAATGAGAAATTTTTTCATCTGAAACTTTTTTTCATAACTTTACCGTTTTCGCGAAATCGCGTTATGAACAATCAAACCGTTATAAACAAGGAGAGCTGACTGCATTCACGAATTATTATTATTGGATTCGTGTTCAGCACCCTCGAAAACATATAGCACAATGATAGAACTGACTCGCCATAAAAAAATAAACTTTGGACACAGGAAAGGCACAACGTATGGACTATTAATGGAGCGCTTTCGAATGGTTCTGTCAATCCTTTTCGCGTATCATTATTGCGAATGTGTTCCATTGAATATCTCGAAAACTTTGTATATACGGGTATACATATTTTGATTGATTAAAATAGAAGGCATCGAGAAGCAGATTTTGAAAACATAAATAATCAAGTCAGTTAAGTATTTTTCGAGATATTGAATAACACCGATTGATCTGATTTTTAATAAGGAACATCGCATTTATGAGAAACACCTCTATGTCAAATTTCAAGTTAATATCTCCATTTTTGCACAAGTTAGAAAGATTGCAAAGATTTTCTCTGAAAAACATAAAAATGGTCATATCTCAAAAACTAAGGAATCGTAATTAAGCATGAACACGTTGGCTAATACGAGGTGATTAAGATGGAGGATATGGAGACAAACATGAAAAAAATCCAATCGGTCGAGTACTTTTTATAGTTACGCATAAGGTTTAAAAAGGAATCGTCATTTCTCAAAAACTAAGGAACCGATCGAGCTGAAATTTGGCACAGAATGAGCCCTAAGACTAACTTTTTAGCGTAATTTCATTTTTGCTTCCGAATGGAAGCATTGTCGTCGACCTATTTTTACATTTTCTAATTTTGGCTGGAAATGATGTAGAATGAAGGAACTGCAATGCTTCTATGCGGAAGCAATAGTAGAGTTCAGGAGAAGTGGAATAAGGAATAATAATAATAATAATCATAACAATAATGAAAGAAAAACAAACGAAAAAAACGAAAAAGAAATTTTTTTTTCATCTCATGTTTTCCTCGAAAAACTGGAGAACGACTGGACCAATTTTCTCCAAAATCTTTCCCGCTCTAAGTTGGATGGAGACGCTTCGTTTGCATCATTGATAGCCTTGATCGCATCATCCGTTCGCGAGATATCGTAAACCAAAATTTTTGGTTACACCCCCCCCCCCCCCCCCCACACACACACACACACACACACACACACACACACATCATCTTGAAAATTATCGGGGAGTGTTGTGGAGACCTTGCAACGTCGAGATATGATGAAAAATCGATTTTCGATTTTCGGGGTGATTACAATAATTTCCCTCTCCCGGGAAGTTAATAAAAATCAGAAAATCGCCTTTCTAAATTCAGAACCTGCATCCAATTGAGTAATTAATTACTTTATAATTTATTAATAATTAATTAACTGATGATAACAATTTAAAAAAATGAATATTGGGAAAAATTGAGGAGCAGTTTGCTAAGTTTTAACAGTCGACAAACTAATTTTTAATGTGTGGCTCCCGAATTTTTACTGTGCGGCACCGAAATTTTTCGGGTGCTAGTCAATTGCAGCCATTTTCTGCTACGGCACCTGAATTTTTCCCTACATTTACAGGGAAAAATTCCTATATTTTTTTCTCCGTGTAATCGCTCCGCAGTTATATTTGGAGATCGGGTGCTCTCCCAACTGAGCTATCTGGCTTCTAGCTACTTCTTCATTTCGAATTTCTTGTACATTATCTGAACATCTAATTTTCTGTCGGAAACACTGAAAAAGCTATAACAGTCCACATCTTTAGGGGGGAATACATGTTGGTAATAATCATGCCATTCGTCGAGTGTTACAATGTAATCCCGCGGCATATACCCAGAACAATATTTCATGACTTCCCAAAAAACTTACGTCGTGTTGTGTACGAACTTGATCGTATAATTTTTTCATGAGAAATGGTCGACTAGAGATTCTCCTGAAACTTCATTTTCCAAGTTAGAACATGGAGATATGCCGGAGAATCGATTTTCAATTTACAGAGTGATTAGTTAACTGGTAAAAGACCAGTTTAACTCTGTTCATAATCGCATTCAGTTCACCGTAGAAGAAGAAGTAGAGAATACGATATGTTTTCTTGACGTAAAAGTTTTCCGACAAAATGATGGGACTATAAAGACGAGTTGGTATCAAAAACCGACGAATTCTGGTAGAATATTGAATTTCAGATCTAATCACCCGACCTCACAGAAAATTGGAGTAGTTTTTGGGTTGCTCCATCGAGCGATTGGTTTGAGTAGTGAGGAATACCATGAGGAAAATATAACAAGGGTGAGTAATCTACTGAGAAATAATAGTTACCCAGATAAGTTCATAAAGAACTGCGTCAAGAAGTTTAAAGATCGGAGAGAGAGTGGAGTGATGAGAGCAGAACCAGAGATCAAAAAGAGTTTCAGTTTTCCGTTAATCGAAGGTCTGTCGCAACAATTGAATAAGTGCATAAAGAATACGGACTCAAGATTCGTTCCATATAACTTGAAAACAGTTGGAAATTTATATACTAGACTGAAAGATGAGACACCACAGCTCAGCAGATCTGGAGTAATATATAAAATTCCCTGTATATGCTCAAAGTGTTATGTAGGACAGACTAGACAAAGATTAGGTACTAGGTTGAGTCAACATAAAAATGACTGTAAACCTGAGAAAATTCTGAAAACTGAGAAAACAGCCTTGGCAGATCATCATTTTTCCACTGGTCATAATTTCAATTTTAGTGAGATTAGTATTCTTGATACGGAAGAGAATTGGATGAAGAGAAATATTAGTGAAATGATCCACATTTCCATGAATGATACAGTGAATAAACGGGAAGATACACGTGGCTTGAGCTCGGCATATAGTAATGTGTTAAATCAACATAAGAGGAGAATAGATCGGCAGAATCCTAGATTTGTTAGATGCTAGACTGGCTGAACGTTTGTGCCTGGAGAGTGCTGCCCCCGCATGGTCAGTTGCGTTGTGGTCTATCACCTGATGAGTGCTGAGTTGTGTGGGCTCATTTACGCCAAGGCGTGTGACTGTATCAGAGTGGTTTGTCATTTAAGTGAATATGTTTCTCAAATTTTGCTATTTGTCTCTTGTTACATACGGGGAACTCCATTTCGAGATTTTTAATTGGAATGAGACAAGACATTAATCATGTTAAGGTATAAAAGAATTTTTCTGTTTATGTAAAGTACTGTTTTAGTGTATTGATAATCTGTTACATGAGGTTAGGAGTCACTGATAAGTGTATAATATGTGACTTTATGTTTATGTATTTATTTTCCAGTGCCTGATGAAGCTATAATAAATAGCGAAACGTCGCATTTATGACATAATTTTAATGTTGTACTTTATTCTCCACGTCCCTTGAGTATACTTATGATTAGAATAACTTTCCTCGCTTGGGAAGTTGAAAATTGAGTGCAAATAGATAAGAAATATATATTTTTTTATCCAATCAAAAAAAAAATTTCAGCTCTCCAAGTATCCTAAGGAGATAACTCTGAACTGTAACAGGGAATGCATTCTACTGACCTTCGAGCTGAAAAACCAAAAGCCAAGTAAGCGAATCCAATCATGGAATTTCGTTGATTTCCATATAGTCTTGTTTGCACCGTGAAATACGCACCTGGAGAATCTGCAGAGTATATATCCAACTAACAGTGAGCGGAGAAAAAAGTTGGCGCTCGGTGGAAAATTTTAAAGTAAACATCGTAAAAATTCATTCTCGAGGGCAATATATTGTCCCACCGGGTCCTCCCTCTTTCTCCTTCTCCTGTGGTTTTCGATTCCAGCCACTAACCCCCTGCGTGTAAAACGGGTTGGAGGGTGGTGGAAAAAAATACAATAATCCTTGGTGGGAGTTCCGGAATTTGCGAGGATATCAGAGTGGAAGTATATAAGCTTTTTCGCATGTGCGATAGTAAAATCAAAGTACAGGTGTTGGTACAAATCGCTTGGATGGTTGTTTACTGGTGAATTAAAGCAACCAAACAATATTGTCGATTGGTTAACCTGTATTTGTTGTGAGGAGGGAAAAATCTCTGAGCAGTCTTTATCTATTTCCTGAGGAATCAGGAACATTGTTGTTATTGTTAGGGCTAAATTCCTGGGCTCTTTTACTATGGAAATAGTCTCCCTACAGTGGGTAGATACTTTAATCGGGTGTACTGACTGGTAGAATAGACGTGATTCTTTATTCAAGTACTAATTCATATTTATTCCGGAAGGGATAGATATGTCAATAGAAAGAAATATAAAATGAATGTTAAACTTGTAATATTTTCCTACTTTTATTAAAAATAATCTTACGCTCATAAATTAATATCAAAATCAAGAGTAAAATTAATTATTTTTGAACATGGAAATTTCCGGCAACAGTATAAATTGAATATGTAAATGAAACAATATGGAGGAATTATTATATCGATCGAAAATGAATTCATAGACGAAATTAATAATTTATATATCAACTCAAGTATTATAACGTCAGAGACGGAGGTTCCGCTCCTGGTCTATACGGTGCTGGTTATTTTTCTCGGGCTCTCCCGAATTTTTTATTCATTACCTAAATTTGAAAAAAGAAAATTTTATCGTAAGTGTTTACTCATTCCCCAAAAATAATGCCATCTAGACGAGAGACGTATTTCGAAATGATGTTGATCAAAATTGATGTGTATGTAGAGTGAAGTACACGTGTGGCATACAAAGGGACTATCAAACAGTGGTAGTTGAAAGTCAACCCACGAGTCATCACGGTGTAATTAAACAGTCAGCCTACCCTCCATAGTATTTGGATTCACCTGAATCAGTTTCCCCTCCGAGAATCCCTGTCAAGTTATTCTCATCAATCTGTATAAATAGAACTTGCTCCCCAACATTGAAAACAAGTAGGCGGCTGCGATATGCGGCTGGAGATTTACAACTACAGATTTCCGGTTGTGGAGTTTGTTAATTTTACGTGTGCGTTTTTTTCCCCCATCAATCAATTGATAGAGCGCTTCCGAATGGTTCTTCCAATCCTTTTCGCGTATCATTATTGTAAATGTGTTTCATCCAATATCTCGAAAACTTTGTATGAACTAGGTAAGTAAATGATTCAGACTAGATATATAAAAGACATCCAGACGAAGATTCTGATAGAAAAGAAAACTGGTTGAGTCGGTGTCGAGATATTAGTAAAAAGATCGATATACAAAGTTGAATATCTCCGGAATCAATTGTCCGATTAAGCTGATTTTTAATAGGAAATATTGCATCCATAAGAGACACCTTCATGCCAAATTTCAAGTTGATACTTCCATTTTTGCGCAAGTGAAAGAGATTACAAGGATTTTCTCTGAAAAACAGGAAAAATGGCCATATCTCGAAAACTTTCTATGAACGGGTATACATATTTTAATTGATTTAGATAGAAGACGTCGAGACGAACATTTTGAAAAAAAAATAATCCAATCGGTTCAGTCGTTTTCGAGATATTGAATAATACAGGTTTTTATATAAACTTGAATATCTCCAGAACCAATTGTCCGATTAAGCTGATTTTTAATAGGAAACATTGCATCTATAAGAGACACATTCATGCCAAATTTCAAATTGATACTTCCATTTTTGCGCAAGTGAGAGAGATTACAAGGATTTTCTCTGAAAACCAGGAAAATAGCCATATCTCGAAAACTAAGCATAAATGGGTGATTCTACGGAAATGGTGTTATTTATGTCAGTACCGTGGCGATTCCGATGTACTTCTTTAGCTCCAATCGAACAATCTTCGATGCATTGATTGTAGCCAGTAAGAACGGCTTCTTGAGTGCCAATTTTGAAGTATCTGTGCCATTGAGCCTGGCTTCTAAAGTACATTTTAGAAATGACACGGTACTGACATTGACAGTCCTTATTCAGAATTTTCCTCAGAACAGTGGCAGAAAAGTCATTAAAATTCATGAAACTAATGAGAAATATGTGAAGACAGAATGTTTCATATGTTGGTGCCTTGCACAGTTAGTGATATAGTGGAGCAAATGACGAAAAGAAGGATTTTATCAATCCATGGTACTGACATAAATACAATTTCTTCCCCGGCCGCGGCACCGACTGTTGAAGCACTTGTCTAAAAAGATCCTCTCTCTCCAAGAATGCTTGACGAAATGCCTATTCATGCAGCACTGATTTACTTCCTTAGCTGCACGTATTGACTCATAATTATGGTGAGAAGAATAATAATGTAATAAACGCTATTTCCGTAGAATCACCCAAATACGTTGGCATATATGGGGTGATCAAGATAGAAGACATCGAGACGAATATAATAAAAAAAAAATAATCCGATCGGTTGAGGACTTTTCGAGATATTCACGAAAAACGGTTTAAAAAGAAATCGTTTTAGAAAGAAAATTGGGCACAGAACTAGCCCTAACTAACATCAACTTTTTACCAGAATTTCATATTTTTTGAATTTTTTTTACCCGTGTAATTATTCAATTTTCAGAAAAATGGCCTCGATTAAAGTGCCGATTAGCATGCGCACATGCCGACATGAGCTAAAAACATAATTTTTTTCGTTTCAGACCATTCTACATCATTTCCAAGCAAAATTGGAAGATGTAAAAATTGAACGATTGCAATGCTTCCATTCGGAAGCAAAAAAGTGAAAAGAAGTAACAGAATGATACGGCAGAAAATTGTTAACAAGAGTTGTTAATGGAAGGGGTGAGCTTCTTCGAAGTGCACCATTAAAGATAGGTATTTCCATTTAGCTGAAGCATTAATCGGCAAGCCAAGTTGCAGCGCTCCTTCATAATAGCATAGCACACAACAGCGATCGTTATTTCCTATGAGGGCCCTCGGTGGGCGGGGAAATTAAAGGCATTAGACGTTGAACCAAGCTTATTTGTTTACGACGAGCTCTTTACACATCTAAACTTCTCTCTCCTTCTTCAGTGTAAGTGACTCTGAATTTATAAAGTATATAGAAGACATATGTGAGAGTTTCAAAAGTCAAACTAAATGTATATGTATTGAGGATTTTAATATGAATGTTAGTAATAATGATATATTTTATGCTCAGAAATTATTGCAAGTGTTCTCAGGTCTGGGTATGAAGCAATATATTAAGAAACTGACAATGATTAATAATACATCATCCGCAATCTTTGATTTATTATTTAGTAATTATGAAATCATTTCACGAGCGGTTGATATCGCAGAGATAACAGATAATGCTATAATTGAGCACGAATTAGAAGTAGATGGATTTTCCCCTTGTAAAAAAAGCATACACTGGAAAGTGTCATGGCGGAGGTACATGCAAAAAGTGTCACGGCGCACTTCTCATGAGCAGTTTTCATGGGAATTCTCATGAGAACCCTCACAAAAATGCATGCGCGGCCGCTTGCGGCCGTGCCATAATGTTTTACTAGCTATAGTAAAATTGGAAGGAATGGTATGGAGAATAAGGTATCTGAAAACAACTCCTCAAGAGGAACAAGTTTTATTAGAGTAGAAAGAGCAGTTGCCATTTAAGAAAAAGTACTTTGTGCTCGTAGCTTGCAAGCATGACGCTCGCCGGAACCACCTGTCCGATTGAGCTGATTTTAAATACCAAACATTACAATCATGAGAGTCACATTCATGCCAAATTTTAAGTTGATATCTCCATTTTTTCAAAAGTTAGCATGTTTATAAGAATTTTCCGCAAAAAACCAGAAAATTGGCCATATCTCTAAAACCTTGCATCGACCGGTATATATATCCTGGTTGATTCAGATAGTAGACAACGAGATGAAGATTTTGAAAAAAAAGCCAATAGGTTTAGTCATTTCTGAGATATTCACAAAAAACGATTTACAAACAAATCACTATTCCTCAAAAACTACTCAATCGATCGAGCTGAAATTTGACACACAATTAGCACCAACTAATACCAACAATCTGACAAAATTTCAGATTTTTCGGAAATGATTTTCTCAATTAATTGGTCAATTTAAGGAAATGTGACCCCCGAGTGGACACGCGGCCCCCTCCCTTTTCCTGTTGCTATTTTTTGTTTCATCCGATACTAAATTTACCCTCCAACGAGCCGTAAGGCGTTTCACGTCAAAAAAAAAAACAGAAAATGCAATTTTTCATTTTATGTTTTCCTGGAAAAACTGGAGAACGACTGGAACAATTTTTTCCAAAATCCTTTCAGCTCTAAGTTAGATGAAGACGCTTCGATTGCGTCATTGATGACCTTGATCCCACCATCCGTTAACGAGATATCGTTGACCATAGTTTTTGGCCACGGACGTACGAACCCACACACACACACACACACACACACACACACACACACACACACACACACACACACACACACACACACACACACACACACACACACACACACACACACACACACACACACACACACACACACACACACACACACACACACACACACACACACACACACACACACACACACACACACACACACACACACACACACACACACACACACACACACACACACACACACATATATATATATATATATATATATATATATATATATATATATATATATATATATATATGTTTTTCCATGCGGGTATAGAGACATAACATCCAGCTCTGATGTCACCCTTCAAAGTAAACATCTCAATATTCAAATCGAATATCCGTAATTATTACCATGTTCGTTAAGTGCAATAATTATTATTTAAAAAAACCTATTTTGTGTTACATTTTCATGAACATGGAGTTCCATTATATCGTGGGTTTAAGTGAATTGTGGTTAAGAAAGAATTCAAATTTCCTTTCCTTAAACTCTTAATTCCGTTGCTTTCGAGTCACTCATCGTAAGCAGCGTACAGGAGAAATTATTGTCGTACCAAGGAGTATACGTGGGATTTACAACGCCAAGTAAGGGTCGGATATTTTCACCGTCCGACTATCGCGTCGATTATCCCTTACACATACCGTATTGTTGCAACAAATTTTTAATGACATATCCTCAAAACAATGCTCAGCCCTCGAACATGTTAGGTGGAAATATTTTTTTTCTGTGCATTCAGCATGAAAAAAATTTTTTTTTTGTATGGGAATTTCAAATTTCTGGAAACAAGATGGAAAATTAGTATATAACAGATATATTTTGAATACAAGTGCAGTGGAAAAATGATCAAATTTGGATTCATAGAATCGAAGATATTTAACTTTTTCGTTTTCTATGCTTCATGTGCTAAAAATTTCATCAGGAGATTCATTACGTGTATATGCTGCCTCTTATGAATGTGGAAGAAATTGTAAGGAAATCGATTCACGCGACAACTGCTCAAAGGGTTAATAAATCAACTTGAAAGGTATGAATTGAAATTTCACATCCACGCCTCGATGTCTGAAAATTTTCGCATCCTTTCTTATCTTCCACAATAGTTTTATCCAATGAAAGTTCTCCTTCCTTCAGGTTACTTCTAACACTATCGCGATTCATAGAATATTAATTGGACAGGTAACGTCAGAATCTTCAACTTACCACTGCCAGCAAAGTTATATAGAATCAATAAGTCAATAATCCGCAAACTATGCATCTTCAGTACCGAGTGAATATAACTTTATTGTCTTAATATCATAGATGACACGCTTATTCATTCCAATGATGGCACATCGTGTTAATCAATCAAGAACCGTCGGTACGTTTGCACATCCTTTCTCAATCAGTTCTATCATGATCCTCATTGAACATGATTTTAGATAGTAAAGGTCTTTGTGAATATTCTCCGATTTCACGCGCTTAGAATTCATCATCGATTCTATTCATCAATCTTAAACTGATGAGAATACTTGTGATCAAAGAACCATCAATGCAACTCAATCAAATAAAACTCATTTAAAGTTCATAATTGAACGGAACGTGTTACCTAAATGTTGATACCTAAGCATTTTGGATGAGATCAAAGGCGTAACGAGTATATGTTGTGGCTGATGGCTGTATGGTTCAACTGATGGGAAAATGGGCAGAGAGGAATATAGATTGTGTGCTGGTGAATAGGGAGTATAGGAGATGAGCGAGAGGATGAGTTTGGATGGGAAAATGTTGCGCACACAGTGCCGTAACTTGGTATCATGGACGGTGAGCTTCATCGATCACCGGCCAACTCAATTTGTCTCCATTGATACCAATCTGCTGAGCACACCATTTCTCTTTCCTCTTTCGTCAATCCTCCTGCCGCCCTCTATCAAACCCCTCTATGTATCCCAGAGTCTAATCTTTAAGGAGTACCTTGACTATTTCAATGATGAGGAGCAAAATAATTCTGGAAAACTCTCTTGGAATTGTCAAAATCCGTGGAAAATCGTGATTAACCGAGCGATTGCATGGGAAAGCGAAGAGAAACAGACAGACCCTTGGATTCTTAACGGCAAACATTACGGTATAATCAGATAAATTAAACAATTCCAGTGTGTCTCGACTTATTCGAAGGTAAGCTCTCTTCCAGCAAAAGGGAGGGAGAGAGAGCATAACAGAAACAGATGAACGCCAGTGGCATAAAATAGAATTCTAGTATGATGTGAAGTGGAAAGCCCGATCCCACCTCTCTGTCTTCCTCTATCCCGTTTACCCCATTATAGAAGATGAAAACTACCGCCCGAGAGGGGGTAAAGCAACTCAATCAAATGATAAGTTGTCACACGGATGAAGACGCAGCGTTGAGCTAAGTATGGACTTAGCTTTCTCAATGCCTAACCCCTGCCGCCAATCAGCTATCCTGCACGTACCTATCTCGGGTGTACCTACACTCATCTGACTGCAGGGATTCTCCCTCTGTTGCAGATTAACTCTTTACTGTTATACGTGGTGGGATGTTTTCCCTAACCAATACGAGTACAGACCTTCGATGTCTTCACCAGTGATCCAGGTGACTAACCAGTGCATTTGCATCGTCGAAATTTATAATTGGAGAAATTGATATGCCTCATGTTTGCCATTCTAGGAAATTTATAATTCTGTTATATTTCCGGTGACGTGGTCTGGATGTTTGGAGTGAAGATGCATGAATTGGAATGGAAAATAAATTGTTGCAGAATTCAGAAGAAGTTATGTTCCTGTTTCCAGCTAGTTCCCACGGGTCATTTTGAGTTTTGCTGGGTTCAGTTGATGAAAGTAGCACCCAATAAAAAAAAAGTCTTGGTTTGGATAAATGATCGACTTGTTTCAAGACAAAAACACCAGTCCCTCCTCCGACTCGAATCGAATTAGAAAATCCTTAGATCAAGTTGTCGCGATGCATGACTCAACTCGCTATTGACTCCATCAAACCCAAATTAAACAACTCGAGAAATCTGACTTGAGCAAATATTTTTTTTTGTGTGTCGATCGTAACGCAGTGAAGGGTGCAGTGAAGTATGGCAACGAAAAAAAAACTGAAGCAATTAAATTTCTGTCACAATGAGCCCTTAGTACCCGAAAAAAATTTCAGATGAGATAAGTCAGGGGGGTCTAACTCAATATGAGTTCTTGATGACGAGAAGAGCACAAATAACCCTATGCAGGAGGTGCTGACAGGTTTGTGGGTGGGGGATTGAAGCTATGTTCAAGTTAAACGGATCTAATGGGATTTTCTTTGACTCAGAATTCAAAGAAAATACATGATATCAATGACCTACTTTTCACATGTGAAATATCGTGTACTGTGTACATGATTTATATGACGTATTTGTATCATGTATTATTATGTAGTCTCAACTGTTCACATTTATGAAACGCGAAATACTTGACGTAAATTGCATTGTTTTATACTGGTGAAATACTATGAATTTGTATGGTTTTTCACTTTTCAAATACTAGGAATCTACAGCTCTAGGTTTACACTGATTGTGCATGCCTCGAATGCCTCTCATGTCCTGGTTAGGATCAACAGTCGAAAGGTCTCGTAAAGAGGTGAAATGCTTCAAAGTTTGAATAAAAGGCTGGAAGGTTGGATAAAAAAGCCAAACAGTCTAGAGTAGACGCTGAAAGGTTGAATCAAGGAGCCAGAAGGTCTAGAGAAGAAGCTGGAAAGTCGAATCAATTGGTCAAACGGTCTAGAATGAAGGCCGGGAGAACGAATCAAGGGAGTAAACGGTCATTTCATTTACGAAAGAGTTCTCTCATGTATGCTGAAGAAATTTCTCATTTCATAGATTCTCAGTGAATTGACGAACGTTTGACTTGAATAATCAATAATGGAAATCGCATTAGGAAAAGTCACCAAAGTACCGCAATGCTTCAGATGAGAAAGACATTTCAAAGTAAGAATTTCAAATATATTCAGCGGATTAACAATAATCGCCTATTGAACATTAAGAATCGGATTTGGAAAAGTCGGCAAAATACGGATTCTTAAAGCTTCACAAAAAAAAAAATGTGTGCGTAGAAATCACGCGCAACAGAAGTGAAACTTCATAGCTTTATGTATAGGCTAGAATGATTTTAAATTCAAATTATTAATTTATTATATCCTTTCTAATAAAAGACATCACGTAAATATCTCGAATTGAGGAAAATCGAAACTCGCAATATCTCGAATGAGAACAGAGTTCATGAGGATGCTGGTAGATGGCAGGACTTCATGAAACTAATCATAGCATTTGCATCTCAACATCATGCATTCACCATGGAAAAATAATATATAATAAATACATGAAAAAATAATGAAATTTGCAGGGAATTATGATTTGAAAAAAATTAATAATGTTTGTCCACATCATTTTTATGAATTTTTGTGAAGCATCGAGAATGGTAACTCGTGTCGAACCCGAATGAGAACAAGCTTTAGAGGGAACACCGATAGATGGCGTTGGGGGGTAAGAGAGAATTTTCTTTCATGGGCGATATTCATGGAGATGGGCGCGTTTTTCAAACCATATTTCTAACCGAAAAATGAAAGACAATTAAATGGATTAGGTGACATGTTAGATATACGGGTGTTTTCGAGGGTGTTTTTGTTAATTTCTGGTATGTTTTGCATCTTCGAAATTACAATTTTATCGCGAGTTGTTCTACGCTGTTCTCAGAATTGAAAAGGCTCGAAAAGGGAAATTTTCAAATTTTTCCAAATTTGAGTTCAAGTAAATTCTTGAGATTTCCAGGGTTTTGACGAAATTTTGTGTTTCGGATGGGGTAGAACATTTTTTCTTTTTTAATATCTATTCCCGACGGTAATTTCCCGTTCATTCGATAAGATATTGTTTCAATCAGCTTACATCATGGGAAGTAACCTAAAATCATGGGAAAAATTAAAATTGAGTGTTCTACGCCCGTCCCCAACCTCGATTACAATTTTTTATATTTATTAAAGTAATTTTTTTGCGATTAAAGAAAAAACAATCAGAGTGAAACCTGACTCCGTTCTATACAAAAATCACTCCGGATTCAAAAAAGTGGACAGATAAAAAAAAGGGAATGAAAATTTGTTGGATAGTCGGATAAAGTCTCACTCTGATTCTTTCAAAATTGTTGGTGAAGAAAAAATGACTGACGAATAAATAAAAAAATTTTAATTAAGCCGGAGGAATGAAATAGAACGGTCAAATTTCAATCTTTTCCGAAATTTTGGGACATTTCCCATCGTCGGAGGTGATTGAAACAATGCTCAATTGGAAGAACGAGAAATTCCGGAGGTGAGGGAGAAGCTTCAAAATTATCAGGTAATTCCCGATAGATTCTTTACAAACAAACGGAGAAGTCAAATTTTTTCAAGTTAAAAAATCATCAGTGTGAAGAAGCACGCGTGACTCTTCCTGAGGAACTTGACGACTACGATTGTGTGCAGGTTCACTAACCTTGAGGGAATCACCCGATTAATTTTAAAGCTCGAGCTGTATCCGTGGGATTATTTTCCCATCCTAATTTCGGCCATTAGAATTTCACTAAGAGACAAAATGAACAGTTGAAAACGTCATGTTGTAATATCAAAAATACGGAATTATATTGATGCAGATGATATTGAAAAGAAATCAATTGAATTATTGGGTCAACGAACTGAGAAATTTCATCACAGCATTTAGGCAACGATGAAAATATGAAAACAATGCAATGGAACAAATACTTCCACGATGATATCGAACAACGGAAAAATCCATTCAATTAATTCACTGCATAAAGTTAAAGAATAACTAGATGAATGCTTATGAATTCCATTTGAATGACGATTAGGATCTCACTCAGTATGCACAGAGATTTCAGAATTAGGAAATCAGAGATAGAAGTAGAAAAATCGGGCAGGTGATGGATTGGAACACCTCGGTTTCATTAATCCTATCACTCGATATAATGAGAGTTGTTATAAACGATTGATTTTGGAAAATAAAGATGAAAAGAATAAAAGAAAGGAAAGAATGAGAATCAACGTCGTGGCCCGACGGCGCGACTCCTATCCTATATAATCATGGGAAGTTTTCATGAAAAAATGGCATCAACAGCGCGGCCGCTTGCGGCCGCGCCATAATGTTACTAGTTATGTCATAAAGAGTGGAGCTACTCAAGGCCTATTGAATCGAAGCTACCCCATTGTACCGGTAGATGGCTGCGTCAGCATCGAATCTATCAGAATTGTCCTTAGATACCCCCACTCCAAACGTTGCATCCCCACCCTCTGTTTCCGTTACATAGATTGAGTTTACTACCGTGCGATAAGAAGTTTCACTTCAAAAAAAACTTCAAAGTAGAAATGTATACCGGTGATATTCTGAGAGGTGAGGGGGAAAGGATACGGGACACGCATCCCACATTTCTGTGTACAGAGATCATGAAAAAGAGAGGGGATCCAGGGCAACTTATTAGTTTCCCTTAATCGAAATCAGAGAGGCTCGACATGAAGGCCAATGTTCAGGCTTTGGTCCATGTTAAATATTCAGAATAAGTTGCCGTGGGGGTGTGAGTTAGGGGAAGATACACAAAGATTTTTTTTTGAAGTGAAACTTCTATAGACGCATTTGGGTGCGAATGAAATACACGAAAGTCCGTATGCAATGGAAGTAACCGACACCACCGGGGAGGGGGCAGCGCCGTGAATTAGTGTGCGCACAGCGCAACGATGCCCCCCCCCCTTCCGTCTTCCATGAAGTTTCACTTCCGTCGCGTAGCTTCTAGGCTCTCTTTTTTTTCATTTCTTTCAATGCATTTACTTCAGAATCTTTGGGTGAGTTTTTTTGAAGAAAATTTTTGAGGTGATATTTCTATTCTATTTTACTAGAATCAATTTATATATTGACCATGTAAACTAGCCTTCACCGTCCTTTCATGTTAGAGAATGGCCGCTGGCTCATTTCCGAGCATCATATTTTCTTCAGCCTGTGGGTACAATACTAGAAGTCTCCTTGATCTTCTATCATATAAGTTAGCATGGAAATAGTATTTTTGAGAGACTTTGTACCGAATAATATGAAAACAAAAGTTGACGGTCACAGTTACTGATGTCACAATGCCATCGCGTCGCTCATAAATACTCTTGTTGAAAGTTGTTATATATCCCCCCAAAAAACTTTTTTGTCACTGACGTATCAAAAGCTCGGTCTTATGGACTGTTTTCGGGCCATAAGGCAGCGCTTCAGGAACGCCATCTAACGGCCCGAAAACAGTCCATAAAACCTCGTTTGATACGTCAGTGACAAAAATAGTCGTTTGTTATTCGGCCATAAGCGAGGTTTCTGACTCGTGTGGCAGCACTCGCCTTCGGCTCGTGCGGGCGCCACACTCGTCCATGAAACCTCGCTTTATGGCCTTATGACAAAATATACTATTTTGTCATTCAGTCCATTAGGCTGCGTGGCCATAAAACCCTGCCGACGGACTCGTTAACAAAATAGTGGATTTCGTCACTAAGGCCGTGAAGAACTTTTCTGGTGATTGTGAGTTTGTAGGCTAAGGCAAAGTTGAGGATTACAAATACAATCGCCAGAAAAGTTGTTCGCGGCCGAGTGGCGAACAACACCTTCGGAAAAATCGAGAAATTCCTCTCGAACAATTGCAAGCTCTTAAAAATTATATTCAAACGGATAAATCCACGATAGGTGAAATTCATTAAGCGGCGGGTATCCTTTTCGAAGTTTACGAACTGTTAAGAGCTCACTTCCTGTCGGAAATAATAAATTTAGATAACATTAATGATAACGTGAAAGATGGACAGTCTTCACATTTGACTAAAACCCATGTACCAATTATTACGAGTGGAAAAATTTCCTCCAATCGAGAAAAGAGTGATATTCCCTTTACTCCTCCCATATCTTTCGGCGCTGCCGCCGGTTTTACATCTTATCAAACAAACAAACCCTACGCGGGAAATAGAGGAAATAAACCTGTGAAATTCCAAGGGATCCAAATTTTTTCTGAAATCATCCAAAAAAGGAATCAAGGAGCATTTAACTATGAAAAGGCTCAAAATTTTGAATTACCAAAAATTAGCACTGGTTCGCAAAATCCCCTTAAAAATAATTATAATCGAGGGCAGCGAAGTCATGGAAAGATACAGGCTCACGAGCCTTTTGAAACTCTTCATACCTCACAAGTACAAAAATTATGATACTAGAGGTTACTTCAGAACCATTGTCGTGAAGAAAAAACCATTCTCCTTCCTCCCCTCCTGCCTTTGTCCATTCATCTCATCTAGAAAACCAATAAAACACAAAGAAGATTACTCTACGGCAATAAGAATTATTCTCTCCACAGCAAATATTGACAAAAATTCACCCAGCCCTCCATTATTTCTAAACATTTATTTTTCTGTTTCGAAGTTGGCATTCTTGCGTAACGTCTTTTTTCCTTCATTATCATTTTCTGGGTGCTACAATATTCTCATATTCCTTATCGACTTCTATCTTGAGCGAATCGCCATCATCAGAATGCTGCGCGATTGTGGCGCGATTGTTGCGCGATTGTGGCGCCAGCTGTACATTTCTTGAGAAGCTCTGGTAGCCTTCATAGATTTTATGAGAGTTGAACCCCACTGATGTTAGCTAATTTCCCTCGGTTGAGTGATGCGTATACGTGTCTTCTGTTACGTTTCGAGGCTGGTTTATGCAGGAAATTTTCAAAAGTTCAAAGTTTATCGAGAATTTTTGAATCGAATTCAAGAGAGAAGGGAGCCCCGTGTTCCTCTACACGATTAGAATGTCCGATATTTTTGTAAAGATAAAACTATGAAAATTAAAAGGGGGTGAAAATTTTTTTGGTTACTTTGGAAAAGTTTGTGAAAGCTCAGAAGCACAAAAACTCACGTTTTTGTAAAAAAAAAAATGCGCCAAGCCAATTTTTTTCGTTGTTCTTACATTAAACTATTTCTATGAAGAATGTTAAAAAAAAATCCAAAAATGGAGGAAAAATGCCACGTTTGAAAAGTGTAGCGAGAGAAAGAAAATCACTAGATACAGGACCAACGTACTTGGAGCGGTTTTTTCATATTATCATTGATGTCTTATAACAAACGAATGCTTTGACCTCAGCCGCTGCGAGAGATTTATCTCCTTCATGCTCTGAATTGCGCCAAGTACGTTGGTCCTGCATTACTGATTATTTATTTCTTCCTACGTTTCTCAAACATGGCGTTTTCCCTCCCATTTCTATATTTTTTCAACATTCTTCATGGAAATAGTTTATTGTACGAGCAATAAGAAAAATTGTCTCGGCGCATTTTTAGACAAAAACGTAATTTTTTGTTTTTCTGAGATTGATTTGTCATGAACGAATGAAATAATTATTTCGACATTGCTGCTACGTTCACCTCGTGCCAAAATGTGCCTTTTCGTTTACTCGTAAACTGAAACGTAAACGAAAAGTCTTTTCATTTATTAGTAAATGAAAAGGGCACAGTTCAGCTACTCGCTGAACGTAAAATCACTGTCGAAAAATATTGTTCGACACATGTGAGGCGGGAATTTTTAGCTCCTGTGATTGGCGACCGTACACGATTCACACTTGTAGGAATTCCGTCTCACTTGTATCGAAATATACTATTTCGTTAGCGATAATGAATTCGCAATTTGCCATAGTCAACAAAAATGAATGTCAAGGTTTTTGAAGTGAAACTTCTTATGTTTCGGTAGCTGCCGTCGGGGGTAAATGAAAATTCAAGCGTTCCGTCCGTGCGTCAGGAGGATAGGAGAAGTGATGAGAGAGTAGTGGTGGGGGGGACCGGGCGGTGAGGAGAATTATCGATGCGTTTAGAAGTTTCACTTCTACTGCGTGACGACTCACGCTCGTATTTTTTTTTCTAGTAATTCAGATCATTATGCAGAAATACGATACGAGAGGATACACACTTAGGGACTCAAATATATACTCTTCCAGGATTTGCATTTCAATGGAAACCTAATTAGAACCGCTACATACACGAATACCTCTTGCAAGTATTCTTCGATGTCCAATAGACTCAGTGAATATGTAAATCTTGAAAAAAAAACGAAAATGAAGTTTTCTTTTAAAAAATCGCCAAGTAACCATTTTTACGCGTATTCGATTATCTTCTGGGCATTTGAAAAAAAAAAACAAATGGACTAAAAAGCGCCAAGTCAGATATACTTACGAGAAAAAAATTAGTAGAGGCAAGACCAAGGGACTTGGCGCGGTTTTTTTCTATTGTCAAAATCACTGCTGAGCATCATTCGATCAATTCAATTTTAGCAGTACTTACTGAGAGCCTCGTCGTCTTCATCTTGTCAACCGCGCCAAGTACCTTGGTCCTGCCTCTACTAATTTTTTTCTCGTAAGTATATCTGACTTGGCGCTTTTTAGTCCATTTGTTTTTTTTTTTCAAATGCCCAGAAGATAATCGAATACGCGTAAAAATGGTTACTTGGCGTTTTTTTAAAAGAAAACTTCGTTTTCGTTTTTTTTCAAGATTTGAGTAGTTTTTTCAAAATGAGTTCATAAAGAGAATCCTTTCTTCCGTACTGCTCTTCGGTAAAGCGCGAATTATTACGGAAAAATGTTGCCTGGGCCGTCGTTATGAGGTTAGAAGATTTTTTACTCGTGGGGAGTTGGTGGGCCGCGCTGGAGAGGAAAATATTTTTTTTTGTGTCATACGATTTTTGTGAATTTTCGAGAAGTCTGCGTTGTTTATTTTTGTATTTCCGTATAAATACTCATCGCAAAAATGAATCAATAGATTATGAGTTTTTGCAATCGTTTTATCATTTTAATCCTTTTAATTGAAAAAAATTATCTTAAAATTGTAATTTCGTATTCATTATTTTGCGATTATTTCAAGAACTAGTGGTTTTACATGAAAATGTTAACAGACCTTTTTTGTTTAAATTTCATTCTCTACAAAAAAGGTCTTTTGAAATTTTTCTTTAAATTCAATTTTTGCTGAGATATTTGTTAAATAATAAATGAAAAACCCAACAAAAAATTTATAAAATGAATTCATCTTTATTACAATGACAAAAATACAAAATACAAAATTGAAAAATAATTAGTCATCACTCATCTTCACTCCTCTCTCCCCTACAATCCTTGAAACTCTTAGAAAATATCAATTTATCTCCTAAAAATCCATAAACCTATCAATAATCCATTTATCATCATCGAATCAAATTAAAACTGATTAACTAAACTACTGCGTATCAATGACCCTATCAATATGTCCCTTCAACATCTGCAGTTGCCTGAGAGCCTCAGCATCCAACTGAGGAATATTAGAAGAAACCCCTCTCGAGTGTGAATTTGATCTTCTATCACTCGATGCACTCGATTTTTGGACTCTCCCAGTTGTTCTGGATGATGATTTTGAATTTCTGGGCTTTTGGGTCATTGATGTGACCTTATCAGCCCTTGAGACCCTCTCCTGATCAATCCCACTTTCTGTAACATATCCATCGTCCACAGAAGCTGCTGTGTGTCTCTTCAGAGATTTTGAATTCTTGACTGTTGAGGGGGGAATTAAGGGTGGAATGTCTTCATTGGTTGATGAGACATCGTCGTAGTCCTGGTCCTGATCCTCCAGGAATCTTGATAGAACTCCAAGTGTCAATTTATGAGCCTCTGGGGGAATTTTAGAGAGTTACTCATTTGGTTTGAAAAACTTTTGAACATCATGTCGAAGTCTGAGTCCATTTTACGAAGACGAGCTTTTACTTGACGTTGATTGAAAGTCTTTTATCAGCATGTCACTCTCCTCATGAATGGAGAGGGATGAGTTGCGTTTACAAAGCTGCTTGTACGGGGCATGATGATGGTGCTGGTGGTGGTGATGATAGAGATGTGGATGAGGTTCTGAAAGATTTTCAAAGCAGTTAGATGGGTTCCTTCAGTTTGGGGGGAGATTATCTGGAGAAGGAGGGGGTTTAGGGGGATATAAAAAAGGACCTTTTTTGTAGAAAATTTTGTAGGCTACAAAAAAGGTCTTCTAAGATTTTCAGATTAAGTCACTCGATTAGGAGATAAATTGATAATTAAGTGAGAGTAATTTAGGAATTGGTCCTGTTGGAATTCCCTCTGATTAATTATTGAATTATCTGGGAAACGTGAGGTTCTAAGAGAATTTATCAAGAGACATTTTTTGTGGGAAATTTTGTCAGCATCAAAAAAGGTCTTTTGATATTTTCTCCTAAAATGAATAATTCCAGAGTTAAATGCATTATTGAGGAAGATTTCACGGTTGAGGTTAATTATTTTATGATTTTAATCAGTAATTCGTGATTTTTGAGTGGATTTACCTTCGAGTCGGTGTGAGAATGTGTCAATAGCTGGCGTTTGGTGTCATCCTTCAAGCATTCGACATTTTTGAGGCCCAGATATCTTTTTTATCCAATTAGTTAATTGTTTAAATACAGTCGAAGATTATTTGACGAGTGTTTACATCTTTGTTTCGAATAACCAATTATTCCTGAACAATTAAAATAAACCACTAATTAATTATTTTCTCTCTTTCATTTTCGTCACTTTTGTAACGATTATCTGAGAAACTGAGGATTTTAAGAGAAAATATCAAGAGACCTTTTTTGTAGGAAATTTTGTAGGCTACAAAAAAGGTTTTTTGAGATTTTTGGATTAAGTCACTCGTTTAGGAGATAAATTGAGATAATTAAGTGAGAGTAATTTAGGAATTGATCCTTTTGGAGTTCTCTCTGATTAATTATTGAATTATCTGGGAAACGTGAGGTTCTAAGAGAATTTATCAAGAGACATTTTTTGTGGGAAATTTTGTCAGCCTCAAAAAAGGTCTTTTGATATTTTCTCCTAAAATGAATAATTCCAGAGTTAAATACATTATTGAGGAAGATTTCACGGTTGAGATTAATTATTTTATGATTTGGATTAGCAATTAGTGATTTTTGAGTGGATTTACCTTCGAGTCGGCGTGAGAATGTGTCAATGGCTGGCGTTTGGTATCATCCTTCAAGCATTCGACCTCTTTGAGGGCCAGATATTTTTTTTATCCAATTATTTAATAAATATAGTCAAGGATTATTCGATTGAGGCCCAGATATCTTCCTTATCCAATTATTTAATTGTTTAAATACACTCGAGGATTATTCAACGAGTGTTTACCTGTTTATTTTAAATAATAGCAAATTATTCCTGAACAATCATTAAAATAAACCACTAATTAATGATTTTCTCTCTTAATTTTCGTCACTTTTGTAACGATTATTCGATAAACTGAGGATTTTAAGAGAAAATGTCAAGAAACCTTTTTTGTAGGAAATTTCATAATCTACAGGAAAGGTCTCTTGAAATTTTCGCTTCAGATGATCCATTACAGAGATAATTCGATTATTAATACAGTAGTTACCTTTTTGGATGGTATTTCAGCCTGTGAATGGCACGTAGAAATTCCAGTGATCCAGTGATTCGTAAATCAATTCCTCTGGCTTACGTGTATCAATTCAAAGCACATATCCATCCTCTTAACCCATAGCAACTGTGATGTTTCTGGATATGGAGGATGGACTAATTAAATAATTATAACTCAGATTAATGTTAATAATCTAGATATATATTTAGCAAACTCAATAACGTGTTCACTGCACGTTAGCTCAGTACAGAGAGAGTGATTGTCGGTAAACTAGGAATACATTTTGGTTTTGTCATCGATATACTACATTCCTCCCAACTTATCTAAAAAATTATCACAATCATTATAACTTATAAATTTAGTCTAACAACAGGTTTTCTGATACGAGTGGATCGTCTTACTGGAGTTACAGTCGGTTTTGGCGTGGTAACCCTGGATGAACAAATGGGCTCAGAAGTTGGAGTTACTGTCGATGGTGTTGGTGTTGTCTCTTTAATCTCTGGGCTCTCTACAGCTGTTTGGCTTGTTGATTCTGACACAGAGGAATCAGTAGTAGATGAAGTCATGAGTGCGGAATCTTTGATAATGGTTTTAGAAGGCTCTTGGCTCACTGGAGTTACTTCTGTCGACAAAGTACCAGGAACTACCTCATCGATTGGATTAGTTATACTTGATGTAGATTTACTGGTGAATTCATTCAGCAGGCATGACTTGAGTTGGTCAATATGACGTTTCCAAAGTTTTCCATCAATGGTTTTTACTGAATAAGTAACCGGTGATAATTTATCCATTACTTTAGCTTGGACCCATTTATTATTGTTTGCATCCTTAGCCATCACTATGTCACCATAGTGCAAGTTGCAGATTCTATTTCCCACTGCATTTTCTCTCTGTTTCAGCTGTTTACGTAGTACATGTCCACGTAAATTAGGTCGTATTAAATCAATTTTGGTTTTCATTTGTCGGCCAAACTGTAATTCTGCAGGTGAACATCCAGTTGTACAATGAGGAAATGCACGATAATGCATCAAAAATCGAGATAATGCTTCGGTTTTGTTGAGGCCTTCCTTCGACAGTAATTTCATCTTTGTCTTGAATGTCTTGACAGCATTTTCAGCAGCCCCGTTAGAAGATGGATGATAAGGCGCTGTTCTTACATGTAGAATCCCTCGCTCTTCAAGGAAAGATTCAAACTCAGCAGAAACCAAACTGGGCCCATTATCACTAACAATGATTTCTGGATACCCCCACGTTTGAAAATACTCCTCCAAAGCATTCATAGTTGACTTCGACGTGATATTATTCATCTCTTTAGCATCCAGCCATTTGAAATAAGCATCAACCCTCGTGGAAATCGGGTCGTCAGATTTTGACATATTATAACATAAAATGTGAAATTATGACAAACAATGAGAAAATTGATAGATTTCGACGAAATTCCACAGAATTTGACAAAGTATGTCAGATTCTGTTAGAAATTTCGTTGTCATATTTTGACAGAATATACCATATTATGACAAGTGCATAAAATGACATAAATTGTGGGATTTTCACATTTTTTATCATTTTTTCGCCGAGAATGTCATTTTCCGTTATAATATGACATAGTATTTTCGTCGTATTTTGACATCTTCTGAGGGCACATCAAATGGCAGAATTTCTCAGAATATGTCATTTTTCGTCATAATATGACAATGATATTTTCGTCATATTTTGACATCTTCTCAGGGCACATCAAATATCAGAATTTCTCAGAAAATATGCCATTTTTCGTTATAATATGACAATAATATTGTCGTCGTATTTGGACATTTTCTGCGGTCACATCAAATGTCATTTTTCGTCATAATGCGACAATAATATTTTCGTCATATTTTGACATCTTCTGAGGTCTCATCAAACGTCAGAATTTCTGAGAATATGAAAAGTGTTCGACATAATATATTTTTTTTAATGTCATATTTTGTCACCTTTCAGCCCGTCATAAACCATCAAAATCCGCCAATGAATGTCATAATCTGACAATAAATGTCATACTGTATGATATTTATGATGTCATCGGATGTCCGATAATGACAAATTCTGACAAGCATCGGTGCTCAGAATATGACAAAAATCGACAGTATCTGTCAAATCTTAGTTCCGGAAGCGCCGCTAGATGTCTAAAACCTTCCGCGTGTGAAATGTTTACTCGGAGTTTATAAGGGTGGTGCTTGAATGCACTCAAGACCGAAAAGAGATAGCTGTATGGGTATAACCCCACACCATCTCAAAGCAATAAAAATCTGCACACCCTCTACCCACGAGGATGGACTAAGACCCTAAGACATTTTCGTAGTGACGGTATGGTGCTTATTATAATTAGGTAAATTATAATATAAGTTGCCAAAAATGTCCAATAATCATGAATTCATGTAACGGGAATACTTTTGCGGGAAAATATATCAGGAAGGATCATATTAATCGGAGACTAGTTTGACAAATTCTGAATCATCTTTTGGCACAAGAAGCAGAAGGTGACAAAATTGGTAATAATTTGAGGGAATTCATCGAAATATAACAATAAATTACAAATTTTGACATTTCGTTTTGTCATTTTATTTTTGAATTTGTCAATGAATAACATCGTCTATCAAAATTTGTCAAATTTCGTCAAAATATATCATATTCTTATATATAATGCCATGAAAGGCCATCAAATGACGACCGTCAGCTCAAGGAAAGTGAACATATTATGTCATATTATTACAAAATCTGTCAGAATTTGTCAGATTTCGTCATATTTTTGATGATAAATTATAACATTATCTGACCAACCCGTCCCAAATTCCGATCATATTTTGTAAATTTCTGACCAAATTAGTCAGATTTTGACAGAAAATGACGGATTCTGATAAATTATAACAAATTCTGATATAATTTCTACGAATTTTTTTGATATAATTTGTCAGAATTTGAGATTTTATGCCATAATTTGTCAGAATCTGACAACCTGATTTCCACGAGGGAATAATTATAAAATATATTTTTCCATCCAAAGGACCCAAGAAATCAATGTGTAATCTTTGATTTGGTCCTTCTGGCCATTTCCAACTGTGAGGAACACTTCTTGGTGGATTGCTAGCGTTTTCCAAACACTATTTACATGTCTTGGATACATTTTCAATATCAGTATCTAAATTTGGCCACCACAGATATGAACGTGCCAATGACTTCATTTTAACGATTCCCATGTGGCTGCTATGAAGTTCTCGAAGAATCATCCCTCTCAGCGAAGATGGAATAACCACTCTGTAACCCCACATGAGACATTCACGTTCGATAGATAGTTCATGTTCTTTACGTTTGAATAATTCGAAAACATTACTCAATTGTCTAGGCCATCTATACTTTACATACTCACACACCTTTGACAATACTTCATCATTTTCAGTCTCAGATTTAATAAGATTACAGTCGATCGATTTAATATCTGATTCAATATAATTTAAATACGTGAATTCGTCTAATACTTTTTCCTCTTCACTTAATTTGAGTAATCTAGACAAACAATCTGCACTAACATTGTCTTTACCTTTGATGTGTTCGAGATTAAAATCATATGCTGAGAGAAATACTGCCCAACGTTGGAGTCGATTAGCAGCAAATACAGGCAAGCCCCTTTTTGGGCCAAAAATGAACTTTAGTGGCTTGTGATCAGTTTCAAGGAGAAACTGTCTACCAAAAATATATTGGTGAAATGACTTCACAGCAAAAACTATTGCCAATGCTTCTCGATCCAGTTGTGCATAATTTTGCTCTGCTTTTGACAGTGTTCGAGAAATGAAAGAAACTGGTTTAATTTCATTGTTGGGCATCATATGCGAAAGAACTGCACCCACACCATATGGCGATGCATCACAAGTTACTTTAATTGGTAATTGAGGATTATAATGTGTTAAAACTTCACTTGAAACCAATTTCTTTTTAATCTCAGCAAATGCCTCGCTACATTTTTTTCTCCATATCCAATCAGTTCCTTTTCTTAATAAATTATACAATGGAGACACAATTTTTGAATAGTTCTTGATAAACTTGGAATAATAATTTGTCATACCTAGAAATGACTTTAATTGTGTAACATTACTTGGAGGTGGCATTTTGCAAATTGCATCTACTCTTTCTTTTTGGACATGTATGCCCTTTTCATCAATTTTAAATCCGAAAAAATTTATCTCTTTTTGAAAGAAACTACATTTACTTAATTTTGCCGTTAGACCACAGTTTTTAAACTTTGTTAAAACTTGAATTAAACGTTTATCGTGTTCTTGTTTACTTGATCCAATCACAAGGATATCATCAAAGAAGCAAATTACTCCTGGAATACCAAATAAGATTTTTTCCATTAATCTTTGAAAAAGACCTGGTGCTGAAGCTACACCAAAACATAAACGTTTAAAAACAAACAATCCCTTGTGAGTAGATATAGTAGTAAGGAGTTGAGATTTCTCATCCAATTCTACTTGTTGATAGGCATGACTTAAGTCAATTTTACTAAAGACTTTTCCTCCATTTACTTTTGCCAATAAATCTTGAATTCTTGGAATTGGGTGACGATCAATCTTCAAAAATTTATTTAATGTTATTTTGTAATCACCACAAACTCTAATTTGACTATTAGATTTCATTACCGGGACAATAGGAGTTGCCCATTCACTCGATTTGACTGGTTTAATGACATCAGCTTTTAATAATCTGTCAAGTTCGTTTTCTACTTTTTACACCATTGAATAAGGTAGTGTTCTAGGTTTACGGACAATCGGAGTGAATTTTTCTTTAAGTTCTAATGTAAATTTACCTTTTGTATAATGTCCAAGTTTATCACTGAATACTGAAGGAAATTTCTCTAGAAGCAATTTCACATCAAAATCTTTCATGCCAGTGTCATTACTCTTGTCATTTGTTAAATTTCCAATTAACTCTTTCTCTAGAAATGAAATTTTTAATTTTTTAATCCATTGTCTCCCTACAATTGGGTTCGAATTACCAGGCATAACAAATAACTCTAATTTCTCTTCATTGTTATTATAACTAACATTTATTTCAATAGTTCCAAGTGGAACAATAGGAATGCCTGTGTATGATTTAAACTTCCTGTTAGTTAAACCCAATTGTAGATTAGCAAATAATACATTTGTTCTGAATTCATTTTCAGATATAGCTGAAATAGGTGACCCTGAGTCTACTTCAAATCTCATTTTCTCATTTTCAATCATTAATTCCACAAAAATTGGACCAGAATCAGACAAATCACTTTCACTATCATTTTCATTCAAGTTAAAAAAATTATCAAAATCATCATTAACATCAATAATTTCGTCAATATAATTGTGTTTATCATTATTTTTCTGATTTAACCTTGAATTAGATTTGTTACTAATATTATTTTTGTGATAATTATTATAATTTCTTTTATTATAATCATTGTTTTTATTATCAATTTCATCTCTCTCTGAATTTTCAGTATCATTTCTTTTCTGTCGACATACAGTTGCTAAATGACCTTTGATTTGACAGTTTGAACACTTATAATTTTTGTACTTACAGCGATTCTTGTCATGATTCTTCCTACCGCAATGTGTACATAGTATAAACCTCTCTGTATTATAACTGTTGGTCTTCTTTTGTCCTTTGATCTGGTTGATTGACCCAGATGCCAACTTGTCCATTTCTCCAGTATCCCTTGATGCTGCTTCCTCGCTGAGAGCTAGTTCCACTGCCCTCTGATACGTCAGTTGTTTTTCACTCAGCAGTTTCTTCTTGATGGATTTGTTCCTTAAGCCACAGACAAATCTGTCTCTCAATGTGTCATTCAACACATTGCCATACTCACAATGAGTTGAGAGCTTCTTAAGATTGGCTAAGTAGTCACTTACTGATTGGCCCTCTAGTTGAAAACAATTATTAAAGTGAAATCTTTCAGTGATTACACTTGGTTTGGGTTTTAAATGATCAGTCATCAGTGCAATTAATTCTTCGAAAGATTTTTCTTTCGGTAGACGAGGAGCGCACAAGCTCGTTTAATTCTCTTTGAGTTTGAATTTAAAGCCTAATGAAGGTAGGCGGCGGTAGTGGATGAATTTCGAGAGGAAGAATCTCCGTGGTCCCGGTAGCTTAGTTGGAAGAGTGCCCGGCGCGTAACTGGGAGACCCGGGTTCAAATCCCGGCTGGGGCTATCGGGATTTTTTCTCTCTAAATTCTAATTTTCTTTGAGTTTTTTTTTTTTTTTTTTTTCTAACAGTGCATAACCATCTTTACCCAATAAACTGATAAATAGTGACTTTTTCCTTACCGTATCGATAAGATTACCTGCCATATGTTCCTCAAATCTATCAAACCATTGTCCCCAATCTCCTTCCTTATCATAAGGCTCAATTGTTCCAATTGTTGCACTCACTACATACTGACTGTTTGTTGTAGTGGGCCCAGTTGAGGTATTTTGGTTTGCTTCAGATGTTTGTCGAAACTGCGTAATTTGTTGTTCTAACTTGGCAATTTTTGCATCTCGTTCTTGAATTAAAGCTTCGGCGTTACTTTTTGTATTTGAATATTTAGATTTAAGCATTGCCAGTTCATTTTGCAATTGCTCCATTTCTGCCATTGCAATTCTAACCTCGCCAACACGCGGGCACCTTTTGTGTCAAAAATTCTCTTCTAATTTAATCGACAACAAAAATATAGTCACCTCATCGCCAGTGTGATGTTTCTGGATATGGAGGATGGACTAATTAAATAATTATAACTCAGATTAATGTTAATAATCTAGATATATATTTAGCAAACTCAATAACGTGTTCACTGCACGTTAGCTCAGTACAGAAAGAGTGATTGTCGGTAAACTAGGAATACATTTTGGTTTTGTCATCGATATACTACAGCAACTTCATGGGAATTTACTGAATTCTAGGCAACTGCTGTTGTATTATATCACTCACCGTTTGATTGACAAATTGACAAGTAAATTACAACAACAAGGGAAAATAACCTCAATATCACTCGCCACTCAGCGCATGCGCAGCGCTGTATTTTCAACGCAAACATTTTTGGCTAATTCCACGCCACTACCAACTTGCAAACTTGATTCTGAGACGAAATAATCTCAATTGATTATTTTCGAGAAATTCGCGTTGTTTATTTTTGTATCTCCGTAAATACTCATCGGAAAAATATGATAAATATATTAATCGCAAGACGATAGGCGATTTATATAATGAAAGTGACGTTAGTTTCCGCGTAATCAGTGCCATTCTCATTTTATGGAGATATTAATATACGGAGGTAGTGGAGGGGGTAGTTGTCTCGTGTATAGATACGCGGTAGTTGTCGGCCAGTTTTATTTGAGTCGAGTCGAGTTGAGTCGAGCGGGAAATTTAAAAAATGGTTACTTGGCCGATACTCTACCGCGTATCTCGATTTTATCACTAGTACCTGAAAATTTCAAAATGAATTCGTCATTTTATGGTCATACCGAATATTGCATCACCAAATAATCCCGTCATCTCGTTATGATAGAAAATAAAAGTGGAGAAAGAGCAAATTGTTAAAAATATACGGTCTCAAGTGTTGAAGCTACTTGAAACTTGAAACTTGGTAAAGGTATTGAAATTCATTTCTCGAATGCAGTTGTATTCTCTATGGAGTTGTTGAGGTGGTAGAAATTGAAAAAGTTCCGTTCACTGTACGATTCACCACTATCCTAGCTTCAAAAATTCAATACCCCCATTCAAATGAATGGATTCAAAGCTGAAAATCACACTAATTGGATTTTCAAACATAGAAACTACAGCTCACAAGGTAAATAAAAATATTAAATTCAGTTGGATAGAAGTTCCACCTCAATCAGATCCACTTATAAAAAAAGCGTGTAACGTTTTTTGTCACCTTTTTTAGGCCGCATAGCTTAGCTAACACATATATATACATGTCTATGTATATATATGAAGTATATAATATATACCATATATATGTATATATATATAATAATATAATATATACAATATATATAATATATATATTGAAAAAAAAATTCAAACAGAATTAGAATTTCGAGAAAAAAATCGATACATATGTTACATGATATATATTTATCTAATGTTAATTTTGAGGCCATTTTCACTCATGTATTGCTTGGAGACATCTGACTGTTTTGAGGATACGAGAATATTTGTTTGATTGAATGCTAGGGAACTCGTTATGGGGACGTGGTGTTATAGGGGTAAAGTATATTAAAAGGACTGCTCCAAAGTATGTTGATAATTAATCAAGTTGAGTTGGAAACTCTAAGTTGGGTTATTGAAACGCTTGCATGGAACAAATGGAAAAGATCTGATGATACGGACAAGTTTGATGACATTGATTCAGACATTTGAGGGTCAAATTTTTGCGATGTGAATCTGTATTCGACACTGTCATCATTATTGTTAGAGAGGAGAGGAATCTCCATAAGTGCGTACCGTGGATGTACCAGTTACCGGACGCTCAAGGATTCGGTACCAGTTTCCGGACACTTGAGCATTTGGCCGTCGTCTTTCCATTTGATAGTACTCACATCATAAATTCCTTTTACTACATGACCCTCAGGACTCAAAACGAGTGTTTGATTAATTAATTATTCCCTTAATATCGAAATAAGTGCCACGTATTGACTCGATGTCCGGAAACCGGTACCCGTCCGGTAACTGGTGCACCCACGATAAACACTGATGATAATTTTTTACATTATTAGCACTGTTGGGCAATAAGAATAACTCCAATGAATTAGCACTATAGTGGAAAATCGATGGGGTTATGCCATTGATGGAAACTGACATTTTGGAAAATTGCGAAATTCAGACAAATTTCACCTCGATCCAACGAGCATATACTATTTTTAAAAAAAGAAAAGGTATTCAGTAGATGATGAATCATTCGAATTTGATCACCCTGTGTGATCTATTGATGATTTCCGGTTCATTTTTTTGGGTAATCTGGAAGATTCTATTGAGTGGATATTATGGAGAGATGTGAATTTTATCGTATGTGCATTATGAGGATATATAAGACATACAGGGACATTTGGATTCTACCATTCAGTGATTATCATGACACGAGACTACGATCCTAATGTATACTATGAGGTCTTGCCCGAAAAAACAATCATTTGAACTAATTAAGATAGTAATTCATATCAATACGATTTCCATAATGACGAATTGTCTCGGCATTACACGACAGGACAATTTCCCCCATCAACCATAATTTGAAACTTTTCCTCAACTCGATATCGATACATTTATTTAAAGATAGAAATTTTTAGATCTTTTTTCTGCTTCAATTAAATTTTTCAACTGACAGGAGACAAGGGTAAGAAGGGTAATTAGCAGATGTAGAATCATAAGAATTTGATCATACTGTGTCATCTATTGATGATTTCCGGTTGATTTTTTTGGGTAGTCTGAAAGATTGTATTAAGTAGATATTATGGAGACATATGAATTTTATCGTATGTGTATTATTTTATTATGACCTCATTGATGACCAGTTATGATGACCACTTTCATGAAGAGACAAACAAACATTACATACGCGATATAATTATTTAGAGTCAATTCCTATTCTCTTCTATATTTACCATCTGGGTTTTCAAAGTGAATATGGGTTGAGAACCCCAGATAACAAAATCCTTAGTTATCTTTATTAACTAATATTTCAGTTATTCTTAACAGGTTTCTCGATCTTTCATGCAGAGGAAGAAATTATTTAATTATATCAGAAGGCATTCTGTATCAATAAATAAAAACGATGATATCATTATTCCATAATTTTATGAATTAAACTAATAAGTGCTTTCAGGAGAAAATCTCAAAAAACATTTTTTGTCGAAAATTTCAAAAAGATGACAAAAACGTCTTTTGAAATTTTCCTGTTGTGAACTAATGTTGATAAGCCCCATACGGTGAGAGCTGAGGCGCGCGTAGCGCGCCAGATACGCTAGTCAATGAAAAAATATAAGAGAGTTGTGAATTGCAGTATCTTTTTCCATCAGAATAATGAACGTTCCTACCATATTGATCTGTAATTCGGATGTAATTTGAATGCGAATCTTTCTATATAATAAAGTTTAAATTCAGCTAACGGTTAAATTTTCAGTGTTTTCACCATCTCCGAGATAATCAGTAAAAAATTGTAATTAAAGAGAAAAGTAGAAGATTTTTTTTTTTCATTCTGCACGTGGGCAGGGATCCCTTATTTCACCTCCCTAGGTTAGAAATATACTATTTTGGAACAGGAAAAAAATCCAGTATTTCTTCACTCCTACGTATTTTTTTCTTTTTCTCGTTTTTCTTTCGCTCAGCAAAATCTAAGTACTAGCTAGACTCAAACATTCGACGTACGAAACTTTAAATGAAATTCATTCCAAGAGGATTTTTCTGATTCAAAATTACCATAAATTTGCAAACTCTTGGGGTCCCAGTGTAATTGTTCGAATATATTTGAAGTCGGAAACGGCTTGGGCCCACCAAACACATTTCACAAATTAAAAAAATAAAAGGAAAAAAAATTGGGTGTGTAGAAACTACGTGCGACAGAAGTGAAACTCTCTACTCTTCGTGTAGATTATATCTCATTTATTAATTAATCAGTGTTTTCTGCAGCAATCACTCACGTTCCAAGTAACTCGAAATCTTTTGCAAATTCATCATGCTATTCTACTCGAAATTTTGGTCATTTCATGATGTATGACATTGTTCCTGATTTAGGTTCGTATGACTAATATTGATCGAGATATTGACATTTATTGCTGCGCGTTTTGTTGAAAATTAATCCATGAGTGTTTTTGTTTCGCGTATGGACTTGTTTTGCTCCGTCGCAATTGCTCTCATATTACTCTTATCACTCCCATATTACTTTTTCGTCACTAGGCCCGATAAACCGCAATTCTAGCTTCACTTCGTTTGGTTAAAACGTGATTTTCGGGCCTCGTAACGAAAAATTTTGTTGATCGCCTTCGGCTCAGATTATAAAGTCACATTCGTCGAAAATACTTTTATAGGCTTAGTGACGAAATATACTATTTTTCTGCGATGAGATCAAGAGTGAATGCGCTCGCTATGAGAGCAATAGAGACACTATAGTCTTTGCGTGAGAGAGAAATACTCATAGTTGAACGCGTGGAGCAGCGTGCTTAGATAAATGTTAATATCTCGATAATTATCGGTCGTAGAGCCATTCATTAAAAACAATTTTATTCGTCATCAAATTATCAAAATTTTGTGCATTGCATGTCTCGATAACTTCTCGATAGTTTTCAAGATATTTCGAGTGAAAGTATTCACAACACAAAGCATTCGGAGAATGATATCCGTCTACGCATCGAGCCTCTCTCTCCTTATGCTCCACTCACTATTCTCCGTCCTCGTTGGCGTGGAATATTTAACGCAACCGTTAGATTCGTCCGAACTCAAGTAAGAAGTTTCCCTTCAAATCGAGATACGCGTTAGCGTATCGGCCAAGTACTTGTTTCATAACCTCACATAACAAGGCCGAGCGCTACCAAGTATCTATACACGACACAACTTCCCCTTCCACTACCTCCAATTAGTTTTTCGGTGCTATTAAATAAATGTCACCACTTATACCAAAACTGCCCTTAGTTACATTATATAAATCGCCTTTCCGCTATCCACTGATGTCGCTATTTATTTAATTAATTTAATATTAACGAAAATATGTGCATAGCAACGAGTTACTGTGCACGTTTTCACGAATTTTATTATCTCTGTATGGAATGGCCAGATTGGAGCCACTGAGTTGGCTGCAATGAAATGAACGTAATCGCATTTTTATTTTCGATGTTCAGCGATTGCCATCAATCGGTCGGTAACTCTAGGGACTCTATGTCGGATCTAGTGTTTTACGCGACATCAGCGCCACTTTCTCATGAAAGTCTGTTTCTTTCCACTCAGATGGCGCAATAAATTGATTCCAAAATTGATTTGATTCTTGATGGTTTATTGAGGGATAGAAAAAACGTGTAAGATTGGCAATAACTTTTTAACCAATCGATGGATTAAAATTTTTTTCCGGAATTTTCATAATTAAATTATCTACAGATTCGATTGAGATATTTTTAAATTTATCGATTGGTTAAAAAGTTATTGCCAATCTGAAATTGTAAATTTTCAAAAACTGTTTCTCGTTGAGGGTGAAAAATGCAAAATCACAGATGAGAATATTTGGAGCTATTAACAACAGAAAAAATTAAAAACTATCAATTTTATTATTTTTTCCTAATTTTGGTCTCATCCCGAATCTTTACACGGCTCTGAGGGGGTGAATAGTGGGAAATAGGGGTGGAGTCATAATGAACTTTTATGTGGAACATTTTACACTCTACAATTTTGTATCCCACCTTTTATCTTGTATCTGAAGTAGTTTCTGAGATAATTCTAAAAAACGCATTTTTTAGGTGGTTTTTAATTTTTTCTATTTTGAAAAAATTATTAAAATCTAATAAAAATTCTGTGACGTATTGGGATCGACCAATACGTCGATTTAGTTATTAATTAATGGAAAAGTTAAACAATAGCTGGATGAGAGGAATGAGAAATGTGATTTCTCTTTCCTGCCATCCAGACTTTGGTCAGCAGTCCCACGGTGTCATTTGGACATCGTGGTAAGCAGTCCCACGATTTTTGCAAGTCCAGTTCAGGTGGCCTGAACTGTTTGACTGTCTTAGTTTGTGTCAATGATGGCATAAAAGAGTATTAGTGGAAAAAACCGTGAGACTGCTTAGCTCAGCAACTTGGAACTTTGGCGAGCTTTGGTGGGTCTTCTGGACTCACTAGAGACCAGAGTACGATAGGGAGTGGAGTCGCGAACATCTCCAGGCTCAGGCCTTCGGCCAAAAGACAATAATAGCGAGTCCAAGTTCCAAGTCGAGCTAACATCTTAATTACGCGTATACCGACCCATTTACGAACATTGTCGTGTATTTTAACAACTATCGTGAATATACCATACTTTTACCGATTAATACGCGAGTGTTCAATAACACCTTAACCCTTCCGAGATCCTTCCATCCGACATCCGCCGAGTGAGCGAACCCCCCGTGAGCTCACCGCCGAAGTTAGCCGAGGCGGAGTGAATAAAGGGTTATAATTATCTGGACGTAGAAAAGGGAGTTTTAGAGTTCCCAATAGCAATAACCAAGATTGTATAAATCCTTTAACCTTGAGTTTTACCTCCGGGTAAAACTCATAACGTCACATTGGCGCCCAACAGCTTTTGGGCACTCATTCGGGGAATCGAGTGCAAAAGCAACGAACTAAGAAAAATTATGTGATGTTTAACAACAACTGAAGGATTACAGTGAAGGAACAAGTGAGTTCGGTATAGTGCGCGGAAAAGTTCGACATTTAAAAACTGGTGAATCTGAGATTGCCGTGGAATAATATGGAATTGGTGAATTAAACGTATCGCAAGTCCCGGGGACATTGTTGATACATTGGGGGTCATCAACTGGAACAGGGTTCCAGAGATAAGGGGTATTGCATCAGCAAAGGTACAGCTGGATCCAGTACGCGACTGAAAGAAAGTCGCTAACCCAGGAATACGACAGAGACAGTCTGTCGACAAGGGGACGTTTGACTCTAACGGCTAGAGCAGCGATCCCAGAGTATTTGATGACATTAAAATTCACGTTCCACAGAAATTACCATGGAATCGAAGGCTTTCACCAGCTATGGGACTTGGACTCGATCGTACTTCTCATCACCATCAGTCACGAGGGATGAACAACGGATCCCAGTGACTCGCAGCTCAGCAGAGAATGAGTTGTGGACATCAGAGGGACATCACAAGGCCGACGCGACATTGGCCGCTGTGGGAGCCCCCCAGTATCTACTAGATGTAGGGTCGATTGTAAGAAACACAACAATTTGGGACCCAGGGGCTCCAGCTGGACATATTTCCGGCATTGAGTTTCCCACTTCGCAGCTTTGGGATCAAATTTATGGGCTGAATTGGCAGCGATTGGCTGTGAAGAAGTCAACATCGGAACCAGAAAATTCTAAATATGACACCATTGCAGAAGACATGGTGGAAAAATATTTTGATCTTTGTAAGGAAAACACGGGTAGAAAGGAAACTGCCCAGGCAAAATCGAGATACGTTGCCATTGCGAAAGAAATGGTAACGAAAAATTTGGATAAATACGCAGAGGAAATAGCGAAGAAAGGCCACCGAGAGATAAGACGCTCGCAACCTGATCCAGGAGACATATCACCGTCAGCTGATTTCCATGTGGCTGAGACTAAAATAAGAGAAAGAGACTCAACACAACAAGGCAGTGAAGAAACGACTAACTGCAGTGAAAAACCAGTGAAGTGCGAGTTTCCTTCTCGAAAAACGGACGAAATAAATAGAACAACTGAAGACAGAAAAATAAATCCATCAAAAATGAACTGTGCAATTAAGAGTGTGCAATTTTGGATGAAATCGCAACAGCCGCTAAAATCCGGCTTTGTAAGAAGTATAGTGCATCGCAGTGCAGTGAGTGAAGAGTACGGGCCGATAAGACGTCGGTTATTTGATCCAGGAGGATCATTTTCATCAGCTGACCGATAAGCGGGCGACAACAGATAGTCACTGCAAGAGTAGGCGTTTGCAACGTAATCCTGGGGACTCATCGCCAACAGCTGATTTTGTCATTAGCCAACAACAGCGCAAATCGTCTCCACTAACGATTATACAGGAGAGTAATTTTGGTCTTAGTGGGGGAGGGATACTCTCAGAGAGAGTTAAGTATGGAAACCATATGTCAACCTTGTTGCATCGTGTTCGGTAAGAAACCAAAATTACAATAATCGCGCAAAGAAAAATTGAGTTTGAGTCTCACTAAACAGTCTTGTAAACAAAAAAAAAATCTATTATCATTAGGAAATTGAGAGAAAATGACAATAATGATAAAAGTTAAGCAAATTACAAAAATTTTAAACTTTGGAAAAAAATAATACTTATCCATCGTCATTACAGGGAGAAGTTCAAAAACACAAACCCTGAAAAGAACAAATCCGATGATGTAGAATAATTAGTAGAGCTTAAAGTCAAATTGAAAATTTTTGAAATTTACAAAATCATAATCATTCGGAATGATCAGTTGGCAATTTTAATGAAAAAAAAAAAAAAAAATTATTGAAAAAAACAAAATAGAGACTAAATTAATTAACAAACGAAGAGTATGTAAATTCAGTACATGATGCGTTTTTTCTCCTTTCTAATATTTTTGACTTGCATTTTTTGGAAAGAAATTGTGAAACCTAGAGTTTAATTCATCAGTGAACAGAATCCGGATGGAGTCATACGAAACTATCTTTAGTTCTAGTATCTCAAGGTTCTTCTTGTGATGAAATGAGAGACGTTACGATAACGAAAGAAAATAAGAAAATACAATATAATTTGTCACCTCATGTAAAGTCCAAGGACCTTCAAAAGTTATGTATGAAATAAAAATTTTGTAAGGGTTCGGTCGATTAGGTTTTCACCAGTAGCATCAAAATCTATATGTAAAACTTTGCTCACAAAGCATTCACGTTCATGAAAGTATTTAAGTCCATGCAACTTAATTGCATTTGAATGAACTAAATGAAGAGCTCATGAAGCCAGAATTGTTCTGCCCATAAGGCTACCCATATGATAGGGAATTTGATAGCCCATCAGGCATAAGAGCAGGCCCATCAGGCAAGAATCGCGCCCATCAGGCGAAGACTTTGAGAAAGTCTTGACAATTGTGTTACTGTTGTATCCTAAGGGATAACAACAGTTTTATTAGGGGAGTGTGACGTATTGGGATCGACCAATACGTCGATTTAGTTATTAATTAATGGAAAAGTTAAACAATAGCTGGATGAGAGGAATGAGAAATGTGATTTCTCTTTCCTGCCATCCAGACTTTGGTCAGCAGTCCCACGGTGTCATTTGGACATCGTGGTAAGCAGTCCCACGATTTTTGCAAGTCCAGTTCAGGTGGCCTGAACTGTTTGACTGTCTTAGTTTGTGTCAATGATGGCATAAAAGAGTATTAGTGGAAAAAACCGTGAGACTGCTTAGCTCAGCAACTTGGAACTTTGGCGAGCTTTGGTGGGTCTTCTGGACTCACTAGAGACCAGAGTACGATAGGGAGTGGAGTCGCGAACATCTCCAGGCTCAGGCCTTCGGCCAAAAGACAATAATAGCGAGTCCAAGTTCCAAGTCGAGCTAACATCTTAATTACGCGTATACCGACCCATTTACGAACATTGTCGTGTATTTTAACAACTATCGTGAATATACCATACTTTTACCGATTAATACGCGAGTGTTCAATAACACCTTAACCCTTCCGAGATCCTTCCATCCGACATCCGCCGAGTGAGCGAACCCCCCGTGAGCTCACCGCCGAAGTTAGCCGAGGCGGAGTGAATAAAGGGTTATAATTATCTGGACGTAGAAAAGGGAGTTTTAGAGTTCCCAATAGCAATAACCAAGATTATAAAACCTTTAACCTTGAGTTTTACCTTCGGGTAAAACTCATAACGTCACAATTCAAAAAATTTTTTTTGAAAAAAATTACGCCAAGTACTCGTTTCATTGCGTTGGAATTGGCAGAAAAGTATTTGTTGAAAAATGAGATCCTGTGAGCCCTAAAATTACGCAAATGATCACAAATTGTTCTGAATAATTGGAAAAAAGAATGGAATGAGAAATGAGCGCCAAGCTTGCTGGAAACTATGAAGAATCAGTGAACAGAAAAAATTGGAAAAAAAAGTCAGGACCAACGTACTTGGCGCGGTTTTCCAAAAAACTCAGAGAGTCAAGAGTCGATGTTTCCTGTCGACCTAAGAACTATATTAAGCATCTTCTGAGTTCCAAGTTCGATACGAAACGCAAAAAATCTCAGATGAGGATTAACATTAGCATTGAAAGGCGCGCCAAGTACGTTGGTCCTGACTTTTTTTTCCAATTTTTTCTGTTTAGAAATTCCACAAAGTGCCATGAAAATCTGAATAAATTGAAGTTGAAGCCGATTCAATTTCACTTCAATTACCATGTTGGACATTACGTGAGAATGAGAGTAACATTAATCTTGGGAAGGATTCAGTGTATTAGGTGAAAGAAGAAGTGCACCATTATAACCGTTAAATAAATGTAGCTACTTCATTCAAGCGACACTAACGTTCTTCAGTGGTGATTCAACTTTTCGCTTTTCCCTATCGTATGGCTGAAGGTGGCAAAAACCATCGTTTCATGACAAGGAGGGGGTAAGTCACGCGAAGAAGGGCTTACAAATAATATCCTCGGTAGTGGTAAAACACTACTCGCTATATTACAACCGCAATGCGTACTCATATCCACAACAGCGCATGTTCACAATCCACTTGCATTATTATGCATCCAGCGAAGCAGCTGGAAAAGAAAACTAACACCATAATTCTTAATTCATTCATATTACTCATTGAATTGTAGAGAATTTCAATTCTATACATGTCTTCATCATTTTGTGTAATTATATTAACCTTCTCGCATCAATCTTGTTAAGTTTTTTATTTCTTTTTCATCGTGGTCAATACTTCCTTGGAAAATTGAAAATTCCTCATCTCTAATGAGCAATGTTACATCTCGAATCCCATTCATGACAATCATCATTTTCCATAAATTACTTCAATTGCAATTATATTTTCTTTCAGTAGGAGAGATCGGGCCATATGATGAAAAAAAACATCTGTAACACGAGAAACAGTTTGTTTCTAATACTAAGAAGATCATGATGAATATTTTTTTAGTCCTCCGTATTATTTGTAAGCGACAAGAATTTGTAAACAGAGTAGGTTAGCTTCCGGCTGTTTCTCCCCCAATGCATCTTGTATACAATTGGCTCCATAAGTTCGTAAACAGAGTGCATTACTACTGAATACACTTTATTCATGAACTTATGGAGCCAACTGTACATGCGACAACAGCTGGGAACCGAAAAACAATCTGTGAAATGACGCTATAGTCGACTCCCTCTAACTCATCGCATTCGGGAGTTTGGATTCCACGAACTATGAGCTAGAGGTTGCCTTCTCTATAGGTACAAGAGGCGGGGCTTACGAGAGAGATAATGCGAAGATCGGAATGAGAACGCGATAGCCACTGTCGCACGGCAGAAACGTTCCTAACCTCCCAATGAACTGTCAGAACAGTTTGATATTTTTAATTCTCGTTATTATTTTATGACAGGCTTTATGAATGAAAAATACTTGTAATTTAATCAATAATTTATTTCTTGATTTTTCAAGCATGCAAACAAAGACAATCGCCATTTAAGTGGACATTACAATTAAAATATTATATAAAAACTCCGAGACTATTGAGTGAAAATTGCCCAATGAAGGATCCTTCGTCTCGCGCTCGCCATTACCCGAGTAGTGGGGGAAACATTCTCCTCCGCTCAACGACGGCTGATGAGCTAGAGGGAGTGAGAGTTACAGGGAGTCGACTGTATGAATTCTACAGCCTCATCTCTCATTCCTTTTCTGAGTTGACATAATCTAGAATTCCGGAAAGATGAAATGCAACGAAGTTTTTGAACACGCACAGTTCCGCTTCCATTAGGATTTTTTGAATAATCAGTTTAAATGTGAATATCAGGTTTCAATTACCTTGTATTCAAGTGACTCAGTTGAGTTGAACCTCAAAGCTTCAGCGATCATTTAATTGTCCCGTGAAGTACGTCACGCACATTTCTAGTTGCATTTTTCTTGGCATTAAGGTTGTAATGATATTTCGCCTATTATCCTAACTGAACCATAACTTCCCATAATTTTCATTGACGGAACGCAAAACCTGGCGGATCATTACCTTCGTTCTCATATGTCCACCATTCTGAAACGACAAAAACCTTACCGGAACGGGAACTGAATTCCAGGAATAATTAGCAGCTCGATCCAACCTTACTTCAATGATTTAGGGCGCCAGCTAATTTTTAGCAACGCGGAATCAACGAACCGCAACCGTAACGAAACCTTATCAAAACTGAATACTAATTACCCTGGAACTCAAACGACAGAACTGGACGCAGAATAGTGGAGGATATGAGGGTACGGAATTACTCGGTTGCTCAGTGTGCGGGTCGTGGAGAGAGGGGTGGATTCGTTGAACAAAGCATCAATACCCAAATACCAATTATCGAGAGGAGAGATCCAACGAAAACCTTAAAACTAGCTGAAAAAGGTCGGGGAAAATAATCAATAAATAAGCATGGGATAAGTTTTGCAGGTTCCTCTATTGAAATAACTCATATATATACATCATCTGGAATATTCTCTAACTCGTAATAGCTAATCCTGTAATGACCAGTTGACTCTCATCAAGCGAAGGAGAGAGATCTGAAGTAGGAAGCCAGAGAGACGAGCAGAATAGCCGCTTGTGCATGCACACGCCAAACGGAGAGAGATAGGGTGAGCGGAGGTAGCGTGAGAGCGAGAGAGAGAGACGCAGCGACGCGATTATTAATGTATGTTACGCTGGACGATTTTTCGCGTAATTGTATTCGCCGCTGGAGTAGAGAGCATCGCTGCAATCTAAGTAGGGTTTTTTTTAGAGATATTAGGTAGCTTGGAGGATCATAATCCACCAGGAATCAGGTATTTTGTTGACCAAGATGGCCATTGGCAACTATTTTACTTAGGAGATAGCGTCTCGCTTCGTGTAAGAGCACGTGGAGATATGTAATGAATTAGCTTCCCGATTTGGTATAGATAGCATAAGGCATAGCTGCCGCAAGGAAGCTAATCTTGGCCAAGACGTGTCGAATCGGCATAACAAGTGGCCGGAAGCATGATGATTTAAAGAGAGTTAGGAGTCCAACCACAAATATTGCAGATAACTCATAATTTACTTTCCCCGTACCCAACCGGACTTCATAACATACCATGTAGCTAGGTAGCATAACAGAGAGCAAAGATTGGCAACAGCCATGGGTGCTGCAAGCCTAGCTTCCCTGCTTCTGGAAGGAAGCAAGTTGGACGAAGAGCACAGGTAGCACGATTAGATAGCGAGCAGCTCAACTTGGAAGCACAAGGAGCGGTAGCAGGAAGCTCATGAATAATCTTCATGTTTTATAGCCAGGAGAGAGCGGTAGACAGCCGGAAGTTAGCCATTCAGATTTAGGTAGCATAAAATAGGCTAAGAGAGCAATCGAGATCATCCCTTGATCTTCCAGAGGACAGAGAGCATCGGAAAATATAAAAGAGAGCAGAGATAGCATGTGGCTTGACTCGGAAGCACGAGAAGCATTTTCACAATATATCTTCCCCAATTTTGGAGAGCATAATTTATTGATCGCGTATAGGGTTCAATCTCAGGTAGCATAATTTATTTATTGCGCATTGAGTCCATTCTCAAGTAGCATGACTCATTTGTCGCGCATTGGGTCCATTTTCAGATAGCATAATTGATATATCGAACATAGCGTCCATTCTCAGGTAACATAATTTATTTAACGCGCATAGAGTCCATTTTCAGATAACATAATTTATTTAACGCGCATAGAGTCCATTTTCAGATAACGGCTAGTGCCACGGGGTTTAGAGAACGGATGGTCGCACGAATGCCTGCGCCCACGGTAGCTATTTCGGGTGGCGTCGGTACAAGGTAGATAGCATGACGCCGTGAGTTTTTTATCTAATTTTCCGCAATAATTACTTGAAAATTAATTAAATTCTCCCCCAAAATAAAACCCCAGTACTCACCATACTGGTTTTGATGTCCTGGCCGTCGACTGGACTCGGAAACGGTTGTCTTTTTAGGGCGTGGCACGTGAATATTCGATGCGACACAGTTTGTGCACAGGTATGTTCACGACTGACTATCCGGTACGTAATGGCGACGCTCGAGCGCGATACTTGTTGCGCCGAGTGGTGGGGAGACCGGCCGGACGGTGGCGTCGTCGCGTGGCGGGAGTATCAACTTCCACGAGTAGGCGGCGAGGCGTGAATTTTATTTTTAAATTCAAATTTATCGGAGGTAGCTGCGTGAGTGATTATTTTTGGTAATTTTTAATGTATACGGACTGAAACGATAATATCTTTAAATCTAAACCGTAGGGAGGTTAGAGGGTGGTTGTTGCCTTCATCTACGACCGGGATTAGGTAGCTTATCCGTAGAGGACACTCTCCGGAGAGGAATTAGAAACTTCACCAACGATACGATACTGGACATAACCGAAAGCTCAGGCAATTCATACAGGGGGAATGACCTAATTCGCCCCGTATGACCTTCCAACCAAAATGTGCGATAACTGGAAATTCCTAACACTCTCGCGACCAGGGAAGCGCGAGTATTTCAACTCGACCTATGTGTTCACTCCTCAAATAAACCCAGAAGGGGTACAAAGATGCACTGGGTGGCACAGTGTGTCGGCCCTGATCCGCGGTGATCCTTGGCCCTTCAACCGAATTTACGTAGATACAACCTCTGCATTTTCATAATCTAAGCCGGAAATTAACTAAACTGAAGTATATGGTGTGTGGAAAGTAGGATTTCAGCCTTCTATTCGCGAATTGACTCGATAATATCGGCCTGAGGGAGCTACCGCGAGTTGATACTTGATTATTCTCCTTGCTTATCCCGGGAAGCACCGCTGTTTTCGCGATTTTACCCGTTGATTCTCACGTACCGGAATGTTTTCACGACCTTAGTTAGTCTCTCTCTCGCTCTAACCTATATATTTACCCTACTGCTCATGGGGTGGCGAATTCGCAGGGAATTTCGTCACAAGGTATAACTACGGTGCTGGTATTTTCCACAATATTGCCAAAGACCCATACTGTTTCGAATATTAAGCAGACGTCTAACTACACTGAAGAGCTTCCAATCAAACCAAGCATTTAAACGTTGTGGGCCACGAGAATGTAATTATTCTATGTTAGACTGTATATGAATGCATTGAGTTGAATGCACTCATGAGAAGATCACATTGCACTGTTGATACTTTTCTGAAATTATATTGCGACTCACAGAGTTAATTCCTGAATTTTGCTTAGAATAGAATCGTCACCGGAAGCGATCGATAATCCTCATTTCAAGAATTACTTACAGATGTGAAGATTGTGTTGATTAGCTTTTTGGATTTTCCAATTTTGAGCAGAGATGATTAGGAACACAAAATGAAAGCATACTCAAAGGAATATTGTGTTATTGGACTTTGTTGTGCGAGGTTGCCCATCAAGAGAGAGTAAAAAAAATTATCTTTCACGTTTTCTACGAAGTGGTGAGTTTAACAAGTCTCAGTGGCAGACAAACGAAATAAGTATCAAGCGTCAATACACAATAATTGTTGAAACTTGTGAAGCAGTGAGATTACCAACAGACAGCAGATTTGTATCACCCTGAAAAGTATATTGATAATTGAAGATACATTGTTGCTGAAACTCTTTCTAAACCAAAAAAAAAAGTGATGCGTAGAAGCCTACGCGATAGAAGTGAAACTTCCCGAGCTCATCCCCTAGATCACAAATATTCCTACGAATAAAACTGTTCTTTGGTAACAGAATGAATTTTCCTTATTGATTAATTTATTGGGGAGCTAGGTTTATGAAAAAATAATTAAATGACAAAAAAATTAAAAATTAAAAACCCCCGACGTTGGAATTGTTAAAAGAACAATAATTGAATATTGAATATTGGAAAAGGGAAAAATAAAAAAATCATGAAATAGAAAGAATGAAAAGCAGACAGCAGTCGGGGGGACACCACGGTTTTCATGACTTTATGTGCCCCAAGACTTCGTGTGACTGCTGTCTGCTTTTCATTCTTTCTATTTCATGATTTTTTATTTTTCCCTTTTCCAATGTGACGTTATGAGTTTTACTCGGAGGTAAAACTCAAGGTTAAAGGATATTTCCTAGGTAGGTGATAGTATTGAGAACTCTGAAGCTCCCTTTCTACGTCGTAGTAATTATAACCCTTTATTCACTCCGCCTCGGCTAACTTCGGCGGTGAGCTCACGGGGGGGTTCGCTCACTCGGCGAATGTCGGATGGAAGGATATGAAGGGTTAAGGTGTTATTGAACAGTCGCGTATTAATCGGTAAAAGTATGGTATATTCACGATAGTTGTTAAAATACACGACCATGTTCGTAAATGGGTCGGTATACGCGTAATTAAGATGTTAGCTCGACTTGGAACTTGGACTCGATATTATTGTCTTTTGCCCGAAGGCCTGAGCCTGAAGCTCGTGGCACATGCAGATGACGTGGCCGTAGTGATCGTCGCGGAACATCTCGAAGAGATAAACTTTGCTTTCGACGCTACCTTTGCGAAGATCAGCCAGTGGATGGACACAATTGGCTTGGAGTTAGCTGAATATAAAACTGAGGCAGTGCTCATTACTAGTAGGAAGCAGGTGGTGACGATCACCTTGCAAGTTAGAGCCCATGAAATCACATCTCAGCCGTATCTTCGGTATCTGGGAGTGATGATATATGACCTACTCAACCTTTAGCAGCAAGCAGAGCACGTGGGGGCCAAAGCGTCTGTAGTAAGAGCGACTTTATCACGGCTGATGCCCAACATAGGAGGCCCGAAGCAGAGGAAGAGAGCACTACTGTTGTCAGTAGTCATGTCTATGCTCACGTATGGAATCCTTATCTGGGCCAATGCACTCAAGACACAGGAATTATATGGAGGAAAGTCGCGCCAGTATATCGGCTGAGTGCCTTGAGAGTCGCCGGCGCCTATCGCACAGTATCTGAGGATGCAATGTGCATCATCGCCGGAATGCTGCCTCTTGGAGTACTAGCCGGAGAACGGAGAATGGAGAACCCTTTTCGTCACGGACGCCTCTGAAACTCAGTTCTACGACACGTTGTGAAGCGCTGTGAAGCGCTGCCTGGCGGCCTACCAACACGTCGTAAAACCGAGTCTCAGAGGCGCCGTTGACAAAAAATGTTGTTCGTCATTCGGCCACTTCGCTCGGTCTCACTCTCGCTCGACTTGTTCGTGAGACCGCGTTTCACGGCCTTATAACGAAAATAATCATTACCGGCGAATGGGATCAATTGCATTGAGCCCTGAGGAACTCAGAACGGAGGAGCGGCGAAACAATATACGCAGATGGTAGATGCTATGGGATACCGCGACAAAGGGTAGATGGACATACCGTCTCATTCCACAGATCAATGTTTGGCTGAGCCGAAAACATGGCGAAGTCAACTATTACCTCACACAGATGCTCTCAGGACACGGGCGCTTCCAAAAATATCTTCATCGATTCAAACATGAAGATTCGCCAGACTGTCCGCCCTGCCCCGGAGTCGGTGAAGATGCAGAGCACGTATTCTTTACGTATCCCCGTGTCACGATTCAACGTAGCACTCGGGAGATTGTCCTTAAAGAGAAGATCCAGCCAGAGTCCTCAATCAGAGCTATGCTCTCATCAAAGGCAGCCTGGGACGCAACGAGCAACTTCACGGCGGAAGTCATGAAGGAGCTCAGATCTGAGGAACACAAGCGCAAAGCTGCAGAATAGATGAAGAACCTATTGGAACCTCCTACCCACATAGAATATCTTAGTAGGGTAGGGGGACGTACATGAGGTGTGTAATGCGGAAGAGCAATAAGCTGATTCCTCCCTCGCGAAGTAATACTTAACGGTGGTTCCGCGAGGAACATGGGAAGAGACAATTAGAGGTAATAAGAGAAAAACCGGGTTTTCCATGGCATATTCTCCTCGAGAATAATATGAAAAATCGTGTGATATCCCGAAATTTTGGATGGACAATGCCAACGGACAAATTGATCGTGAAGTATGCTCTCCAACTTTTCGTTTCCCCAGCTAAAAAAATATTCTCGAACTCTTCAGCTGCAACGGAGGATAGAGCCGTGTTCGCATTTTCCCTTAGGCGGTGAATCGACCTCCTTCCCGCCACTAAGCCCGACTCTTCCATTCTTTTGGGTCTTCGAGTCGCGATAAATGGTTTCATTTTTGGCTTTTCTGCTCAATATAAAAATCTTCCAGGAGATAGGCTCTTATTCTCAATCTCTGTCTCTCTTACCTCCTCCAAGACCGAAGACTGGGGATATGAAAGTACAAGGAGCGATTGAAAGAAAACAGAAAAATGTCAGCATCTCTGGGGAAATTAACGTAATGATGCGCTTCGATCCTTGCATTCGAAGACTCCTTTTGGAGAGAAATATTCTCATCTTTTTTCTTATTCCTTATCGTGAACACCATACAATATAAATCTTCTTTTATTATTCTTCATTGTCTACTTCCCTTCTCCCTTTCTCAAATATTTTTTCAATTGAATTTTCGCAGCGTAATATCTTAGTGTCATCCAAATGATACGAGCATCTATGGATAATTCTGTCACTCAACGGATGGCTAAATGGAAAAAATTATAATAATGCATTAAATTATTCCAATCGCTTACTTTAAATATTCCAAAATTATACTTCAAACGGCCAATCAGCGATCATCAAAAAGCAAATTTAAAAAAGAATTTTCCAAATGAAAAGACAAATTCCTCTCATTTGATCAATGCCAACGTTTCAGATGCTATATGCATCCTTCATCAGGGCAATTTATTGTTCTGTATGGAAAAAATTACAAAAAATTATATATAAAACAAATTTGACAAAAATATTACCAGAAAAACTATTATCGAAAATTGAAATGAATTTCCACAGATTCATAAAATTATTAAAGTAAACTATAAATTACCTAAGCCCATAGATGAAAAGGGCTAAATCAGAACAATTGAAACCAATTAACAGGTTGCATATGGCAATAAGCCACATGATAAAAACCTTTTCTAACCTGCAAAATGTAATGTATAACTAAAACAAGTCATCAACCTACATGAAATTGCATATAACCTATAAAAACCCTTTTATATATGAGAAATCATACTAATATATCCAGCTAAATGCTCAATAATTTTCTAAAAATCAAATAAATTATCAAAACGTTGAAATAAATAAAAAATTATATACCGTTGGTCCACACAAATACACAGAAGAGGTGGAGGTACAAGTAGTCAAAAGTAACTATAACAAAAAAAAAAAAAAAAACCCCTAGTGGCTAAATTACTAGAAATTACTAGATGACCTGAATAATCATGCATTACACCGACAAGTGTTCACAAACATTGGCGCCCAAAATATTATAAAATTAACATCAAAAACTATTACAAACTAATATTACATATGTCAAAACCTAATAAGTCAACAAAAAATTATCATGAGTATACGTTATTACAGAGACCATTATGTCATGAATTTCTTTTGCATTCTAATTAACCCATCATAGGCATTCCCAAGATTCTTACAGTCATTTACAAAGTTAACTGTCCTTCCTTGATGTTTTTTAATATTAAACATTTCCATAATGTTTAATTGAAAGCCTGGGTTAGCAGTCCCTAGAATCGTTGAGCGACCAAAATTAAAATTATGATGTCTTTTAAGCACATGATCCGATAAACCAGAACGATACTTCTTTGGATTACCTTCACTTCTAACATGTTCATCCAGCCTAGATCTGAAATATCTTGTGGTCTGTCCAATGTAAACCATGGAACAATTCCCACAAGGTATCTTATATACAACATTTGACCTTAAGTTGTTAGGAACAGGATCTTTAGTCGACTTGAAAAAATTCCCTAGCTTATACGCTATTGTAGAAATAACCTTCAAGCCAAACTCAGCACAACATCTTTTCAGGCTGTTCGTCAAATGATGTGCAAAAGGTACAAACAATGTTTTCTTACTCTCAATGACCGGTTTATCATCAATAAGTGGTACCAACACACTGTTCTTACTGTGAATACTCATCAACCTATCCTTGACTAAGTCATTAATAAACTCAATTGGATAGTCATTAAAGATTAAAATCTTCTTTACTAATAATAGATTCTCATTAAAGAATCTTTTATCAGCAACATCAACGCAGAGTACTACTAAATTTTTCACAACCGCTCGTTTCTGTGATATTGGATGATAAGAGTTGAAATTTAACATCCTCCCGGACCAGGTGTCTTTACAGTACCAATTAAAGAAAACACTTGAACCCTCTCTGATAACAAGAACATCTAGGAAAGGTAAAGAACCATTCTCTTCACATTCAAAGGTAAACTGAAGCCTAGGATGAAATCCATTGAAAACCTGTAGAGTTTCATCAATTCTATCTGCAGGGACACAAGTGAATACGTCATCTACATAACGAAAGAAAAAAGGAACTTCAAAACTGAGCATCCTCAAGCAAGCTTCCTCAAGTCTGTTCATGACAATATCAGCACAAACAGGAGCAAGAGGGGAGCCCATAGGCAACCCAAAAACTTGCTTATACACCAAGCCATTAAAGGAAAAAAATGTGTTATTCATAACAACATCAATCCCATGAATGACCTGTTGATAAGGAATCTTAGTTTTCAGCTCATTCCTTCTACTCGTCACTGCATCAGCAATCAATTCCAGTGGAACATTCGTATATAACGACTTAACATCCAAAGAAATTAAAACATATCCCTGAGGAATCTCAACCATTCTCATTTTTTCAACAAAATCCAAACTATTCTTCAAATGCGAACTATGTTTCAAAGGCAAAGGAGATAGAATCCTACTGATAAATCTACCAAGGTCATGTAACGGACCATTAATAGATGAAACTATAGGCCTAAATGCCAATGTAGGTTTATGAACTTTCGTAAGTAAATAAAGCTTTGGAATCACGCATATACTAACTTTCAGACGATCATGTCTTAACTGTCCAATAAACTTATTCCTCAACCAATTATCAATTAATCTGTTATTAACAGACATTGTAACAGCCGTGTTATCACCAGGAGCCTCAATATAAGTGCTGAGATCACTCAACATCTGAATACCAGCATTAATGTAGTCAGTCTTATCCAAAACCACTGATACCTGGCCTTTATCAGCCCTAGTAAAAATTAAATGTCTATTGTTTTTTACAAAATTACTAACATTAATAATATCTGCAGGAACATTATCAGCCTCTAATCTATTTAAATGATTTTTTAAGCATTCAATGGTTGAACTTCTAAAATCAACTATTCTATCCTGTTCAAGGTTTTCAGCTACTCTTTCTATTTCAGTGATATATTTGACTAGATTCATATTTTTGGAATTATCAGGAATACCAAAATTTGGTCCAAGCATGACTACATCACTAATATCCTGGATAGGTTGATGAGTATTCACAGTAAGAACAGTGTGTTGGTACCACTTATTGATGATAAACCGGTCATTGAGAGTAAGAAAACATTGTTTGTACCTTTTGCACATCATTTGACGAACAGCCTGAAAAGATGTTGTGCTGAGTTTGGCTTGAAGGTTATTTCTACAATAGCGTATAAGCTAGGGAATTTTTTCAAGTCGACTAAAGATCCTGTTCCTAACAACTTAAGGTCAAATGTTGTATATAAGATACCTTGTGGGAATTGTTCCATGGTTTACATTGGACAGACCACAAGATATTTCAGATCTAGGCTGGATGAACATGTTAGAAGTGAAGGTAATCCAAAGAAGTATCGTTCTGGTTTATCGGATCATGTGCTTAAAAGACATCATAATTTTAATTTTGGTCGCTCAACGATTCTAGGGACTGCTAACCCAGGCTTTCAATTAAACATTATGGAAATGTTTAATATTAAAAAACATCAAGGAAGGACAGTTAACTTTGTAAATGACTGTAAGAATCTTGGGAATGCCTATGATGGGTTAATTAGAATGCAAAAGAAATTCATGACATAATGGTCTCTGTAATAACGTATACTCATGATAATTTTTTGTTGACTTATTAGGTTTTGACATATGTAATATTAGTTTGTAATAGTTTTTGATGTTAATTTTATAATATTTTGGGCGCCAATGTTTGTGAACACTTGTCGGTGTAATGCATGATTATTCAGGTCATCTAGTAATTTCTAGTAATTTAGCCACTAGGGGTTTTTTTTTTTTTTTTTGTTATAGTTACTTTTGACTACTTGTACCTCCACCTCTTCTGTGTATTTGTGTGGACCAACGGTATATAATTTTTTATTTATTTCAACGTTTTGATAATTTATTTGATTTTTAGAAAATTATTGAGCATTTAGCTGGATATATTAGTATGATTTCTCATATATAAAAGGGTTTTTATAGGTTATATGCAATTTCATGTAGGTTGATGACTTGTTTTAGTTATACATTACATTTTGCAGGTTAGAAAAGGTTTTTATCATGTGGCTTATTGCCATATGCAACCTGTTAATTGGTTTCAATTGTTCTGATTTAGCCCTTTTCATCTATGGGCTTAGGTAATTTATAGTTTACTTTAATAATTTTATGAATCTGTGGAAATTCATTTCAATTTTCGATAATAGTTTTTCTGGTAATATTTTTGTCAAATTTGTTTTATATATAATTTTTTGTAATTTTTTCCATACAGAACAATAAATTGCCCTGATGAAGGATGCATATAGCATCCGAAACGTTGGCATTGATCAAATGAGAGGAATTTGTCTTTTCATTTGGAAAATTCTTTTTTAAATTTGCTTTTTGATGATCGCTGATTGGCCGTTTGGAGTATAATTTTGGAATATTATAATAATGAAAAAATAAACGAACAGATGGATAGATACAGGAGGGTAGATGACACCTAAAAGTGCAATGGAATTTCGGCTCGCCTTCGACTCGGGTTATAATGCCACATTCGTCAGAAAATACTTTTACTCCTTAGAGGTATAATATACTATTATATTCATCTTCAGAGAGTCATTGGACTTATTATTCCACCGCATAAAATAAGGTGATAATTGTATTGCGTTCTATGATAATCCTAATGAAAAAGAGAGTACGCATGAAGGGAACGTTCACTCCTTTATTTTCTTGATATTGATTCCAATCGCTTTCTATTAATTCAATTAAAACTCTCCTTACGGCCATATAGCGATCACAAAAACCAGTTGATGAATTGGAAATGAATATGAAAGACAATTCATGTCATTAAAAAATGCCAACGTTTCGGACACTATATGTGTCCATCATCAGGGCAATATTTTTTTGTTCTGCGAAAAATTAAACAAAAATCTACAAATCAAGTTTATCAATATAACAATCAGGAAAAATTTAAAATAATAAAATAAATAATAGAATTTCATAATTTACCTAAGTCCCATCGAATGTTAAGGGAGCAGAACGAAATTAACCAACAATTACACAAGACAATAAAAATACATGTCATTGGCCTCTTCTAACCTAGAAAATACAATGCATAGATACTAATGATCCAAAACAGATGAAGAAATATTTACAAGAATGAAATTTATGTTTTGAATGAAAGATCATATTATTGTATACCATGAGAAACTAACTAAAGGTTTATTCTATGTGAAACTATTAAAAATGATGATAAAAATATAAAACAAATGTAAATAACATACCGTCGGTTCAAGTGTCAAAAATAGAAGAGAATGAAACACTAGAGCCATCTAGTGAAACCAATAAAGAACTATGAACTAGAAATATCAATTCAATATTTGGATCATTAAATAAATATGCATTATATTGCACATGTTATTCAAAATAATTAACAATATTAAAAATTCCAAAAAATTAATGAAAATGTCAAGTATGTTAAAAAAAAAAAAAAACCAATTAAGAACATAAAGTCAGTTAGTCAGTACATAAATATTAACCATATACATAGAAATTACTGTATCGTTAATTTCTTTTGCATTCTAATTAATCCATCATAAGAGTTGCTAAGATTTTTACAGTCATTAACAAAATTAACCGTTCTACCTTGATGTTTTTTTATATTAAACATTTCCATAATATTTAACGCAACCCCAGGATTAGCTGAACCTAATATGATAGAACGATCAAAATTAAAATTGTGATGTCTGTTCTCTACATGAGCTGACAGTCCAGAACGATACTTCTTAGGATCTCTTTCACTTCTTTTGTGCTCATCTAGTCTATCTTTAAAAAACCTAGTGGTTTGTCCAATATACACCATTGGACAGTTACCACAAGGAATTCTATATACCACATTTGATTTCAAATTTATTGGAACTGGATCTTTAGTTGTTTTAAATAAATTCCCTAACTTATAAGCAATCGTCAAGATAACTTTCAGGTCAAACCTAGAACAACAGTTCTTGATGTTGTTAATCAAATGAGGAGAGAAAGGCACAAATAGAGTCTTTTTACTTTCAATGATAAGCCCGTCATCAAAGACTGGATTCAACACATTATTGTTATTTTGAATGTTTAGTAATCTATCTCTAACTAAGTCATTAATGAACTCAATAGGATAGTCATTGAAGATTAAAATCTTCTTAACTAATAAAAGATTCTCCTTGAAAAACCTCTTGTCAGCCACTTTAAACACTCTGTCCACCAAATTTTTCACAACAGCACGTTTTTGTGAAATTGGATGTTGGGAGTTAAAATTTAACATCCTACCAGACCATGTGTCTTTACGATACCAATTGAAGAAAACTCTATTATTCTCTCTGAGCACTAGGATATCAACAAATGGTAAAGAACCATCAGTTTCAACTTCAATCGTGAACTGAAATCTAGGATGAAAACCATTGAAGACACGAAGAATTTCATCAACCCCATCCCTAGGGACACAAGTGAATATATCATCTACATACCGATAGAAAAAAGGAACCTCAAAACTCAGTCTCCTTAAACAAGCTTCTTCTAGTCTGTCCATAACAATGTCAGCACATACAGGAGCCAAGGGCGAGCCCATGGGTAATCCAAAAATCCTTTATTTTCTCCCTTTCCACTCTCGTTCACTCCTTCATCCTGTTTCGTACCTTCTCATCGAGGGGGTTCAATTTTTCGCGACGAAGCGGGAAAAAGATTCTATTAAAAGTTGACGACGAGGTATATTGTAGAGTGGTGGCGGTGAGGTGGAGTCGTCCCGGCTCGACGGACTTCCGAGTTTTAATGTACTCGATATAATCGGCCCTCTTATCTCAAAATACTAAGCGCCTTTCTCATAAATTGGAAAAATAATTCGCTGTTTTGCAAGAAGCCCACCTAAGTAAAAGGTCACGCTCCTTTTTTTCCTTTAACATGGAACTTTTGAATCATACATTGAAGGTTACTCACACAAATGGGAGGACCATTTTTATTAGCTTAAATACAATACTTAGCGAAATTTCTTTTTGAGATAATTGTTTACAAATCATTTTCTTATACATATATTTCATGCAATGAATCTCTTACATTATCTTTCCTTTCAAATAAGAGATTTTCCTCTCCTTTCCTTACGCTTTATTCATAGAGAAGTTCATTTTTCTTGATCTAATGAATGAGAATGAACAGATGAGTGCTTGCATGTCTACAAAACAGATAGAAATAAAAAATAGGATTGTAGATAGGGCAAGTCTGACCTTACCTCGACAACTTCTACACATTGAGAAGAGAGAAGGAAGAGAATTTAATAATACAATCTTGGCATTATTAACTCTGTTATAATGGTGTGAACTTTTAATTAGTTGTACAATTCCATTCGAAAACACTTTTCCGCTGGATCCATTGTATTTTTATTCATTGTTCAACAGATGTGCCTACCACTGTTATCATCTTTTTACCGAATGGTTTTTCACCCTGGTTTTCTTAGTGAGAACCTCACTTTCCTTGAGGCCACTTTAGTTAGTAATACCGAGCTCTGTATTACCCCACTGGATTTGAAATCCCATGGGGTCAAGGAATCCAAAGTTTTTGACCACTACCCTATGACTTTCACACTCTGGTTCTACAACTGTGAGCGATTTTAATGTTCAGTCTTACCTAGAAACCGACGATGAAAACGAGGTTTGTAGCAAAGTTTCGATGAGCCCTCGTTGAGCCTTGGAATGATAACCGTGTCACAGGCGGAGATCCCAAGTCTATGCAAGGCTTAGTAACAAGGCTTAATCTTGTATCTTTTAAACAAATAGCTCCTATAGTAATATATATATATATCTATATAATAGTCTATATATATTGTTAAGTTCAGTGGAAGGAAGACACAGAGACGGAGGAATAATTAATTAAAAGGGGCGGACAATTTATTCATCAACTTCTTTTAAATACAGAGATTGTCTTCATTGACAGATTTCACTCAGAATGCTCATTTCAGATGACAGTCGGGTCTTTTTCCTCACATTCAGTAGCCTCCTTCAGATCATTTCATGAAATCGAAGGGGGATACGCAACACTACTCCCCTTCGTGAAAAAGGTTGCCGCCCCAGCAACCAGACTGGGGACTATTTGAGATATTGCAACTTGAAAAGAAGACTACTAGACTCCTGGGAATTAAAGGATTGGAATATCTCACATAGGGAGGGCCCCAGTTTGTTTTTCAACTAAAACCTCCCAAAATCACCATTGAAAAACAATCCCGATACATTCCAACACACTTGTTTGATTCTAAACATTTGAAAATTTTAACACGAAGTGTAATACAATATTTCGAATGATGTACATAATGATGAGATAACGTGTATTATTTTAACTTATCCAAAAAAATGATTGATTAATAATTTAGATAAATCACACACAATTGCTGGATAATTGGGTCTATCTTCTGTGAAATGAATAGAAAATTCTTAGATTAGAATGGTACATATACAAATTCAATTTCCTACAATAATTTCACATCAAGAGTTAACAACCATTCTTCTGGCCATTTCATAGTTCATTCAAGTACGACTAATTACGAGAAATTCTGAAGTGGCCACTTCTACATCATTTATCAGTAAAACCAAATTGACTCTGAATTTATCATAACCTTTTCACTCAAGGTAAGCCTATTCTCTTTAAGCAGTCTGTTCATTCTAGACTCATCCGTTCACTTCGACTAATATTAAAAATGAGACACACGGAGGAGAAAATCCATTCTATTCGAATAGATTTCTTCTCCACGTGTCGATTACAATCGACCTGTTCACTTCAGGTATGCTTGTTTACTCCAAGCAGGTCTGTTCACTCCAGACCAATCCGTTCACTTCGGATTAAATAATAATAATCAACCTGTTCACTCCAGGGATGCCTATTTACACTAGACAGGTCTATTCACTCTAGACCAATAGTCAATTTGTCTACTTGATACACAAAAACCGAATTCATAAGTTAATTGTCCAGAAAAATGGTGTAATTATCACAATTTTGATCAATCGATGGGATGATCAACCAAGGGCCACAGGCGATTTACATGAACAACTTTCAATTTCCCATGAGGTACCTTTTGGATACGATAGACAACGTCATTAAGTTTGGATTTAATTACATAAGTTTTTTCCCAATCTTTTTGCAGCTTTGGACATTTTTCTTTGGTTCTCTTGGGGGCAAAGAACCAAACTTTTTGTCCAGGCTGGAAATGAACCATATGTGTCTTGAGATCGAATTTTGATTTCATCTTATCACTTTTCATATGCCAATTTTCCCTAACTCGCTGGTGAATGTCAACTAATTTTTCTTGAAGCTGCCCAACATAATTGGGAAGATTCACCCCAGTCGATGTGTTATCAATTGGTGGATTACCGTATAATAAATCTAAAGGAAGACGAAGTTCTCTGCCAAACATTAGCATTGCCGGAGAAAATTCCGTCGTTTGGTGTTTAGATGAGCGATAAGCCAGAAGGAATAGAGGAAGCCATTTGTCCCAATTTCTCTGATTGTCGTTCACAAATTTGGCGAGATAATTCAAAATAGTTCTGTTAAGACGTTCAACCATTCCATTTGATTGAGGGTGCAGTGGCGTCATTCTTGTCTTATGAATTCCCAACAGGTTCATTAATTGATTGAAAATTATGGATTCAAAGTTTCGACCTTGATCTGAGTGTATTTGCAGTGGTATTCCAAAACGAGAAACTACATGGGTTATCAGAGCCTCAACGATTGAGGATGCTTGATGATCTGGGAGCGCTATAGCTTCAGGCCAACGCGAAAAATAATTCGAAATTACCAAAATATAACGATTACCGGAAGTGGATTTCGGAAGAGGGCCTAAAATGTCAATAGCAAGTCTCTCAAATGGAAACCCCACCTTATAGATTTGTAATTTTCCTTTGATACGATTCATGGGACCGTTTCTACTAAAACAGACCGAGCATTTCTTACACCAATTCTCGACGTCAAGTTTACATGTTGACCAGAAAAATTTATCCCGAATTTTTTTTAACATTTTGTTGACCTTGAAATGACCACTAGACGGAGAATTGTGACTTTCGGCAAGAATTTCTGAAATTATTGATCTAGGAACAATAATTTGATAGATGATTTTCGATTTGTCGACTGATTCCCAACGTCGATAGAGAATGCCGTTAATCAATTCTAGAGAGTCCCAATACAGAAGATAAATTTTCATATTAGAGTCTAAATGAGAAATGTCCTGCCAATCTGGGTGTTGATTTTGTGTTTTGTATGTGATAAGTGTATTTAGTGTGGTATCTTCAGTCTGCAGCCTGTGCCAATTAAACCTGTCATCAGCAATGCAAATAGTCCTATACACGAACCTCTCTATTTCATGATTTACAGAGTTGGATTTTTCGCATTTGCGACACGAACAAGGTCGTTGAGAGAGACCATCCGCATTGCCATGAAGATGACCCGGCCTGTGCGTAATCTCGAAGTCAAATTTGAAAAGAGACTCTAGCCATCTGAATAGTTGTCCCTCTGGATTTTTAAAAGATAAAAGCCACGTTAGTGCTGCGTGATCAGTTCATATCAGAAATCTACGACCCATAAGATAATGCTCGAATTTTTCGACTGATCTAACTACTGCTAAAAGTTCCCGACGTGTGACACAATAATTCCGTTCAGCTTTGTTCAGGCATCTACTGAAATACGCGATGACCTTCTCCTCCCCATTCTGCTTTTGTGAAAGAGTAGCCCCGATAGCGGACTGTGAAGCATCCGTGTCAAGAATGAAGTCACTATCCGCTACTGGAACTGATACAATAGGGGGAGAAGTTAAAACGGATTTCAGCCGATTGAAACTGATTTGAGCTTCAGGGGACCACTTGAAAGGAGCCCTACCTTCTGTTAAGGTGTGTAAAGGTTTGGCAATGTTGGCGAAACCCTTCACGTATTTCCTATAATAGGAGCACAAACCAAGGAAACTCTTCACGTGAGTCTCTGATTGAGGTATGGGCCATTCAAGTATAGAAGAAATTTTTTCAGGTGAACATTTAATCCCATCTCTAGAAATTAAATGTCCCAAATACAATACTTCAGCCTTGAAGAAGACACATTTCTTCGTATTGATCTTCAGGTTAGCATTAGATAATCTAGAAAACACAAGCTGTAAATTTTGAAAATGTTCTTCGAAGTCTCTTCCAAAGACGATGATGTCATCTACAAAAACACGACATATTTTACCTATTACTCCTTCAAGAACATGATTCATGACTCGAACAAATGTAGCTGGAGCATTACACAACCCGAAAGGAAGGATTTTAAATTGCCAAAGTTCATCACCAATGGCAAATGCGGTTTTTTCTTTGTCATTTGGATCTAGTTCAATCTGCCAGTATCCACTTTTCAAGTCAATGGTAGAGAACCAATAAGAGCCTGAACTGGCATCGAAAATTTCATCATCACGAGGTAAAGGCATTGAGTCCTTTTTAGTTACGTTATTCAACCGGCGATAATCCCCGCAAAAGCGAATGGTACCATCGTCTTTCCTCGATAATACCACTGGTGAAGCCCAAGGACTGTGACTAGGTTCAATGACGTTTTGTTCTTTCATTTCTTTCAATAATTCAAGAACTTTATCCCGGTAGTGAAAAGGAATTCTACGTGGATTTTGTTTAATTGGTTGAGCATTTTCTAAAATAATCCTATGTTTGATTCCTTGATATCGACCAAGATCCCTGGAATTTTTTGAAAAACAGGTTTGATTTTTAATTAAAAATTGTCGCAATTCTTCTCTTTGACTTGAGTTCAATAATTCACACGATTTTTCAAAAAGTGATATCAGAAATTCAGGGACCTCAGTAGAGTATTCGACAGATTCTTCACGGGTAACTTGATTTACAAAAACTGATTTTCTGGGGTTATTGATATCGAATTTCTTGTTTATGATTACTTGAAAGTCATTTAATAAACCTGAATTGAAAAGAAAATCTAATCCTAAGATGCAATCATTTTGAATATTAGCGATGATTACTTCTAACTCCATCGAAGACTTTCCAATGGAAATTGTGACCTGTTTGATGGCTTTATAGGGAAAATTTTGATTTGAAACAGTGTAAATTACCATAGACTTGACCACGTCTTTTAGTTTCTCTAAATTGTTATTAAAAACACGGGGATTAACAATTGTAATGTCAGATGCTGAATCGATAATCATAGAGCAAGGGTGTTCATTAATTTTTCCTTCTACTGTTAAATCTAGGTTTAATGCTTGTCTGTTGATTGTTTCATAACACTTGTAGGAAAGTGGAATTGATTGAGCCAACTCGTCCCCCAACGAGTCGACTCCATCTAGTTTCCCATATTCTTATTGTTGCTGTTAGGGAAATTGTTTTGGTTAGGGTTTATGTTATTCCTTGGAATTTGTTGTCGTGGCCCATTTGAATTGTTACTTTGATTATGATAATTATTGAGATTGTGATTGGAATGAAATTTTCGATTCTGATTCGAGTTTTGTGGAGAGTCTAACGAAGGACATTTATTCGCATAGTGTCCATAAATGTTACATTTGTAACATTGAATGTGTGATTTATTGTTTGGATGTTGAATTGATGTGTAAGAGGAAGATGAGCGGTTATTATGATGAAAGCGGTTAGCTGAGGTGTTTGAGAATTGTTGTTTGCTTTTCAGTAAATCATCAATCGCTTTAAGTTCTGTAGCCCGTCCAACAGCTTTCTGAAGTGATTCAATTTGCTCAGTTCTAAGTGTCCGTTTAATGTCTCTATTGTCAATACCGTTGATGAATTGGAGAGAAGCTACACGATCGCGAATATCCTCAGGTGTGTTTAAATAAGCAAGTTCGACAAGACGTTCAATTTCTTCCGAAAAAGTCAAATAATCTTCATTTTTGTGTTGTTTACGAGCCTGTAATTGGTTGAAACACATTCGAGATAAATGTTCTTCGTCAAAACGTTCTTTTAGAATTTCTGTTATTTTTCCATAATTTTTTAAATCATTTGTCGATAGTTTTTTGAGGATGTCTCGAGCTTTACCGCGAAGACAAGTAGCGAGCTGTGCGGCTTTTGTTTCCTCGGACCAACCATTGTGATTTGCAGCAATTTCAAAATGAGTATGGTATTGTGTCCATGGATCTTTACCATCGTAGTTGTCTGGTTTAATGCGAGAATTCTGATTCGTAAAATTATGAAAATTAGCCCAATTGAAAGCGTTATTAAAAGGAAAAGCAAAATTCAGAGGGTTATCTGTTGGGTTTGGAGGCACTGGAGTCCCTGGTGGATTTTGAAGAGGATTTTGTATCATTTGTGGAGGGTTTGGAGGCATTGCATTCCTCGGTATGTATTCTGGAAGCTCTGGGTGCTGAATTGGGAGCTCTGGAGGATTTTCAGGGGCCTGTTGTGGGTTTGGAGGTATTGGGTCTCCTGGTAATTGATTTGGAGGTTCTGGATATCCTGGTGGGTGATGTGGAGGATCCTGAAGGGCCTGTTGTATTTCTAAAGGCATTGGATCCCTTGGTAATTGTTCTGGTGGTTGTGGTTGTTCTGGTGGGTGATGTGGAGGATCCTGAAGGACTTGTTGTGGGTTTTGAGGTTCTGGATTTCTTGGTAGATTTCGAAAGAGATTTAAAAGCTCATCCCTGGTAGCTCGTTGATGATTTTCCAAGTCTCTACGAAGTGTTTCTCTCATATTAGTGATGATATCATTTTGTAGTCGATTACCAAATTCCTGGAGTTGAGCAGGAGTCACATTCTGTTGGTGGTCTCCCTCAGGTGGTAGAAAGTCAGCGATGAGAGGATTTGGTGCGTGTAAAGGGTCTTCCACATTTTCTCGCTTTCCCCGTCCTCTCCTTGACATTTTATTTTTATTTATTTATTTTTATTCACAGATTCAGTTTTTTTTTTTTTTTTTTTTTTTTTTTTTCACTTCTGACACCAATGTTAAGTTCAGTGGAAGGAAGACACAGAGACGGAGGAATAATTAATTAAAAGGGGCGGACAATTTATTCATCAACTTCTTTTAAATACAGAGATTGTCTTCATTGACAGATTTCACTCAGAATGCTCATTTCAGATGACAGTCGGGTCTTTTTCCTCACATTCAGTAGCCTCCTTCAGATCATTTCATGAAATCGAAGGGGGATACGCAACAATATATATAGATATGGGCTGATGATGAGAACCGGGAAGTTTTTGCTGTGAACCTTAATAGTTTCCTCCGAATATAATCCTCAAGTACGATACAGAGGTTGGACTGAAGGAGTATAAAGTCACTGGTGGAGTACCCCAGGGTTTGGTCCTAGGCCCTCTCTTGTGAAAAATCATGTAGGACGGGCTACTGAAACTGTTACTGCCAAAGGAGGTCAGACTCGGGCATATGCAGACGACGTGGCCGTAGTAATTGTCACAAAGCATCTCCAAGAGACAAACTTTACTTTCGACACTACCTTCGAGAGGATCAGCCGGTGGATGGACATACCCGTGTGGAAATCGTGGTAAGGCTATGATCAGTCTCGGATCAGGACCTTACTCTGATACCTGATCAGGCTTGTAACGCCTCAGACCGAAATTTTCCACTCGGGTAGTTGGCCTGAAACTGGCAGAACACAAGACTGAGGCAGTGCTAATTACCAGCAGGAGACAGATGGAGACCATGACCTTGCAATTCAGAGCTCATGAAATCACATCTCAGCCGGGTCTTCAGTATTTCGATGTGATTATTGATGCCCGACTCAACTTCAAGCAGCAAATAGAGTACGTGGGTGCCAGGGCATCTGTAGTCAGAGTGACTCTATCACGGCTAATGCCTAACATAGGAGGCCCAAAGCAGAGAACTGCTGTCATCGGTAATCAAGTCTGTGCTCACATATGGAATCCCCATCTGGGCACACGCACTCGACACACGGGAAACACGAAGAAAAATTGCGCCAGTATACCGGCTGAGTGCCTTGAGAGTGCCTTGAGAGTCGCGAGATGCTGCCCATAGGAGTACTGGCTGAAGAATGAGCGAACCTTTACTGGCGAAAAGGTTCCACTACATTGAACCCCATAGAACTCAGGAGGGAGGAGCGACGAAACAGAATACGTCGATGGCAGCTGCTGTGGGATACCGCTACGAAAGGCAGATGGACCCTTCAAAGCTCAATGCAGCCTCCAAAGCAGCTCAAACAGCAAAAGTCTCGAAAATCAGTGTCTAGGCCCAATGTATTGATCGTTCACTCAAAGAATAAAGAGAAATATGCTCACATACTCAGCTAAGTTAAGGGGTAACGGAACCCGTCGCAAGCAGAGGTTAGGATACCTCCCGTCGGTATAGTAGGTTTTCATAGTTTTTGGGATTTTGGACTTGAAAAATACAAAATTTTATTTTCTATTTTCCAAGGACAAAATCCCAGTGAAAAAATTCAAAAAAGTTGCTAGAAAGATAGAAATGGAGGTAAAGAATGGAGAGAAAGAGAGTGATAACTGAATCATCAGTATAATTCAATGAAAAGAGTATCAAAAACTGACAATTGTAACATCAAAGATATCCAACGGCCTTTGCACTGTTCAACAGGCATTTTTGTTATAATTTGTCATTTTTCCTACTCTGCAAAGTGAGGAAAAATAATAATATGTATAACTAACAGTGAAAAAAGGCAAAGAAGGAAATTTTAAGAAAGTCACAAGTGACAGTTGGACCATCAGGGATGTCCAACGCCTTCACCACTGTTGATCAGGCATATTTGTCTATTTATCATTTTTCCCACTGGCTAGAGTGAGGAAAAATAGATAAAATAGACAAATAAGCAGTGGCAGAGGCCAAGAAGAAAATTTCAAGAATGTCACAAGTGACAGTTGGGTCATCAGAGATGTCCAACGCCTCTACCACTGTTGATCAGGCATATTTGTCTATTTATCATTTTTCCCACTGGGTAGAGTGAGGAAAAAAAGATAAAACAGACAAATAAACAGTGGCAGAGGCCAGAAAGAAAATTTTAAGAATGTCACAAGTGACAGTTGGGTCATCAGATATGTCCAACGCCTCTACCACTGTTGATCAAGCATATTTATCTATTTATCATTTTTCCCACTGGGTAGAGTGGGGAAAAATAGATAAAATAGATAAATAAACAGTAGTAGAGGCCAGAAAGAAAATTTCAAGAATGTCACAAGTGACAGTTGGGCCATCATAGATGTCCAACGCCTCTACCACTGTTGATCAGGCATATTTGTCTATTTATCATTTTTCCCACTGGGTAGAGTGGGGAAAAATAGATAAAATAGATAAATAAACAGTAGTAGAGGCCAGAAAGAAAATTTCAAGAATGTCACAAGTGACAGTTGGGCCAGCATAGATGTCTAACGCCTTCACCACTGTTGATCAGGCATATTTGTCTATTTATCATTTTTCCCACTGGCTAGAGTGAGGAAAAATAGATAAAATAGACGAATAAGCAGTGGCAGAGGCCAAGAAGAAAATTTCAAGAATGTCACAAGTGACAGTTGGGTCATCAGAGATGTCCAACGCCTCTACCACTGTTGATCAGGCATATTTGTCTATTTATCATTTTTCCCACTGGGTAGAGTGAGGAAAAGGAGATAAAACAGACAAATAAACAGTGGCAGAGGCCAGAAAGAAAATTTTAAGAATGTCACAAGTGACAGTTGGGTCATCAGATATGTCCAACGCCTTTACCACTGTTGATTAGGCATATTTGTCTACTTGTAATTTTTCCCACTGGGTAGAGTGGGGAAAAATAAATAAAATAGACAAATAAACAGTAGTAGAGGCCAGAAAGAAAATTTCAAGAATGTCACAATCAGAGAAACGTGAAGATACGAAGAAAAAGGTTTACCAATCTTCGTGAAGCGGAAAATAGATTTCAAGGACAAGGGAGAGTGGGAAAGTTCAAATAGAAATAATTGAAAAAATTGTCTTTACCGATTATGCAAATATATTTCCTCAATAATATCCATGGGGTGGGGGCATGATAATTGTTGTGGAGATCGGTGGCCATAGTCCTGGGGGGTAAATCAGGGGCAATGGGCTTCTTGGGGTGACCACGCACGGTATTTGCGGCCACGGATAGATTGGTGGATGTTGTGCGCTTCCAACTGATATTTTCAAATCATTCCATCCTTTGTTCTCCGACGAAATTTTCTGAAAAATTAAAATACGTTAAAATTGATCCCAAAAAGTCTGTTTATGAAATTGACAGTTGGTACCTTTTCCAGTTTCGATATCCTTTTTCTCAGAACCCAGTTTTTCCTCTGTTGGTTCCTAAAATAGTTTTTCCTCTTCTGTTTCAATTTTTGTTATTTGGTCAGCATACCGAGCCTTCGGGCTCCTTGCTGTAATGCTTCATCTTTGGACACTGCAGTGGTAGATGTTGGCTTGAGGGGTTTCACCAGAGTTTTCGATCGTAATCCGGAGTGCTCATTTGTCTCCATGATCAATTTTCTGGGGCGAGGATCTGGAAAAAAGAGAGTAATGTCAATACCGTTTCATTGATATACTGAAATATTTTTTAGGTTGACATGCCACTGGAATTTCTTCTTGATATTGAAGTATATTTACCAGACCCATTTTTCACTCTCGGCGGTGGACACACCGGCAATATTTTTGGTATTACCAAAGAGCTCGGTTCGTTCTTCACTACTAAAATAAAACACTTGAATCATACCCCTAAAAGTTTGTAAATGTTGATCATATTATTGGTATACTTACACGTAGGATTCGTTGCATTTTTCATGCTCCCTGTCTTCTGGCAGTTTCCTTTTGACTTTGATTGGGCCTTCTTTAACGTTTTTAAGTTGATGTTTACCTCTAAAAATTGGAAAATATAAGAGAAAAATAATAAAAGCATAACAACACTAATTTGACTAGACTATACCATCTCTTCCTACCCAATTCTGTCTTGTAGAAGTCTACAAATATCTTATAATTAAAAAAAAAACAAGATTAGATGAATGATTCGACGTTTTTACTGGCTCAGCTGTCTGGCTGCTTAAAAAAATACCATCATCAATAAAAAAAATCTAAGCATATATGAGGTTACGTAAAAAAAAATTGGATGGTAAACTTACCTTCTACATTCGTTACGGCGATTTTCGATTTCCCTTTTCGTCCATCAGGAGTTGGCATATCTCCCGTACAGTGACGATCGATTTTTAAAAACTTCTGCGATATAATTTAAATTGCACAGTGAAACTAAAACATCACACGACCAAAAATTGATAATAGGATAATGCACAAAGAGTGGGCCCTTGACGTCTCGTAATGGCGGCTTAGGGTGAATCGACAGCTCTCCCTACCGTGGAGATTTTCACCCTCGGGCCCGTTTCCTCCCCTGCGCTTCAGGCCCTCCGAGGAAAACGAAGGATTCTGTCGGTTGAATTTAACATACTGGGAAAATGTTAAAAATAATTTGCAATTTATAAAAAAAAATGCCCAACCTTTTTTGTGCCCAATTATTATTGTCAGCAAGCTTGAAAAGGTGGGTTCTGAGGCTGAAGAAACTCGGAAATTTGGGATGGGCATTCTTTTACCTTCGGAAAGATTTCTGGAATCCTCGGCAATGATTACAGAACATGTTGAATAAGTAGAATGATTTATTTGGCAATTTTTTTGGTCTACTAGCCCAGAAAGTTCTGGTTCTGATGCTTGGCAATCTTTGATATATGGGATGGACATTACTATATCCTCCGGAAGTTTGTTGTCATCCTCAGCAACGATTTCAGTTCAGATTGAATATAGGAGATAATTAATTTTACGATTTCCATGTCTGCTAGCTTTAAAAATTGGGCTCTGAGGCTGAAAAATCTCTTAAACTTCATATGGACATTCCCACACCCTCCATAAGATTCTTGCAATCCTCTGCAACGATTTCAATGGATATTGATTGTAGAAAATAATTAATTTCACGATTTCCATTGTCTTCAAGCTTGAAAAATTGGGTTATGAGGCTAGGGAATCTGTCAAAGTGGACATCGATATTCCTACAACCCCCTGATAAGTCGTTCCATCCTCAGGGATGATTACAGAAGGTTTTGAATATCTATAATAATTAATTTCACCATTTCCATTGTCTGCAAGCTTGAAAAATTGAGTTCTGAGGCTAAAGACTCTCGAAAACTTGAGACGGACATTCCTATACGCTCCACAAGATTCTTGCAATCCTTTGCAACGATTTCAGTGGATATTGAATCGAGAAAATAATTAATTTCACCATTTCTATTGTCTGCTAGCTTTAAAAATTGCGCTATGAGTGTCAGGAATGTCTCAAACTTCATATGGACATTCCCACACCCTCCAGAAGATTCTTGCAATCCTCTGCAACGATTTCAATGGATATTGAATGTAGAAAATACGGAAAATTAGACCGTCGTTGATAAGGGTGGGAATCGAGTAGGGGTTGTTTAAAGTATCGATGAAAAGAAAATTGTAAATTAAAAAAATTTCTTTCATAGAGAAAACTGCATTTTGGGGAGAAGTGAAGTTGAGCCTTTTTCCCAATGCAAAAATCCATTTGGCTCCATAAAGAAAATAAGATCGCAAACTATTTCCGCTACATTATATTTAGAATATTGGAAATGAATTTTTTCGATGAGATTTCTATAAAAAAAAAATTCCGAATTTTCCATTATTCGGTGAACAGTCCCTTCAAAAAGTTTGAATTTTCTCATTTGGAGGAGAGGAGGCCATTTTCACCGTCCTAAATATCCAAATAAATGTAGAAATCTCTCACCGTCTTATGATTATTATTGTCATTATGATGAAGCCAAGCGGTTTTCAGTAATTTTCCGGATTTCAAAATACTATATCATACAAATGTAAAGAGGGTGACAGTTGGGCCATCTGAATTAGTGAATGTAATTATCGTCGAGGGGGGGTGGACCGGTACCGATCATTGATGGGGACCCCCACGGCGAGTTCCAACCGAATTTAGAACAGGATTGCCATTCTCAGCCAGTGAATGTTAACCCCCCTTATTAATCCAATGAAAAGAAATTCAAAATACTTTCCTTTGGACCAAGCGAGTTACATTGCTGCAACATTACTGTCTTTACCTGTAGTCTTGAACTTTTCCCCAGAAGGGGGAAATCAACAATTTTCTTCATCCTGTACCCTATTTTTTTTTCCCAGTTCCTCGAAGATCCTCCAAGTATTAGAGTTTATTACGGGCCCAACTGCCACGTGGTCCGATTGAGCTCGGAAACTTTATGACCCATTCTATTCGGATATTTTTGGTTTTAGTGGGCGTCCTACTTTCAACGTGCTTTGTCTTTATCATGCTTTCGTCCCCTCCCCTTCGACCCGGAATAACGGTAAAAGTATACCCCCATTTTTTTTTTTTCCTTAGAAGATGGACCAAAATTGTGTCGCCTGGTGGGGGCCTCGTCCATTCTATGATTTGCATAAAAATAATAACTTTCTTCGATAATTATAATTATTTCATGACGCTGAAACTAGCGGGAGCACGGAGTGTAAAGTGGGAACAACTTATTGAGAGGATTGTACTGCTCCCAGTACAGCCGATCTTTCTATAGTATATAGATAGCTACGGATAAAAATTACAAAATAAGAAAAAAAAACAAAATCATTGCAATAATTTTAGCAACTGAAATTTTTTTACAAAGATTATCGAGAGGTGAGGGAACACTCCTGAAGTGGAAATATCCTGGTGCGTTGAACACGTGATTTATTATAAATTTTTTTAATAGGAATTTTCCAATGTGGGGAAGGTTTTCAAAGAGGTAGATGATAATTTTTTGATGTGAAACATCTAATGGCGCGTTGCGAGAAAAGTAGCGAGGAGACGTCTCAGTTTCAGACGATATGCTCCCCTCCCTTCCAGTCTGTGCGTCTCTCGCCGGAGCAACCCCCCCCCCCTCCCCTAGTCCATACGCCAGGGCCCTTTCGTGTCCATTGAAATTTTTTTATTTCTTCAGTCAGTTTTTCAGTTTTATGATTGGATTTTACGTTTTCGGGGTTGCTGCTCACGAATATGATAACCATTTTTGCGAAAGCACGGGCCGTCTATTTGTTTATAACAATTTTATTGTTTGAAACGCTCTCTTGGAAAAACGGTTAGAGATAGGAAAAAAAGTTTCAAACAAAAAATGTTCTTCACGTCAAAAGATCCATTTTTTGTCATATAACTTGGTTTCCTAACTGTCACGGATAAAAAGTTATTGTGGGTGGGAGCAACTCAGACGGCGCGCTAACACTTTCGTGCGGCGGGAGCGCGTTCCAGGACCGATTGTGAAGAACCGATAAGAAATAAAGCGAAATTGTTTGAATCAAAAATGTTTGTTATAAAATGATACATCAAATCACTTATTCCACTCTCCGCTCTATCTCCAGTAGTTGATGAGATATTCGCGTTTGTGTGCAAGATAGCGGGGTAAATGAGTCTCCCATTGCACATTCGACCGTAATTATCTCGGTAACTATTAGTGATAGAGACAAAAGTCTCATAACTAAATAGATGCATCGTAAAATAACAAACATTTTTGGTTCCAAATATTTGTTTCTATCTTCATTATTTCTAACTCGTCGTGAGAGCTCAAGTGAACGAACCGCATAATCAGAGTCTGACTTGCGTTGGAAATATCTCTCGAAATAATGATGATAGCAAAAAATGTTTGAAACAAAAAATGTTTGCCATTTTGTGATGCATCTATTCAGTTATAAGACTTTTGTCTCTATCACTAATAGTTAACAAGATAATTACGGTTGAATGTGCAATGGGAGACACATTTGCCCCGCTATCTTCCATACAAACGCGAATATTCCATTAACTACTGGAGATAGAGCGAAGAGTGTAATAAGTGATTTGATGTATCATTTTATGACAAACATTTTTGATTCAAACAATTATATTGTACGTCTCGTTCTCGATGATAGTAGTCATGCTTGTCATGCGTAGATATCACAACGTTTACCGTATAGTTTTAAATTTAAATTTATTCTTGGCGCTCATGGCTCTGTACTCCGCTGTCGCCCTCTTACTTTCATATTGTTTCGTTGTGCCGAAGCGTCATAACGTTTTTTTGTATAGTACTCAAAAAATAAGTTTTTCAACAATAATTACATCAAATAAAATGACAGATTCGAAGAAGAAGAAACGTTCGAGATCTCACTCGAGAGAGAGAGATCGTTCGAAGCGTAAGAGAGAGGACAAATTTGACATGATGCAAAAACAAATTAATAACCTCACAAATTTGGTTGAATCACTGGTGAACGTTCAAAAAGAATCAGATTCACCACCCAAAAATGAAGAAATGGGGTCAACCCCACCATCAAAAGATAATGATAAAGAAAGAAATGGTAAGTTAATTAAATAAATATATGAATTATCAATTTTTCCACACGAAAAATTGATGGTCAGAGTCCACACGATTCTGGCAGGTCCATACGACTCAACAGGGTTTATTGTGAAGAAGTTCATTAAGAACATAATTTCTACAATTTACACAACAAGTGTACACCCTTTAACTCTTTTCCTCTCTCCTTCTCTATCCAATTAGGTAACGAGGAGAATAAAGAGAATGATTTAGCCAACATAACCTTGGATGATAAAGAGACAGGAGACTCTAGTGCAGGTGAGATAATTAGGACTGAGGATGAATTGATAGAGGAAAGTGCCTTAAAAGTGTTAGGTATTGACGTAAATGATTCCAAATATAAGAAAGTTAAATACCACCCACAATTGATCAATACTTGGAAAAAATGGAAAAATGAGGGTATTCCAGAGAAAAATAAAAAATCAATTCTCGAAACTTACGACAGAAAAGGACTATTATATGTTGAAGCACCCAAATTGAATGTTGAGATATCAACATTCTTGTCAGATATTGCCAAGAAAAGGGACCAACATTTCATTGACACTCAGAATTGTGTGGGGACATCTATAGCTGCCCTCGGTGCAGCAATTTCCTCCATACTGGATCCTCCTGAAGATGGCTTGGACGAAGCTGCCCTGATAGACTGCATCAGCCATGCTGGCCAGATGATGGTGGATGTCTTCCACCAACAGACGTTAGCTAGAAAGTCATTCATCACTCCACAGATGAGTAAAAATGTGAAACCAATAGTCGACACAATTTTCTCTGATGAATGGCTCTATGGAGAGAACTTGAAGGATAAAGTCAAGGACATTAAAGAGATGGAAAAGATATGTGCAGATATAAAAGATAAAGGCCCTCAGAAACTAATTCCCAGACCTCGGGACCAGGGAAACTCGAAATACCCACCTGCGAGGGCTCGTCAGGTGGGTCATCATCAACAGCAGCAGCAGAGACGCCCATTCTTCAACCCCAAAACGAGATTGACGAGAGCTTACCCGAATTCATCGAGGAAATCTTCTCAGACGACGAGCCGACCATCATCGAGGAAATAATTCAGGTAGATGCAATCGCAGGACGCTTGCGTCATTTTACTGAATCATGGACACAAATTACCTCTGATAAATATATATTGAGCTGTTTACGAGGATACAAAATCCCCTTTGTCATCACGCCTAGACAGATAAATCCTCCAATCGAGAGATATCTGCCTATAGAAGAGATAACAAAAATTCAAATTGAGATAGACAAACTGTTAGGTAAAGGTGCTATAGAAAGCTGCGAAGATTGCGAAGGTCAATTCATCTCCCCCATCTTTCTCATTCCAAAAGCAGATGGCTCAAATAGGTTTATCCTTAATCTCAAGAAACTGAATAAATTCATTGATCCAATACACTTCAAACTGGAAAATCTTCGGGCTGCCCTTAGTTTAATATCACCTGGAGATTACATGGGCTCTCTAGACCTTAAAGATGCTTATTATTTGGTACCTATAGAAGAGAGTTACAGGAAGTTCCTTAGGTTTCGATTTAGAGGCCAACTTTTTCAATTTCTCTGCCTCCCATTTGGGTTATGTATAAGCCCATATGTATTCACGAAAATAATGAAACCTGTAGTGAATAAACTGAGACTACAGGGAGTGTTAATGGTCTTATACCTGGACGATTTTCTTTTCATTCACAATTCCAAGGAATTATGTGAAAAGAACATTCGAGAAGCCATCAGTTTCCTGGAGAGTTTAGGATTCATCATAAACTTTCAGAAGAGTTCCCTCATTGCTGAAAATAGATGCAAATACTTGGGTTTCATCATTGACTCCACAGAATTTTCCTTAAATTTAACAGATAAAAAGAGAAATCAGATAGTAGATTTGGCGACTAGCTTTGAGTTCAACAAGTCGTATAAAATCAGGAAATTTGCTACATTTTTAGGAATTCTAGCATCAGCATGCCCAGCAGTAGCGTATGGATTCATTCATTGTAAAAGGTTAGAAAGACAGAAATTCCTAACATTGAAATTTAACGGTGGGGATTATGAAAGTAAGATTTATATTAATAGGGCAATGATGGAAGACCTCAATTGGTGGGAAACAAATGCTAGGATTGGCTCTAATTCGATTAAGACTCAAGTTTTTGCTGTAGAAATTTTCTCAGATTCATCTCTGTCTGGATGGGGTTGTTATTGCAATGGGAAGAAGGCCTACGGGTTTTGGAATGAGGAAAAGAGAAAATTCCACATCAATTACCTAGAATTACTAGCAGCCTTTTTTGCATTAAAATGCTTTGCATCTAGCTTATCCTGCTGTGAAGTTCTCCTACGTCTGGACAACACGACAGCAATAGCTTATGTGAATAAAGCTGGAGGTGTACAGTATCCTCATCTTAGTGAACTTTCCAGAGAGATTTGGAAATGGTGCGAAGGGAGAAAAATATGGTTAAGAGCATCATACATTCCATCAACAGAGAACGTTGAGGCAGACCGTGCCTCACGGAACATTAATACTGACTCTGAATGGGAGATCTCTCAGTCTGCATTCCAAGAAATTGTTAATCAGTTCGGTCCGTTATCAGTAGATTTATTTGCATCTAGACTAAATAATAAATGCGAACGATTTTATTCGAGATTCCCAGATCCGGAAGCTCAATCTGTCGATGCTTTTACAGTGTGTTGGAGAAAAGAGATATTTTATGCCTTCCCCCCTTTCGCACTGATCTCACGCACTCTAAGGAAAATAATTATTGATAGAGCAATGGGGGTGATAGTTGTACCATTGTGGCCTACACAACCATGGTATCCACTTTTCCAATCATTGCTCATTGAACCACCCATCATATTCAAACCCAATAACTCACTGCTAACATCTTCTTATAGGGAAAAGAATCATCCACTAGCATCCCACCTTTCATTGGTGGCAGGCAAACTATCAGGAAAGCATACATCAATAAAGGTATCAAAGAAGAAGACATAGAAGTTATGATCAACTCCATCACCAAATCGACCTTAAAACAATATGAGAGCCATCTGAGATGCTGGTGGAATTATGCACACTCCGAGAAATTAGACGTTTTTAACTCTAAGACCTCGGATATTATCAGTTTTCTGAATAAACGCCTTGAGGAAGGTGCAAGCTACAGTACATTGAATAGTGCACGCTCGACAATCTCTCTTATCTCAGCATACGATATAAATGGAGATGGGCTCATTTCTAGATTTTTGAGAGGGGCATTTAAACTAAACCCTTCTAAACCAAAATATTCCACTACCTGGGACGTATCACCAGTTCTGGAATATCTTGAAAAGCTCCAGCCCATGAAAGATTTAAAACTGAAGGATGCAGCTGAAAAAGTAGCAACACTGTTAGCGTTATCAACTGGTCACAGGATTCAAACTCTGGAAAAAATTAATATAGATAATATAGAAAGATCCGACACATGTTTAAGTATTAAAATTCCAGAATTAATTAAAAATTCAGAACCTGGAACAGCTCAACCAGAACTCATTCTCCCCTTCTTCAGTGAGAGACCAGGATTGTGTGTAGCGTCAATAGTCTTAGAATATTTGGAACGCACCAAAGACGTGAGAGGTGATACCAAAAATCTTCTTATTGCTACAATGAAACCTTATAGTGCAGTAACTTCTCAAACAATAAGTCACTGGATTAAGACATTACTAGCTAAAGCTGGTATTGATACAAAGAGATTCACAGCCTATAGCACCAGACATGCATCGGTTTCTACTGCTCACAAGAGAGGAGTAGATGTCTCGATTATTAGACGGGCAGCCGGATGGACTGCTAATTCTCAAATGTTTTTCAAAGTTTATAACAGACCCATTGAAAGTCCCAACGACGAATTTGCAAGGGCTGTGTTACAATTAATATAACTCATCGTTGATTTTATTATATAATATGGTAATATGTTCTTTCGTATAAAAAAAAAAAAAAAAAAAAAAAATGAATATAAGATGTTCAGAATAATGAGAATAATTATTACAAAAAAAAAAAAAAAAAAAAAAAAAAAAAAAATGAAAGCAAGTGAATTATCACAGTCTCTAGATAACTACAATACTATCATCGAGAACGAGACGTACAATATAATTGTACGATCAAACGAGCCCGCCGAAGGCGGGCGAAGTTTGATCGACATTATATGAGACGTCTCGTTCGAAGATGATAGTCCCCCACCCTCATCTATCCCAGTCGAACACGAATGAAAAAGGAAACTACCCACTATCATCTTCATCAATACCAGTGATAATTCAAGATCAGAACACAAAACAATATGAAAGTAAGAGGGCGACAGCGGAGTACAGAGCCATGAGCGCCAAGAATAAATTTAAATTTAAAACTATACGGTAAACGTTGTGATATCTACGCATGACAAGCATGACTACTATCATCTTCGAACGAGACGTCTCATACAATTTCGCTCTATCTCTTATCGGTACTTCACAAGCGATCCTGAAACGCGCTCCCACCGCGCGAAAGTGTTAGCGCGTCGTCTGAGTTGCTTCCACCCGCAATAACTTTTCATCCGTGACAGTTAGGAAATCAAGTTATATGACAAAAAATATGTCTTTTGACGTGAAGAACATTTTTTGCTTGAAACTTTTTTTCCTATCTCTAACCGTTTTTCCAAGAGAGCGTTTCAAACAATGAAATTGTTATAAACAAATAGACGGCCCGTGCTTTCGCAAAAACGGTTATCATATTCGTGAGCAGCAACCCCGAAAACGTAAAATCCAATCATAAAACTGAAAAACTGACTGAAGAAATAAAAAAATGTCAATGGACACGAAATGGCCCTGGCGTATGGACTACCCCCCCCCCCTTTGATGTTTCACATCTACCAGGCGTCCCACGACGGTTCACTTTTTTTCTGAAATATTCGAAAGGGGGGGGGGGTACTCCTGAGGTGGAGATATCCTGGTGCGTTAAGCACGTGATTTTTTATCAATTTTGTAATTTGAATTAATAAAAAATCACGTGTTCAACGCACCAGGATATCTTCACCTCAGGAGTGCTCCCCCTCCCCTCAGGAATATTTCAGCAAAAAAATAATGATCTATCTGTTTTTAAACCTTTCCCAATTGGAAAATTCCTATTAAAAAATTTATCAAAAATCCCGTGTTCAACGCACCAGGATTTTTCCACCTCAGGATATCTTCACCTCAAAAGTATTCCCCCACCTTTCAATAAACTTTGTAAAAAATTTCCAATTGCAAAAATCATTGTAATGATTTTTTTTTTAATTTTGTAATTGTAAGGCATGGCTATCTGTATACTATAGAGAGATCGGCCGTGCTGGAAGTAGTACAATCCTCTCAATGAGTTGTTCCCACTTTACACTGCGCGCTCCCGCTCGCTTCAGCGTTATAATTATTCCGTTCCTATAGTTTCCTTGTCCTCCATCCCAAATTTAAACTTTGATGTTCAATCTTGATTCATATTTACCAATTTATTGACTGGCCACCGATAGGAAGCTTAATCAGTCACGCGCAATAGAGCATGCGAATAGATCGACGAAAATTCCCCTAATTTACAGAATTCGTCTATATGATTGACGATAGTGAGAGTTATGACCTTGTCAAGTTAACTCAAATTATGCCGCATACATATCAAGTATGCTTGATATTCTTCCACACCTTAAAATTTCCACACCGAAGCTGGCCGCAACCAGCAAAGCACCAGTCCCCACCAGTAAAGTAAATAACTTTTTTGCACTAATCCAGTGATCATTAAGATAAATGTGTAAGAGCCAATCCCCAAATACTAACTGCAGGGGGCCTTGAGACACTTATCCTTCTGATCATGGCCTGGATCCTATACCGGCAGACCTACAAGTATACTGCGGGCATATTGATGGATGTCAATCGAGCAATGAAGCCTCAATTAGTTTTCCTAAAACTATTTCGAATCAAAACAAACGCAGAAAATTCATCCAGTGGATCCGATAGTAATGATATTTTGATGAATCCCATAAAATGTTCAACATCCATTTGTGTACTTACCCGACATCCATCCATTATGGATAAATCCCTGAATGAAAATAGGAAGATTTTTTTTTCAGATAAAAAGTGATGCAAAAAGTGTTAGGGGTATGTAGGAATGTCCACCCAAAAATTCAGCGATTGTTCAGAATTGTAACCCAATTTTTTGAGCTAGCAGACAATCGAAATTGTCAAAAAAATCATTGCACTTATTCAATAAATTCTGGAATCGTCGCTGAGGATTGCAAGAATCTTCTGGAGGGTTTAGAAGTATCCATCTCAAGTTGCAGAGATTCCTCAGCCTCATAACCCAATTTTTTTAACTAGCAGGCAATTTGAATTGTGAAATGAATCATTCTACTTAGTGAATATCTTCTGTAATCCTTGGTGAGGATGTGAGGAGTCTTAGAAGAGATGTAGGAATATTCATCTCAAGTTTCAGAGATTACCCAGCCACAGAACCCAGTTTTTTAAGCTAGCAGAGAATAGAAATTGTCTAAAAAATCGTTCTCCTCATTGAATATGTTTTTAAATCGTTGCTTAGGATTGCAAGAATCTTATGGAGGGTATAGAAATGTCCATCTAATATTTTAGCGATTGTTCACCATCGTAACGCAATTTTTCAAGGTACCAGACAAAAGAAACTGTCAAAAAAATCATTGATGTACTCATTCAATATCTTTTGTAATGATTGCTGAGGATTGCAAGAATGTACTGGAGGGTAGAGGAGTGTCCATCTCAAGTTTCAGAGATTCCTCAGCCTCAGAACCCAATTTTTGAAGGTAGCAGACAATAGAAATCATCCAACTAATTCATCCTAGATTCAATATCTCCTGAAATCATCGTTGAGAATTACAAGAATCTTCTGGAAGGTATAGGAATGAGCATGTCAAATATCAGAGATTGCTGAGCCACATAACCCAATTTTTTCCGCCAGCAGACAAAGGAAATCGCCAAATAAATCATTGTAGATATTCAAAACCTTCTGTAATCATACTTGATGATAGAACGAGTTTTCAGGGGGTCGTAGGAATGTCAATGTCCAAGTCTACAGATTCCCCACAGCATCATAACGAAATTTTTCAAGCTGGCAGACAATAGAAAACGTGAAATAAATTATTTCCTATATTCAATACCAATTGAAATCGTTGCAGAGGCTCGCAAGAATCTTCTTGAGGGTATGGGAATGCCCGTTGCAAGTTTTAGAGACTCCGCAGCCTGAGAACCTAATTTGTGAAGGTAGCAGACAATAGAAATCATTCAAATAATCCTTTTAGATATTCAAAACCTTTTGTAATTATCCTTGAGGATGGAACAAGTTTTCAGGGGGATGTAATAATGTCGATCTCCAATTTCCAGATTCCCGAGCCTCATAACCTAATTTTTCAAGGTACCAGACCATGAAAATTGTAAAATTAATTATTTCCTATACTCAATATAAATTGAAATCGTTGGAGAGGATTGCAAGAATCTTCTGGAGGGTATAGAATCCCCGTTGGAAGTTTCAGAGACTATCCAGCCTCAGAACCCAATTTTTGAAGGTAGCAGACAATGAAATCATCCAATTCATACTTCTAGATATTCAAAACCTTTTGTAGTTATCCTTGAGGATGGAACGAGTTTTCAGAGGGATATAGGAATGTCGATCTCCATTTTACAGATTCCCCAGCCTCATAACCTATTTTTTCAAGGTGCCAAACCATGCAAATCGTGAAATTAAAAATTGAAATCGCTGCAGAGGATTGCAAGAATCTTCTGGAGGGTATAGAAATCCCCGTTGGAAGTTTCAGAGACTATCCAGCCTCAGAACCCAATTTTTGAAGGTAGCAGACAATGAAATCATCCAATTCATACTTCTAGATATTCAAAACCTTTTGTAGTTATCCTTGAGGATGGAACGAGTTTTCAGAGGGATATAAGAATGTCGATCTCCATTTTACAGATTCTCCAGCCTCATAACCTATTTTTTCAAGGTGTCAAACCATGCAAATCGTGAAATTAACAATTGAAATCGCTGCAGAGTATTGCAAGAATCTTCTGGAGGGTATAGAAATCCCCGTTGGAAGTTTCAGAGACTATCCAGCCTCAGAACCCAATTTTTGAAGGTAGCAGACAATGAAATCATCCAATTCATGCTTCTAGATATTTAAAACCTTTTGTAATTATCCTTGGGGATGCAACGAGTATTCAGGGGGATGTAGGAATGTCGATCTCCAATTTTACAGATTCCCCAGCCTCAGAACCCAATGTTTGAAGGTAGCAGACGATAGAAATCACCCAATCAATCCTTTTAAATATTCAAAACCTTTTGTAATTATCCTCGAGGATGGTACGAGTTTTCAGGGGGATGTAGTAATGTCGATCTCCAATTTACAGATTCCCCAGCCTCATAACCTAATTTTTCAAGGTGCCAGACCATGGAAATCGTGAAATTAACTATTTCCTATATTCAATATCAATTGAAATCGTTGCAGAGGATTGCAAGAATCTTCTGGAGAGTATAGAAATCCCCGTTGTCAGTTTCAGAGACTATCCAGCCTCAGAACCCAATTTTTGAAGGTAGCAGACAATGAAATCATCCAATTCATGCTTCTAGATATTTAAAACCTTTTGTAATTATCCTTGAGGATGCAACGAGTTTTCAGGGGGATGTAGTAATGTCGATCTCCAATTTTACAGATTCCCCAGCCTCAGAACCCAATTTTTGAAGGTAGCAGACAATGAAATCATCCAATTCATACTTCTAGATATTTAAAACCTTTTGTAATTATCCTTGGGGATGCAACGAGTATTCAGGGGGATGTAGGAATGTCGATCTCCAATTTTACAGATTCCCCAGCCTCAGATCCTAATTTTTGAAAGTAGCAGACAATAGAAATCATTCAATTAATCCTTATAGATATTGAAAACTTTTTGTAATAATCGTTGAGGACGGAACGAGTTTTCAGGGATATGTAGGAAGGTCGATCTCCAATTTTACAGTTTTCTCAGATCAATCCTTTTAAATATTCACAACTGTTCGTGATTGTCCTTGAGGATTGAACAAGTTTTCAGGGGGATGTAGTGTTGTTTGATCTCCAATTTACAGATTCCTCAGCCTCATAGCTTAATTTTTAAAGGTTCCAAACCATTGAAATCGTGAAATTAATTATCTTATATATTCAATGTGTATTGAAATCGTTGTAAAGATTGCAGGAATGTTCTGAAGGATATAGGAATGTCCATTTGAAGTATCAGAGATTCCTCAGCCGCATAACCCTATTTTTCAAGCTAGCAGACAATAGAAATTGTCAAATTAATCATTTACTACATTCAATATTGTCTGAAATCATTGCCGAGGATCAAAAGAATTTTTTTAGGGAGTAGCAATGTCCATCCTAAATTTCACAGATTCTTCGGGCTCTTAACTCAACTTTTCAAGCTAGCAGACAGTAAAAATCGCTAAATCAATCATATTGGATATTCGATATTTTCTGAAATATTTTCTGAGGATTGACAGAATCTTGTAGAGGCTATAGGAGTATTGATGTAAAGTTTCAGAAAATCCTCAGCCTCATAATCCACTTTTTTAAATTGACAGACAATCAAAATGCTCAAATTGATCATTTTTGATATTCAATACATTTTGCAATCATTACCGAGGACCAATCGTAAGAACCAATCTTAAAAAACCTATTTTCAAGTTAGCAGACAATAGAAATAGTCAAATAAATCATTGTAGTAATTCAATATATTTTAAAATCATTGCAAAGGATTGGAATAATTTTCTGGAGGGTATAGGAATACCCATGACAAATTTTAGAGATTCCTCAGCCTCAAAACACAATTTTTGAAGATAGCAGGCAATAGAAATCATCCAACTAATTGATCCTCTATTCATTGTCTCCTGAAATCGTTGTTCAGAATTACAAGAATCTTCTGGAAAGTATAGGAATCTCCATGTCTAATATCAAAGACTGCAAAGCCTCAAAACACAATTTTTGAAGATAACAGACAATAGGAATTGTCAAATAAATCTTCTTTTCCGCGTCCGAGCTTTGAGCGCGCTTGGAAGCTCTAGGCTTCGAGGTAAAAATATGTTCCCATACACTTTTTTGTAGAAGATTTAATTTTTTACAAATTAAGTCCTGTGACTTTTTATCATATCTGTTATAGTTTTGACCACGTAAAGCAAAAAAGTTTGGGTAAATTTTTTTTCATAGTTTTCAATTTTTTTACATTATTGCCTTCTGTGCTGGATTATCAACGAGTTGATATGTGCTTTCTACTATTTTTCCGCATCGAATGACATAATTTTCATTCATATTCTATCATATTTGATTTCAAAACATTATTTGACAGGGCTAACGGTCGAGTTGACCTGGAGGACCCAGTTCTCTCACATTCCAATGCTGTTACCGCCACCTGGTGACATTAGTCAATGATCTATTTTATCAACAATATGGTTTTTTTTACATTAGATTTTCGCGATGAAAACCACCTCATGCCCTCCGGTAAACCAATTCCAATAATCGTGCAAAGTTTCAACAATTTCTGAAGAGTATTTTTAACGTAATCGTTGTTTAAAATTGTTGAAAAAAATTTTTGATTTTCCAAATAAAAACCACCTCATGCCCTGCGGATAAGTATTCTGAATACTCCTAAAAAATTTCACGTCTTTCTAACCAGTAGTTTTTTTCTTACACTTCTAAAGCTGTTATTTGGTCCTGCAGCAAGTGTCCGTTCCAAAGCGTTGTCAATGGCAAAGAGGCCGGATTTGTAGTGGCGAAGCTGGACGGAATTCATTTCTACAGCTGCTACGCTCCACCAAACCTCTCTTTTGATGATTTCACGGACTTCTGGGATCGACTGATCGGGGATGCGGGGATTTCAATTCCTGGGCAATCGACTGGGGTAGTAAGGAGACTGAAAGACGAGAGGAAGCGCCACTGGAGACTATGTCTACACTGGACGTAGTCCAGCTTAACAGTGGTGACAAGCCGATGTTTATTAGAGGAGAGACAGCTTCCATCGTGGATCTCACCTGGGTGAGTAGCAACCACGTAAGGGGGGGATTCTCCTGAGAGGTATTGGACATCTATACCGCCAGTGACCACTGTACGATACTGTCGGAGATATCCACGGGTCAAAAAACTAAAGGAGCACGCAGGAAAACCAATGCAATTGGTTGGAAAGTGTGCGCTCTTGATCCTGATGCTTTCACGGTGGCACTGGACGATCGCCCAATCAGCGGTGGAAATGCTGAGAAGAAGGCCGCAGAGATAATGAGGAGAGTCAAGGACGCATACGATGCTAGTATGCCCCGGAAACATAGTATAAACCAGCTCCCATTGGTACAATGGTGGAATGAACACATCCCTGCTCTACGTAAAGAGTGCCTTAGCACGAGGAGAGCATCACAGCGGGGCCAAAAAAAGGCCAACCACGCAGAACTGGTGGCAGAGTACAAGAACGCACGTCGGAGACTGAACAAAGCCATTATGGATAGCAAGGGACAATGCTGGAAAGAGCTGCTTGACGAGGTCGAGTACGACGTCTGGGGCCGGCCATATAAGGTGGTTATGGCTCGCCTAAAAAGCCAGCCGATGCAATCGCCAACATGCCCCAAACTCTTGGAGAAGATTGTCACCGATCTGTTTCCCCAAAAAATGAAACTCCACCATCCCACAGGGCAGTACGTGATCGAGCTCATCCCGCCAATCACGGAAATCGAGCTGATGGAAGCTTGCAATAGAGTGGGGAATTCGAAAGCTCCTGGTTTGGATAGAATCCCAAACATCGCACTGAAGTCAGCCATTAAGACAGTGCCAGCACTGTTTTTGGAGGTCCACAACGCTGGCCTTGAAGGGGGTACTTTCCCTCTGAAGTGGAAGCAGCAGAGACTAGTACTTCTACCGAAAGGGAAGAAGCCCCCGGACGAACCATCATCCAACCGTCGACTCTGTATATTGGATACAGTCGGTAAAATCCTCGAATGTATCGTTCACCAGAGAATCGAAGCAGCAGTCGAACCGCTGCTTCCTGACAACCAATATGGCTTCCGGAAAGGACGCTCCACCTTGAATGCTGTTGAACTAGTTTTCAACACAGCCAAGGAAGCGATTGCAGGGACCAGATCGAAGGGCAGATCGAAGAAGTACTGTTTAGTGGCAACACTCGACATCAAAAATGCCTTCAACTCTGCCAAGTGGGATTGCATTACGAAAGCTTTTGTTGAGATGAACGTACCAGGATACCTGTGGAGGATGGTAGCAAGCTATTTCTCTGATAGGATCCTGAGATACCATATAGAAACCGGCCAGAAGGAGTACAGAGTCACTGGGGGAGTCCGCAGGGTTCGTTTCTATGTCCTGTTTCGTGGAACATCATGTACGATGGGCTACTGAAACTAGCATTGCCAAAGGGAGTAAAACTCGTGGCATATGCAGATGACGTGGCTGTCGTGATCGTCGGGAAGCATCTCGAAGAGATAAATTTTGCTTTCGATACTACCTTTGAGAAGATCAGCCAGCGGATGGCCATAGTTGGTCTAAAACTGGTGGAACACAAGACTGAGGCAGTACTTATTACCAGTAGGAAGCAAGTGGAGACCATCACACTGCAAGTTGGAGCTCATGAAATCACATCTCAACCATTTCTTCGGTATCTGGGAGTGATGATTGATATCCGACTCAACTTCAAGCAGCACGCAGACCACGTAGGTGCAAAAGCGTCTATAGTCAGAGCGACTTTATCACGGCTGATGCTCAACATAGGAGGTCCAAAGCAGAGGAAGAGAGCATTACTGTCGTCAGTGGTCACGTCAATGTCAGGTATGGAATTCCCATATGGGCTGATGCAATCAAAACACAGGAATCACGGAGGAAGGTCGCGCCAGTATATCAGTGTGCTTGTTCAATAAAGAATAAATCAACTCGAAAAAAGAAAAAAAAAAATCAAACAGAATTAGAATTTCGATAGAAAAAATCCCGATAGCCCCAGCCGGAAATCGAACCCGGGTCCCCCCAGTATCGCGCCGGGAACTCTTCCAACTAAGCTACCGGGGATCACGGAAATTTAATCTCTCTAAATTCACATCCAACCACCGCCTACCAACATTAGGCACCCTTCGACTTAGTGCCCTGAGAGTCGCCAGCGCCTATCGCACAGTGTCTAAAGATGCTGTATGCGTCATTGCCGGGATGTTGCCCATCGAGATACTAGCTGAAGAACGAAGAATCCTTTACCAGCGGAAAGGATCAATAACATTGAACCTTGATGAACTTAGAACTGAGGAGCGACGGAACAGTATACACCAATGGCAGTTACTGTGGGATACCGCTACGAAAGGCAGACATACCGTCTTATTCCCCAGGTGAATGTTTGGCTGAACCGTGAACATGGCGAAGTCAACTACTACTTGACACAGATGATCTCAGGGCATGGGTGCTTCCGAGAATATCTCCATCGGTTTAAACATGAAGATTCTCCGGAATGCCCGTCCGGCCCTGGAGTTACAGAAGATGCCGAGAACGTATTCTTCGTGTGCCCGCGTTTCCACATATTACGCAGTACCTGGAAGAGCGTTCTTGAACAGAATATCCAGCCAGATTCCTTAATAAAAGCCATGCTGTCATCAAGGGCAGCCTGGGAAGCAACGAGCTCATTTACCACCGAAGTCCGTCAGGAGATCCGTCGTATAGAACAAGAGCGAGCAAAAAATAATGAAACTTAGAAGGAAAGAAGCCATGGCTTCGCCCACCTGAAGGAAGAGCTATAGCTAGATTCTCCCCCTCCTGAAGTAATACCTGACAGCGGTCCCGCGGGGAACCAGGGAGCAGAAGCAAGGAGGTTAGGGTTTTAGTCGGTGCGAGTTCGACACACGGATACTTGTATCTATGGTGCATAAGGCATTTCCCCCCTTCCTTACAAAGAAAGAAAAAAAAAACCCACACACACATACACACACACACACATATATATACAGACATACATACATACATCGCCGGAATGTTGCCATCGAAGTACTAGCCGAATAACGAAGAACCCTTTACCAGCTAGAGCAATCAATTGCATCGTGCCCTGAGGAACAATGATACACGACGTTCTACTACCTGACCCAGAGGTTGTGTGGACATGGGTGCTTCCGTGAATATGTTTATCGGTTTGAACGTGAGCATTCTTCAGATAGCTCGTCCTGTCCCGGAATCAGTGAAGATACGGAACACGTTTTCTTCATGTCTCCTCGCTTTAACACTCAACGCCGCACTTTGGAGAGTGTCCTCAAGGAGAAGATCCAGCCAGAGTCGAGGCCAGAGTCCTTGGTAAAAACTATGCTTTCATTAAAGGCGGCCTGGGAAGTAACAAGCTCATTTGCCACTGAAGTCCTTCAGGAACTCCGTCGCATAAAAAGGGAGTGAGCGAAGAATAAGAACACACAGTAGAAAGATAGTCATGACTTCGACCACCTGAAGGAAGAGCAATAGCTCGATTCTCCCTCGCGAAGTGATGCCTAACGACGGTTCCACGGGGAATATGAGGACAAGAGTCACCCCGAGGTTGGTTTTCAGCTCAGTCGGTATTGGTTGCACATTTGCACAGCCTATATACCCATGCACACCAGCATGGTGTCTCGTGGTCGCCCACCTTCATCAGACCTGACCGCCCCCGACATAACACGAGAAGGGAACGCTTCCCGGACCGTGTATGCGTAAATCACAATAAGAGTCAAAACCAAAATTGTGACTCGCCTGAATGTTTTAAGGATTATTTGGGACTAGAAGGGTCCGGTGGAGTGTAATATCACAATAAGAGTCAAAACCAAAATTGTGACTCGCCTGAATGTTTTAAGGGTTTTTTTTTCATTAAAGAGAAGGAGAAGGCGGGGCCGCTCGTTCGAACCGAGTTAGAATCAATATGAATAGGTAAAACTTCAAATATGTCGATTTATTGATGATAGTCCTATGAAGGAGGACGGAGGTTCTCATTAAAGAGAAGGAGAAGGCGGGGCCGCTCGTTCGAACCGAGTTAGAATCAATATGAATAGGTAAAACTCCAAATATGTCGATTTATTGATGATAGTCCTATGAAGGAGGACGGAGGTTCTCATTAAAGAGAAGGAGAAGGCGGGGCCGCTCGTTCGAACCGAGTTAGAATCAATATGAATAGGTAAAACTTCAAATATGTCGATTTATTGATGATAGTCCTATGAAGGAGGACGGAGGTTCTCATTAAAGAGAAGGAGAAGGCGGGGCCGCTCGTTCGAACCGAGTTAGAATCAATATCAATAGGTAAACCTACCGAGGAAGGGTAAAAAAACTCACCCACACACATAATTTTTTTTTTTCTAGAGAATCTTTTAGAATTTTTGAGAAACATTCTGAAGCCTTCTAAAACATTCTGGGGCCTTCTAGGACATTCCGGTATATTTTAGAGTATTCTAGAACCTGCTTAAAGATTACAATGTTCGAGAACATCCTACAATATTCTAAAACTGCCTAATCCTTTTTCGAACATCCTGGTATTTTTCGGAAAATTCTAAAACTTTATGGAGTACGTTTTAGAACTCTAGAACTCTCCGAAATCTTCTACAACCTTTCACACCATTCTAGAACTTTTGAGACTATTCTAAAACTTTCAAGAACATTCTCAAACCTTCAGGAACCTCATAGAATCCTCTAGAATATTTTAGAAACTTCTAGAACATCCTAGATCTTCTTGAAATCTTGAAGAACCTTTCAGAACCCTCTAGACCCCTTTAGAATATTCTCTGCCTTCCTATAATATGCTCGAATTCTCTAGAATATTCCAGCCGGCCGATAGATGACACTAAGGCATAGTCTACTGAAAGAATTGTTCATTACCGAGATAGGTCGAAAATCGAAGAGATGACTCATTAGTTGGCCCGAATTCCCTCACAATTTTTATGCAATATTTTTGATGAACAATGGAAATAGAGAATGGCTTATCTTCAACGATACTTGGAATCGAGATACCTTGGGATTTATCACGATTGCGAGCACGGCACGAGAAACAGAGGTTTGATGCAACTAATGTAGCAAACGTAGCGAGATCCAACGGCCTTTCCTATACATGAAACACCGAATGACGCTGATCTATCGAACCACATCTCCGCCCCCATTGCCTCCCTCCACTCCGGCTGGACGACAAACACGTTGGCCACAAATCGCGTTCATTCCGTCTTACGCGTTCCACCCAAGCAAACGAGGCTTGTCCTGTCCATTCCATCTATCATTTGAACCCATTGACTTACCTTGAATAGCTAGCTCCTGAAAATAGACAACATCGATTCATGCCTAAAGAGAGCTTCCAAAAAAATGCCTCATAGTTGTTTCACAAGAATAATTCGTGAGAATTATAGTCAATAGAAAATTGATAACAGCACAGAGAGAAATTTCCACGAACAATTCATGTAGGAATCTCCTCAGAATTTAGCGGACACGTATGAACCCTATATCAGCCGTACCATTCTGGCTGAACCGTAAATCAGCCAGAACCAGGAAAACTGAAGGAAATATGAACAAACAAGTAGGCGGCAGTGACATGCGGCTATAGATTTGTAACTACAGATTTGCGGTTGTGGAGTTTGTTAATTTTACGTGTGCGTTCTTTTTCACCATCAATCAATTGATGGAGTGCTTCCGAATGATCCTTTCAATCCTTTTCGCGTTTTATTATAGTAAATGTTTTGCATTTCATATCTAGAAAGTTGAATATCTCCGGAATTGAGCTGATTTTAAATACCAAACATTCTAATCATGAGAGTCACTTTCATGCCAAATTTCAAGTTGATATCTCCATTTTTTCAAAAGTTAGCGTGTTTACAAGGATTTTGAGTGAAATACACAAAAATAGCCATATCTCAATAACTTTGCATGAACGGGTATACATATTTTAATTGATTCAAATAGAAGACATCAAGGCGAAGATTTTGAAAGAAAAATTGACGGAATCGGTACAGTCATTTTCGAGATATTGAAGGAAAACGAATTTTCGATACATAGCAATATCTCAAAGAACCAATCGATCGATCAAGCTGAAATTTGGCACAGAACTAGCCCCATCTAATTCCAACTATCTCACAAAATTTCAGATTTTTAACTTCCCGGGTAGGGAAGTTATTGTAATCACTCCAAAAATCGAAAATCGATTTTCTAACATATCTTCATGTTTCAAGGTCTCCACAATCGTTTTGGACCATTTTCAAAAAAATATCTGTATGTATGTGTGTGTGTGTGTGCATATGTATGTTCAATATTTAAATGATTACTTTCGGCCATTATGAGCGGTCAAGGCACCCACACAGGGTAAAAAAACTTCTACTTCTTAATGAAATGAAAAAACAACAAACTCCATAAAATACAGAGCTACTGCACAACGTTTCGAGCACTCTGGGTGCTCCTCTTCAGGTGCATTATTTATTAAATCTAGAAAAAAGAATTTTTTACAAAAAAGCCGAAATTAAACTATTAAAATCATATAAAAATAATAATAAATGAGAATTTAACAATCATACCTCAAAAAACAGAATGCAAACAAAAAAGGAAAAACACATTCCGCATGACTGAATGTACTCCAAAATAAATAATCATAACATAACCTGAAAAGATCAACATCAGCTGGTTTGAGTAAATACAAAAAAATTACGTTAGACGTATAAAAGAAAAAACTGCAAAAAATTAACCATTGTAAAAACAAGATCTTAGAAAAAAACCAAAAATACCTGGTGCAAAAATATAAGTTCACGTGTAAAATCTTAAACAAGTAGGCGGCAGTGACATGCGGCTATAGATTTGTAACTACAGATTTGCGGTTGTAAAGTTTGTTAATTTTACGAGCGCGTTTTTTTTCGCCATCTATCAATTGATGGAGTGCTTCCGAATGGTCCTTTCAATCCTTTTCGTGTATTATTATAGTAAATGTTTTGCATTTCATATCTAGAAAGTTGAATATCTCCGGAACCACCTGGCCGATTGAGCTGATTTTAAATACCAAACGTTACAACCATAAGGGATACCTTCATGCCAAATTTGAAGTTGATATCTCCATTTTTTCGAAAGTAGGCGTGTTTACAAGGATTTTCAATGAAAAACGGAAAAATAGCCATATCTCGAAAAGTTTCTACTAACGGGTATATATATTTTTATTGATTAAGATAGAGGACGTCAAGACGAAAATTTTGAAAAAAAAAAAAAATAAATCGATTGGGCTGTTTTCGAGATATCGAATAAAATCGATTTTCATGCAAGGTTAAATATCTCCGGAACTAACCATCCGATTGAGCTGATTTTCAATACCAAACATCGCAATCATAAGAGATACCTTCATGCCGAATTTCAAGTTGATATCTCGTTTCTTTCAAAAGTTAGCGTGTTTACAAGGATTCTCAATGAAAAACGGAAAACTAGCCATATCTCGAAAACTTTCTACCAACGGGTATACATATTTTGATTGATTGAGATAGAGGACATCGAGACCAAAGTTTTGAAAAAAAAATAAAATAAATCGATCCAGTCATTTTCGAGATATTAAAAGAAAACGAATTTTCGATATATAGCAATATCTCAGGAACTAATCGATCGATCGAGCTGAAATTTGGCACAGAACTAGCCCCATCTAATTCCAACTATCTCACAAAATTTTAGATTTTTCGGAACACTTTTACCCGTTTAATCGTTTAATTTACGAAAAAGTGACCACTGGTCAGCATGACCACATACAGACATTTTCGCCAAACTTCGTATTTTTACGTTTCAGACCATTCTGGAACGTTTCCAGGCAAAATTGGAAAATGTCAAAATGGAACGATTACAATGCTTCCATTCGGAAGCAAAAACTAAAGAATAACACGTCTGTCTCATGATGTTATTGAGACAAGTTCTAATGCATAGGTACTTCTAACTTGAAAAACACAAGAAAGAAAAAAGAACTAGAACTAGTTACAAAGAAAACAAGCAGGCGGCCGAGGCTATGCGGCTGTAGATGTGCGACTGTAGAGTCTGTTCATTCTGCGTGTGTTCTTTTTCTTGCCATCAATCAATTGATGGTGGGCTTCCGAAGGGTGCTAACTGATCGATTGAGCTGATTTTAAATAGGAAACATTGCCATCATATGAGATACCTTCATGCCAAATTTCAAGTTGATATATCAATTTTATCGAAAGTTAGCGTGTTTACAAGGACTTTTGGTCAAAACCAGAAAAATGGCTATATCTCAAACATTTGCTCTAACAAGTGTACATATTTTAGTTGATTGAGATAAAAGGCATCGAGAGGAAGATTTTGAAAAAAAAAAAAAAAATCGATCGAGGCGTTTTTGAGATATTGGATAAAATATGTTTACATTCAAAGTTGAATATCTCCGAAACTAATCGATCGATTGAGCTGATTTTAAATAGGAAACATTGTCATCATATGAGATACCTTCATGCCAAATTTCAAGATGATATATCAATTTTATCGAAAGTTAGCGTGTTTACAAGGACTTTTGGTCAAAACCAGAAAAATGGCTATATCTCAAACGTTTGCCCTAACGACTGTACATATGTTAATTGATTAAGACAGAAGACATCGAGACGAAGATTTTGAAAAAAAAAAAAATTAATCGATCGAATAGTTTCCGAGATATCGGATAAAATAGGTTTTCATACAAAGTTGAATATCTCCAAAACTAAACGGTCGATTAAGCTAATTTTTGGTATGAAATATTACAGTCATAAGAGACACATTCATGCCAAATTTCGAATTAATCACACGGTTATTTCCAGAATTAGCGTGTTCAAAAAGATTTCTAGTAAAAAAGAAAAAAATAGCCATATCTCAGATACCTAGCATCCAACGGTATACATATTTTAGGTGGATGAGATAGACGGCATCGAGACGAAAATTTTGAAAAAAAAAAAATGCCGATCGGTGGATTCGTTTCCGAGGTATTGGCGAAAAACGATTTACAAACAATTCACTATTTCTCAGAAACTAATCGGCCGATCAAGCTGAAATTTGGCACAGAACTAGCTATAACTAATACCAACTAACTGACAAAATTCCAGATTTTTTGGAACAAATTTTGTCTCTTTAATATTTAATTTACGAAAAAATGACCACCAGGTGGACAGGGGAACATACAGACTTTTTGTCAAAACATCATATTTTTATGTTTTGGACCATTCTACATCATTTCCAGCCAAAATTAGAAAATGTGAAAATCGACCGATTGCAAAGCTTCCATTCGGAAGCAAAAATGTCTGAAATGACTAGGAAAAAACTAGTAATAAAAAATTTTTTCAAGAAAAACATTTAAAACTATGAGAAAAACATTACTAAAATTCAATTTCATTAAATATGTAGCAACCAACTGATGCAGTCTCTTCATCACAAAACCAAAAAAAAAAAAAAAAAAAAAAAATCACTGAAACCTAATCACAGGATGGTACATTTTACTTAACTTCGCGCAGTCATTAACAAAATTAACAGTAGAGTCATTAAATTTTTTGATATAAACCATTTCTAAAATATCTCTTTTAAACGGATTATCAGCTCTATCCAAGATCTTAGATCTGTCAAAATCAAACTTATGTTTCATAGAGTCAACATGTCTTGCAAGTTCCGAGGAAACATTTTTTGGGTTGCTTTGACTCTTGCCATGTTCACGTTTACGCTCTTTAAAAGGCCTCGAGGTCTGACCAATATAACAACTATCACAGTCTCCACACGGAATTTTATAAATAACATTAAACATTTTATAAATCGGAATTCTATCTTTAGTAGTGCCAAAAACTTTCTTCAACTTATTGTTAACAGTAGAAATCACATTAATGTCTAATTTTCTACCCGAATCTTTTAATTTATGAGACAATCTTTGCGAAAACGGCAAAAATACAGTTCTTTTTAAGTTAATTCTCTCCCCAAAATTATCATTCGTTATCTCCTGTGATGGATTATTCCATTGATACATTCTACTGCTAATAATATCATTAACAACTTTAATTGTGTTTGCTGAAAGACTTAATTTTGCTGGCATTGTGGGTGGTGTGAAGGAAGTGTTTAATTGTGGAAAATTATATTGATGACACAATTGATTAAAATCACTCACAAAGGTTTTTTGACGGAATTGAACCGCACGTTAAATGATTTACACAATGTACAAAGTTGATAATTGTCTCAGAATCGTTGGTTAACTGAATTGACTTGACTCTAAATAATTGTTGACTAAATGACTGACTAAATTGCGATAAATACTTGAGAAAATACTATTAAGATTGACCTTGAAGCGACTTGAGAATTACTGGATATAATAATTGATTTGATAAAAGTCTGAGATAAGTTTACTATTAAATAATATCTTTGAATTTCACTAATAATTGTCTCGGATAATTAACTCTTGATAAACTAACTCGGTGAATAATATAATTGGAGATTTTACTCTGATAAATAACTCTTGAATTGAACTGATATGTGATTTCACTTATTAATGCGTTACTCGATGAATTACTGATTTGATTTACTTATTGATGGTTTACTCGGTGATTTTACTAATTGATTTACTTGTTGAATTACTCGGTGAATTTACTAATTGATTAGTTGCCCGAAGGCTACGTGACTACATGTTGAGTGCTAATTCGATGCTTCTTGCTTGCCCGAAGGCTTGATGACGACTACATGAGTACTAACTCATGACTGTACTTGCTTGCCCGAAGGCTAGTTGACTACTACTATAGAGGTTCGAGCGTCTTCTCTCTGGTTGACCGTTGGCCCGAAGGGCCCCGAAATTTCTCGAATATTCTCTGATTTAATTTCTCTGATATTTTGACTTTATTTTTATTGCGTTTCCAACAAATTGGATAATCATTAAACACACAGATTTTCTTAATTAACAACAAATTCTTACTAACAAACTGTGGGCTAGAAATGCGTAACACTCTATCAACAAGACCTTTAATAACTCCAATCTTATGAGACAAAGGATGATGTTTCTCGCAATTGCGTGAGCAACAGCAAGAATTTTCGAGCTAAAAAATTTAATTTCACTCGAAAAAATATACGACTAAACTGAAAAATTTATTTTTTATTAATTTCTAAGATTTTAGGTTTTTATTTATTTAACAAATGAAAACACTCAAAACACCAAGTTCAAGTTTAAATGTTGTTTAATGTTCACTGATTAATTTACAAAAATGATCACTTTATTTAAATGGAAATGTGAATGATAATTCAATTTTTGAAAACAAGATGATGCTACTCAAGAATAAAATGATTGAACAAAAAAATTCACAAATACATATACAAATTTGTAAAGGATTTGGATATGCGCGTGAAAGAGATTTTATGTTGTCCGAAACACGGTACAATCGTAACTAACTTTTAGTTGAAGTAAAATTTGGGAGATGGATTTGGAAAAAGAGGAGATGACGATGTCAATTATGATTGGTCAATGTTATGAATTTTGTAAACAGGAATATGATTGGCAGGATTGGGAAATGAGGTGATCACGAGGGGTGACAGTAGGTGGGGCCTCGTGATGATCGTAATGTTTCAATGCAAGTGAGGAGTACTCAGGTAAAAGGGATCAGTGTATGTTGAGTGCCCAGTTTTCCATTGTTGGCTGATCATTGTTTTCAGGTTGTATGGGTCGTAAATGTCCGTAATAAAATATTTTCCTTGAATTTTTCATGTTGCATAGAGAAATAATAGAACTGAGGATTATCGACGGGAGATATTTTGAATGGTAGAGGATTAAAGATAATAGATGTAATGGATGTGTACGTTCTTTTCCTAATATAAACTGAAAATAAGGACTTGAAAAGAATCATAAATATCGAGTGAAGACAAAGGCTACGTTTTTCCCCTGCCAAATATTTCGTGGACAAGAATTTCGTCGAGTTTAAACAATGAAAATTTTGAAGTTTATGATCCTTTACTAAGAACTGAATAACGCAAATGTTTAACGTGAAATTTCCCTCAAATTATTTTCCCCAAGTTAATAGATTTTACTGGATTTTAATTAAATTCAAAGAATTATGAATTTTCAGAAGCGCGACATATCCAAATCGATTGAAGCCAATAATAATTAAAAATAATGAGTAATATGTATGTTTTTTTTTCTTTTCTTTTCAAATTCATGTATGAAACAGATAACAAGATGAAAAATTTAAAAACCGACCAGAAAAAGTCGGTTTTGTATACCAGTCAAAACATAGGATTCCATTATCATTGATTACCTTGACATCCAAAAAATGCAAAAAACCAGAACATTCTAACTCATGAGTAAACTTTAATCTCGGATGGTAACTATTGAAAATATGAAGAATTTCATCTACTCTATTTGAAGGAACTGCTGTAAAAATATCATCTACATATCTATAAAAAAACGGAATTTCAAAGCTAAGCTTCTTAATGCATGATTCTTCAAGTAACCCCATAACTAAATCAGCACAAATCGGGGCAAGGGGAGACCCCATAGGAAGTCCAAAAATTTGTTTATATTGTTTACCATTAAAAGAGAAATATGTATTGTTCATAATTATGTCAACTGCTTTAATGATTTCACTATAAGGAATTGCACTTTTTATTTTAGACTTATGTTTGACAATTGCATCAGCCACTAACTCAATTGGAATATTCGTATAAAGAGCAGAAACATCAAGTGACAGAAGAACATACCCTTGCGGTATCACCACATTCTTAACTTTCTCAATAAACTCAAAACTATTTTTAATTGCTAAAGAGTGATTCACTTTCAAAGGTGCTAAAATATTTTGAATAAATCTACCAAGTTTGTGGAGAGGCCCATTAATAGACGAAACAATAGGTCTGTAAGATAATTGAGGTTTATGGATTTCAAAGATTGTCTCATAAATTAAAAGATTCGTGTAGGAAATTTCACATTAATGTGATTTCTACTGTTAATAATAAGTTGAAGAGAGTTTTTGGCACTACTAAAGATAGAATTCCGATTAATAAAATGTTTAATGTTATTTATGAAATTCCGTGTGGAGACTGTGATAGTTGTTATATTGGTCAGACCTCGAGGCCTTTTAAAGAGCGTGAACGTGAACATGACAAGAGTCAAAGCAACCCAAAAAATGTTTCCTCGGGACTTGCAAGACATGTTGACTCTATGAAACATAAGTTTGATTTTGACAGATCTAAGATCTTGGATAGAGCTGATAATCCGTTTAAAAGAGATATTTTAGAAATGGTTTATATCAAAAAATTTAATGACTCTACTGTTAATTTTGTTAATGACTGCGCGAAGTTCAGTAAAATGTACCATCCTGTGATTAGGTTTCAGTGATTTTTTTTTTTTTTTTTTTTTTTTTTTGTGATGAAGAGACTACATCAGTTGGTTGCTACATATTTAATGAAATTGAATTTTAGTAATGTTTTTCTTATAGTTTTAAATGTTTTTCTTGAAAAAAAATTTTATTACTAGTTTTTTTCTAGTCATTTCAGACATTTTTTCTTTGTAACTAGTTCTAGTTCTTTTTTCTTTCTCGTGTTTTTCAAGTTAGAAGTACCTATGTTAGAACTTGTCTCAATAACATCATGAGACAGACGTGTTATTCTTTAGTTTTTTAAGATTTTACACGTGAAGTTATATTTTTGCACCAGGTATTTTTGGTTTTTGTTAAGATCTTGTTTTTACAATGGTTAATTTTTTGCAGTTTTTTCTTTTATACGTCTATGATTGTTAAATTTTCATTTATTATTATTTTTATATGATTTTAATAGTTTAATTTTGGCTTTTTTGTAAAAAATTCTTTTTTCTAGATTTAATAAATAATGCACCTGAAGAGGAGCACCCAGAGTGCTCGAAACGTTGTGCAGTAGCTCTGTATTTTATGGAGTTTGTTGTTTTTTCATTTTATTAAGAAGTAGAAGTTTTTTTACCCTGTGTGGGTGCCTTGACCGTTCATAATGGCCGAAAGTAATCATTCAAATATTGGATATCACGGTTGGAATCAACAATTTCGTGCATATGTATGTTCGCTGTATGTGACGAAATTTTTCGTCAGCGATTTCTCGCGAACAAATAGCCCAATTCGATTTTTTTTTTTCAATCGATGCGTCTTCATGCAATTTAGCGCTAATTAGATTTTGGATGGAATCGATCTAATAGTTTTTCTAATTTTCGCAAAAACATGAAAAACAGAACTTGCGAAAATGTTAGTTACTGATTTTTCATGAGCAACTGTTGTGATCGAGGTAATCCATCACCCAAATGGAATATCTACGGGTTGTTAAGATCTAATTAAATCTCCAGTGGAGTTTACGTTGTGATTTTCGAATTTTATTGATTTGTTTTGAGTTCTAGGAAAACAAAGTGAAAAAAGTACTATTTTATCACGATTTTTTCATTTCTCCATAACGGATCTCATCGAATTGTTGGCGCGAGTAGCCAAACCGGGAAGTTTTTTGTGTGGCCCGATCGGGTCACACATACTATGAGAGCGAGCTTGCGAGCGACCAACAACGCTCACCTAGTTTGGAACTCTTTTACCCGTTTAATCGTTCAATTTATGAAAAAGTGACCACCGATCAGCATGTACACATACAGACATTCTCGCCAAACTTCGTATTTTTACGTTTCAGACCATTTTACATCTTTTCCAGGTAAAATTGGAAAATGTGAAAATTGAACGATTGTAAAGGCTTCCATTTAGAAGCCAAAAACGAAATTATTTCCCTAAATTTGATCGAGCAATTCGCAGTATTCCCAGTAGCCAATCTAGTAAATTTCGGTCCCTCTTGGAGTCAATTTTTACCTCCACTCTACAATTCTCCCTCGTTGAGCTTAATTTCCTGTGATTCATACTATTTGACGTGTCCTTTTCCTCTGCGTAGAAGCATTATTTTTTCAATTCACAATATACCACGATAAATTCTGCAATTAGCAGATAGTATTTGCAATTCCTTCTCCAACACAACAAAAACTACATCTATCGAAATGCTAGAAATATAACAGTTCATATGAAAGTAGATATTCCACCCGTAGATATTCCATTTGGGTGATGGATTACCTCGATCACAACAGTTGCTCATGAAAAATCAGTGACTAACATTTTCGCGAGTTCTGTTTTTCATGTTTTTCTCTACTCTCTCTCTCCCTTTTCGATTCCTCGGGATTCCACGGAAAAATATAGGTAGAGGACGAGTGATGCGCTTAGGTGATTAATAAATCAAACTAATGCGATAGAGTATACAAATCTATCAAATAATTGTAATTTGATTCAACGTGTAGGCGTAAACACCAACACAGTTCGAGGTTGTGCTCGTGAAGCATGGAAAAATTGAAATGCACATAATTATGGGACAATTATGAACGCCTGATCATCAGCAATTTCCACCTCTAAATAACTCCTGGTGAATCAGTTGATTTGCCTAGTGCCATTTCGATACACTTGTTAACGAGCTGAATTTTTAATCATTTCTTCCCCCATCATTGCCATGATATGGTGATGAGTGCAGATATAAGACAGTAATACGAATGCATTTGGTAATTCATTAATGTATTGTAGTGAAAAGCTCTTGAAAATTGACTACTGCAGCCTCAAGCCAAATGGGGAAGAGTCTACACATACCCTCTAACCGTCACTGATGGCCGGGCTCAACATTATACAATGTGATTGCTACTGTCTCCTCGTTCTACCACCCATTGTTGCATTGTTCGTCAGCTGATTGGAATTTAAATTTTATTCATAGGCTCGTTTATATCCGGCCAGTTATGTATTCAAATCGAGCAACACAGTGGTGATGGTAGGAGCTAGCATTTTCGTCCTGGGTCGCAGTGCCCGCAGTATAGCCCCTTGGACCACCACCATCAGCGCCGTCCCCACCATTTCTCCTACTCCCTCAAATTCGGTGGAGCTTTCAGTGATAATTCCCCCGATTCCTCAAAACGGGCTAGATTGACCAACTGGTGGTACGGTTAACAGGCTCTGAGTTTCACTCATATCTGTAAAAAAAATTCGACTCAATCAATAACAATAAAATGTTAGGGATCGAATGCTGAATTTGGTTCTTTTCCAACTGCATAGCAATGCAAGAGAAAGGATCAAATTGAAGGTCAATTGAGACAAACGAAATGAAGAATCCGCTGATACTTATTGAAAATTTTTTGGACTCGGCTTCAGAACGTCCAACATCCAGCCTTATTGCGATCATCCTCTACAGTCTTATTCCAGACGAGTGAGAGTAAGTATTTGGCATGGCGTCAAACGTTGGATATTTGTATTCGTATGTGAAGGTTCCCTTCGTGGAATGGGATAGATATGGTCAATAGGTCTAGCATAAGGAAGAGTGAGAGAGGGGAAAAAGTGAAATGACTGTGTGGTGGGCATTCGTGCGTCACATCCGTGACCGGCCTACAGACAATCTCTGATGTCTTCGCCAGGAGAGGTCAAGATGGCTATCTCATTCTTTTTCATCAGTGTTTCTCAGCATCAGTGTTTCTTTCTCCAATTATATTTTGGGACGTATGGCTCTCAAACTTGGTAAGCAAAAATTTCGTTTGGGGAAGATTCCCATTGTTAGGATTGAGTTGAGAATTGACGAAGAGATTGTTGACGAAAAAAAGAGGAACAAGTCATTACAGAAAAGAAAAAAAGTTGGATCCTGTTCATTCTTGATTCGGATCGCTGGTATTTCCCCTTGAATCTCATCTGTTGACTACCAAACGACTCATTATTTTACTTCCGCGTCTTCTCAGTAATGTCAAACATACCTGTATAAGTACACTCCTGATGGTCCGTCTTCTCTCTTTACGAATTGCAAATTTTCGGCAAGTTTTCGTTAGGGAAATCCAGCTCCGGCAGTGTTCAACGTATACAAATTGGCTTTGAGGGTATATATAGGATAGAGTGAGTTATATTTGTAGATAAAATGGTGGGGGGAGTGAAGAAGGACGGCAACAAGATCGGGTACAAAGAGGGTGAGAAAGGGCGGGGGGGGGGGGGGGTATTTGACGCATCTCCGCTACGGTAAAAGCACAAATATTTGACGGGTAAATAAAGTGGTACTTCATGTAGAGGCTGGCGCCACTGTTGGAACTCAGTACTGCCACTACACATCACTCAATGGCAGCACCGTCCTTGTCTAGATAACATAAGGGGAACTTTCCAGTGGCCACTTCGGGCAGCAATGCTCTTCCTCGTATTTCGGATCCATCGTAGTTTACTACTTAGTGTGCATGCATCTCTCCATAAATCGGAAACAATGGCTTACGGCCTGCTGCTGTTCATTTCCTCCATCACGAATTTTGCATGCTCCATTGGTCATTTATGTCGTATCAGCTATTTTTCTCTTCATTTTTTTGCTATTTCGATGCAGCCTTTTTTTAAAACGATTTTTGCTGATAATGTGCCAGTCAAGAGTTAATCGATCTAAAGGAAGAAGATAAGAAAAAGAAACAAAATGGATATGCCGTACTGGAGTAAAGCGCTTGGGGATTTGACTATATACTACGTTGGAGAATTTGCAGAGATCGACGGTTTAGCAGGCAGGATCTGTGTGATGGGTGACTATTCGTCACCAAAGGAACCAAAGTTCCACATCGCTCGGATGCTCGGTATCACGCATACGAACGTATACAGCGACACCCAGTGGCCTCAATTCCCCATTGGTCAGCTCGTCCGCCTCTCCATTAACCACGAATCCAGGGCGATTAGTCTTCACGGTATTATTGAACGCTATGACTTTTCTCAGAAGAAAACAAAAATAAAATAGTAAATGTCGGAATAACCAGGAAATTGTTGTTTTTATTTTGATAATTCGTTGCAAAACTATATGAGCGTTGGATCACTTTTCCTGATTATCATCAGGCTGTTATACATGAGTGATTCCGTTTGCGATCAGCCAAATCTATAGCACCTTATTTCAGGTGAGTCCAAATCAACATGAATTTTTAACGGTTAGAAAAGCACAAAGAACAGGGCACTGACAGGAGTTGGGAGTGAGGAATTGAAGCCATGTTCAAGTCGAATGAATGCAATGGAATTTTATTCGAATCAAAATCCTGTGCAGGAGCACAGTTAAGCAAGTAAATGCTTAAGGTACTTCCGCAGTAAGTAAATGGGAATCGAAGAAAAAAGTTTAGAGACCTGAAATTTCGCGTATATATCCGGCAAGCCACTAGAAATATCTCGCCGAAGTCCCAAAACGATGGACTAGATAGATTCTTGAAAAAAAAAGTGTGTGTGGTGGTTTCCAACACGATGATAGTTAAAATAAATAATTAATTCAGTACGATAATGCACCAGACCAACTAACAGTGCATGAATTGTAGGTTATAATTTCACGACAATTCACGCATCAGCTGAAACAGCCAGACTCTTTATGCTGGTTCCACGTGCGATTCCAGTCCGACACAGTCGGCAGAATATTATGCCCTGACGATGCCTAAGAGCATTACCTCCTCATTACCTCCTCTGTAAAAAAAAAAATGTGTGCGTGGTGGCCACGCGCGACAGAAGTGAAACTTCTCTAGGCTTGAAATGTCAAGAGATGATTGTTGTATGAAAATCTCGATATCCTATCTGTCCATAATAGTCTCTGTTGAAATTCGAGAGGAAGGAGCAAAAAGGAGCAATAAGTGAAGAATACTCGTGGTATTAATGATAAATATAAATTAGATTTTATTCGACAATTTAGATTTCCTTGCGATTTAAAAATATTCACGATATTCTATGCTTCGTTCTGCCACGGTCTACGGTTTAAAAAAAATTATAATTCGATGTTTGTCACGCCATGCTCTGCTGCACTTCGTAGTAGTTTTTGGCATGATTATTCTGCGAATAAACAAATCCTCCAATTTATCTGTACGAACTAAACACATTTCAATAATTGATTAAAAACCCATTAATTCTGCAAGAACACCTATCTTATTCACTCCAATTTTTTCAACAATTTTCCAACACGATGATAGTTAAAATAAATAATTAATTCAGTACGATAATGCACCAGACCAACTAACAGTGCATGAATTGTAGGTTATAATTTCACGACAATTCACGCATCAGCTGAAACAGCCAGACTCTTTATGCTGGTTCCACGTGCGATTCCCTATTCAGGAGGTGGCGCCTCCAACGCAAGAAATGTGCAGTGTTCTCATAGCATATAATACGTATGCTATGAGTGTTCTCACTATGCACCGTAAGCGGAGTAGTACTAGAGCCGTGCTGGTGTGCTCCACTCCCACCACTTTTCGTCACAGCCGACTCCCCTCTTTTTTGTCACAGTCCGACACCCCTCCTTTCGTTACACTCCACGCTGTAGTTGTCGACTTGCTCTACCGTGCCTAAAGAAGTTTCACTTCAAAAATATTGAAGATATGTCATTTGTACAGGGTCTTATGAGACGCGATGTTCAAAAATCATTTAAAAATAATCGGAAAAACTTTAAAAATCGAAATACCTGCTCAGTCACTTCGTGGAACATTTAAGAATTTTTATCAATCATTTTTTGCACATGTTACTACACCAATTCTAAGATATTATTAAAAATCCATCGATTGTCAGGAAATTCTATCAAAATGACGGTCAAAAGTGGCAACGGTGAGAGGAGGTTAGAGCGCTCGGAGTATCGCTCCCGCCGAAATACATCAAGGGTCATACTGTAGATTCTACAGTGTAGTATAGGGACTATCTAAAGAGACAAGTGCACCAACTCCGTCGGACGAAAATGCGGTGTCGCCAAATATATTCGGAAAATTTTAATACATAAAGAAATTCATATAAATAATTTTTGAGGTTGAAAATCGTTTCGAATTCAGTTATTCAACGTTTGAAACTAAAAGTGAGTAAATCAGATTGATTTCTATCCATAAATCAACTGTTTTTTATTTAATGTATATTTTTTTCAAAGTTGTCGCGAGCTGTCGGAACCTTTGATGTTTACCCCCACTCTATTTTCCCCCACCAATACTGCGGAAGTACCTCAATGCGGACTGATAGTGCGTTGTTGATCGCTCGCTAGTTCGCGCCCATGGTGGGTGTGATCCATTTGACCACACAAAAAATTTTCCGGTTCAACTATTTGACCTCAGAATTAGATGGGAATCGTTATCAAAGAATTGAATCTAAATGAATGAGGATTATTGCACTATCAGAAAAGAATTCGATCTACCATGTCATCTCCCTTTCTATTATTAGTATTATTTTTGCTTCCGAATAGAAGCATTGTCATCGACCTATTTTTACATTTTCTAATTTTGGCTGGAAATGATGTAGAATGGTCTGAAACGTAAAAATACGAAGTTTGGAGCCAATGCCCGTCTATTCGCGTGTCCACTCGGGGATCACTTTTCCTTAAATTGACCAATTAATTGAGAAAATCGTTTCAGAAAAATCTGAAATTTTGTCAGATTGTTGGTATTAGTTGGAACTAATTCTGTGCAAAATTTCAGCTCAATCGATTGAGTAGTTTTTGAGGAATAGTGATTTGTTTGTAAATCGTTTTTTGTGAATATCTCAGAAATGAACAAATCTATTGGCTTTTTTTTTCAAAATCGTCGTCTCGTTGTCTACTATCTGGGGGTCTATTCTGGTTTGTATAAATTGATAAACAAATGAATAAATCTTGATTTTGCCAGTCATCAGACCGGTAAAAATGACATTTATTAATTTATTTATCCATTTATACAAACCAGAATAGGCCCCCTGAATCAACAAGGATATATAGACCGGTCGATGCAAGGTTTTAGAGATATGGCCAATTTTCTGTTTTTTGCGGAAAATTCTTATAAACACGCTTACTTTGAAAAAATGGAGATATCAACTTGAAATTTGGCATGAATGTGACTCTCATGATTGTCATGTTTGATATTAAAAATGAGCTCAATCGGACAAGCGGTTCCGGAGATATTCACCGTTGTATATATACATATATAGATACATATATACATATATGTTTTTTGATGGTTATAAAAAAGGAAAGGAAGCGAAAATATAAAAACTAGTCTGTGAATGAACTGTAAGGAATATTCTTTTTCTGGGTTTTTCAGCGATTTCAATGATTTAAAAAAAAAAAATTTCCTTTTCGGACAATAAAGTTCGTCAACGATTGTGGAGGGAACCACGCAACTCTGAATAACGTTATAGCCACCAGTTTCAATTTAGATCTCCTGCAATAGACTCGTCTTCCTCTTCTTTATTCGTCCTTTTTTCCACGGCTCTTTGTATATATGATGACCCCAGCACCTAGCTGCGCTATATATCAGTCTTACAGTGCTCCTGATAACAATTTCATACAAGGATTACCGTCGAACACGCGAGTACCACCACTCACCTCCCCGAAAGCGAAGGGGATAATCCCGTGAATAATGCGCATGTTGTTACTGCAATATTAATTAGATTGTAAATTAAATGATAATTAACATCCCGGAGGAGAAGTTATTGTAATGCCCCCGAAAATGAAAAATCGATTTTTCATCATATATCCACGTTTCAAGGTCTTTCGAATGTTTTTCGGCTATTTTAAACAAAATGTCTGTCTGTGGTCAAAATTATGGTCAACGATTTCTCGTGAACGAATGGTCTGATTTGACTTTTTTTTTTTTAATCAATACGTCTTCAGGTAACTTAGATCTGATTAGATTATGGCCGGAATCGATCCAGTAGTTTTCAAGTTTTTGTAAAAAAACAGTTGTTGAAAAAATTACTTTTTTTTTTTTTTTTTTAATGTATATATGGGGTGATGAGAACCGGGAAGTTTTAGTTGTGAACCTCAATGGTTCGCTCCGACTTGAATGCACCCAAATTCGGGAGCGAGCTTGCGAGCGACCAACAATACTACATAGAACGGCCGCACCCCTAGTTTACTGTAATGATGGTTTCATGGAGTTTTGCGTTTGACACTGGTGAGATTTTTCTGAATTAAATCACTAATCACAACTGGAATATGTATCTAGATTATTCATATTGTTGACTTACAATACTTCTTTAGAATCACCAAATTTTCCACAAATATCAATCGAGATACGTGGTAGCGTATCGGCCAAGTTAATTTTCGAATTCTCCGGATACTCCGAGATTCAGGCCGACAGCTACCGCGTACATATACACGACACAACTACCCCCTTCACTACTCCCGAACAAGAATAACTCGATAAAATGAAAATGCGCATGATTACGGGCAAATCAACCTTAGTTACATCATATAAATCGCGTATGTCCTTCTCATTTCCGTTTTTACTTTTTTTTTCCGAGTAATATTTAAAAAGATACGTCCATAGCAGCGAGTGGTCTTTCCTATTTTCGTGATTGAGATTATTTTCTTGTCATTTTTTTGTTTCGATGGTGGCATTCTTGCGTGACGTCATTCGACAATCATACAATAACCTCATCTATTGGTGTTGCAATGTTGGCTAAGTTGCCTCGGTTGAGTGAAGCGCATGCGTGTCTTCTGTCACGTTTAGAGTTTGGTTTATGCGGGAAATTTTGAAAAGTTCATAGTTTACTCGGAATTGTTGGATCGAATTCAAGAAAGGAGTGAGGCGCGTGGTTTTCGAAGTGATCGAAATATCCGATATTCTCGTAAAGATAGAACTATCAAAATTAAAAGGAGGCGAAAAAATCTTTTGGTTACTTTGGAAACTAATACACGTAAAATCTCAAAAAAAAAACAAAAACTTTTTTTTGTAAAAAAATGCGCCAAGTCAATTTTTTTTGTTATTCTTACAATAAACTATTTCCATGAAGGATCTTCAAAAAAATCTATAAATGGAGGGAAAAACGCCAAGTCTGAAAAGCGTAGGAAAAAAAATCAGTAGATGCAGGAACAACGTACTTGGCACGGTTCATAGGAGACGAAGGAGACAAATCGCTGAGAGCTGCCGAGATCAAAGCGTTCGGTTGATATAGGATATTAATAATAATACGAGAAAACCGCGCTAAGTACTTTGTTTCTGCATCTACTGATTTTTTTTTCCAACGCTTTTAAAGACTTGGCGTTTTTCCCTCCATTCATAGATTTTTTTAAAGGGTACCAAAAGGTGCACCCTTCCCTCCTAACCAACTTCATGGGTGACACGTCATAAACCCCGAAGCCATAATCCCCGCGTCAGAATCCCCGTACCAAAATCCCCACATTCAGAATCCCCACGGGTCGAAATCTCCCAATCCAAAATCCCCACGTATGAAAATCCCTCAATCCAAAATCCCCGCTCGCCAAAATATCCATATACCAAAGTCCCCTCCTTTCTTCCGTCAATAGTTACGTCATTTCTAGCTCTTCAATTCAAGTGTAGCTCGGGCACTGATTGTTGATATTTACACTTGTATAAATTATAAAAAATGACAGGTGGCTGTATCCTCATGTTCAGAGAGATATGAGGAGTAGAACATGTTGCATACAATGGTTACTGTTTTAAAGTAGCTCATCAGTACACATAAAGTCGTTGAGTGTACAAAAATTAAACAATTTCCAAAAATTATTGTTTTCATTTTTAAATTATTTATAAGAATTATTGAGGTCATCAATATGAAAATTATAACATTTTTCGATTTTTAAAAAAGTAAAAATCAATAACAGTAATTCAGTTGAATAGCTTGCAAATATACGTGGCAACGCTGGATGTTAAAATGACAGGCGGGAGTCGAGTGGAGTGAACGCCATAACCTCTTTACTCGAGCAGACGTTGCAATGTCGATTTCGGTTCCGGTTTCTCGTCAATTTGTACTGTTTATTGTTAATATGAACAAAACTAAACGGTTAAGCCTCATGAAACAAGTGTCAATATTTTTTATTATTTTTTTCATATTTTGAGTGAAAAATTCAGATTTTAATCTTTATTCAGAAAAAAGTTATGAGTTTTTCCATAAGACGCTGGGTTAAATGTTGATTTTTCAAAATTGATTTTTTGAAAAACTAAAATGTTAATTAAATCGAGCAAAAAATTACGATTAAAAAATCTAATAACACTTTTAGGCGATTCTTCGTAGTTTTCAAAGATCTTTAAATTTTATTCCACTGATGAGCTACTTTAATGTCACTTTATTAAGTATTGGTCGGTGCTAAGAAAACTATGATACAATAACGAAATATTGACATCAATATTTCAAGCAAAAGGCAGGTCCAAACGGGTATTCCCTAATGTCGTCGGGTGAGTCTGACATGAAGTTGAATTAAATTCAGTTTCCATAAATTTGACAAGTTTTATAATGAAACGAAAACCAACGTATTTGTGTGAACGATTAACTTTGTCTTTATGTTATTTCGCAGTTATCCGTCGATAAGTTATCAATGTGACATGATAAGTTTTCGAAAGAGTAAAATGTTTCCCGGTAGATGGCGCTGAGGCATAAATACTACTTACATCATTTCACAAAATCGCCCCCCATCCCCATAAAGTTCAAAACGAAACTATAGACGTATCCACGTCAATAAAGATGATTTCCAACCGTTTAACTATTCAACAATAATTAACTCCTCCTTCTCCATGGCCATTAACGGTCATAATTAGCAAGATTTTATTTAATATGTATTTTGCTAACGTTCGAGCACTATATGGGCTCGTCATCAAGGCAATCTTTATTCCTGTTAAAAAATTAAATACAATACAATTAATTAACTTTTAACGGGTTCATTTATTTATTTTGAGTTTAATAACGTCTGAAATTATAGCATCCTTTTGAGGTTGGAATGACCTGTTTTTATTAGAGGATTTTAATTGATTAGAATTGTTATGAGATTTATTTCTAAATTTAAAGTGGTTTATATTTGAAGAACATGAAAATTAGATAACGTTGCCATAGTGAAATAGTTTGATTAATTGTATTGTATTTAATTTGTTAACAGAAATAAAGATTGCCCTGATGAGGAGCATATATAGTGCTCGAAACGTTGGCAGAATGCATATTAAATAAATTCTTGCTAATTATGACCGTTAATGGACATGGAGAAGGAGGAGTTAATTATTGTTGACTTGTATAAATTAGAAGGATGCTGATGGTAAAAATGAAATGGATTTACTATATGTACTTTTTCTACTTTAAAATATATATCTTGATGAGCAATAAAAAATATGTCTTCATTTTGGGGAAATTAGTATGGCCGGATTTTGGTTTGGGGGATTCTCATACGTGGGAATTTTGGATTGGGGGATTTTGGTATATGGGGATTTTAGTGCGGGGATTTTGACGCGAGGATTATGACTTCGGGGTTTTTGATGTGTAACCGAAATGTTCGGCCGATGGATGAGTGGTGGGGGAGGTCTTGGTATACAAGATGGACCCCAAATCGTAGATTAACTTTATTACCCAAAAAAGTGAATTTGACCAAACTTTTTAATTAAATATCATCAAAGATTTACTTATTAACATGGTTTAAGGAAAATTCAAGGTCGTTATGTGGTAATTTAAACCTTTTGAGTGTATGAGTGAAGGTAGCAAGAGGAATGTGCTGCGCGCGCAACATCCTTGTTGTATGGACTGGACAGGCATTAGTGGTGAAAAATTGAGAATATTGTGGCCACGTGCTCTTAATAGAAACAGGAAAAAGCCAAAAAATCAGGTATTGATTCAGTGTGTCTCAGGTCTCACATAGTGTAACAGCTTCGACTACACCAAATTTCATATTTATTTCAATTTAATTTTGCCCAATGAAGGTGGGTGGAGGAAAGTATTTTTTGAGTTGGTGTAAGTTGAGATAATTCTTAGAAAAACTGTCAGGAATATTAAAAAATCGACTTTTGAGGTATAGTTCGTCTTTGTGGGCCATTGGCACTAACCATGCACTGGCCCACAAACATTTTTGGGACCTCAACTCCACCACGTCCACGTCGTGGTCCTGGAAGTATGACTGAGAGTGGAGATACGCGGTAGAATCAAAAATAACACCAAAAAAGTCGATTTGGAGTCATGGGTCCAACATGTATACTAAGACCGTGGGGGAGTTTCCGAGTAGAAAATATAGTAAAGTAGTAGTGGAATGTAAAAAATAAAAATACTTTTCGTAATAGGTAAATATGAAAAAATCGTATTCCTTCATCCATATATTTAGTATCTCGATCATTTTTTGAGAAAAAATACCGGAGAATTGATACCTGAATATCGTGTGAAATCTCGTGTCATTTTTTTTCAGGTTATATCTGTGATACAATGCCTAAGAAGGTTGTGTTGAGTTGGGCTGAACCAGAGGAAGATAACTCAGAACTTTTGGGACAAGAGGAAGATGAAGATAAGGGGGGAGAGGAAGAGCAACAGTTGGACTCTGATCAGTCCAGACCAAGTAGTCATATTGGACAGTCGGATGATGAAGAAGAGGCTGGAGGTCCAGATGAGAATGACAATTACTCACGCGAATCCAAGACTCAGTATTGTATTCTCGTCTGAAAGACGAGATACCAATCTTGGACAGGTTGGAGGTAGTTTATCGGGTACCCTGTGCTTGCAACCAGCGCTGCATAGGACAGTCGAAGCAGAGACTAGGAGATCGTATACATCAACATAAATATGATTGTGCTCCGCATAATGCTTCAAAAAAGAAGAAGACATCCCTAGCAGCCCACCATTTTGACCGGGGCCACTCGTTCAATTTTGAGGGTATATCCATCGTAGACACAGAAGCTAACTGGAAGAAAAGAAACATCTCAGAGATGATACAGATCAGCCTTCATAACACTGTTAATAGACGTGAGGATACTCAATTCCTTAGCCGTCTATATACGGGTCTTTTGAGGAAGTGTAAACGACGGGACTGATATGTGAGGGATTGATGTTTCTATGGATTTAAATCTTTAGTCCAGTAAGTGGCGCCTCCTCACTGGTGGTTGTTACGGAGTGTACGGAGAGGTTGGAAGAGTGTTTGTGTGTCAACTGCTGTTTGTACAATCTTTTCAATTGTTGTCTGTAATGGAAGAGATTTCTGACATTAATTTTCATTTTAATTATGCATCGACTAGATACTATAATGTCAAGGTATTTTTATTTAAATTTTATTTCTTGGTTTCGCCTGCTTGAGATACTAGATTTATTATAAATCATTGATGTTTATGTTTTGAGGTTACTCGAGCCGTTTAATAGATAATTGCTGTATTTTGTTCGTTTCAGAGCCTGATGAAGCCTTAATAAAAAACAAAACGTTGCCGATTTGACAATAACTTGGTGTTGTTTTGTCGTTTCCAAAGTCTCTTGATCCCAAGTCTGAATTTAAAACTCAGTATTTTTGTAGCAAAAATAAACTCATAAAGTGGTAAGCCTCGCCACTAAAGTAGACAAAAACGAAGAAGCATAATATTATTACTCATCTTCCAGGGGTCAAGCGTGCTGCAAAAGGTGCACAGAGCAAGTTAGAGTGTTGAGAATTGTTTTTCACTGATGAAGTCATTGATGAGATGGTTTATCATACAAGTCTTTACTTGGATAGAATGAGGGTTAACTTCACTCGAGAAAGGGATGTGCGTCCAACCTCTGCTATAGAATTGAGAGCTGTTCTCGGCTTATTGTATATGCTAGATATAAAAAAGCCAATCACCTGAATTTGGAGGAAATGTGGACAACTGATGGTACGGCGCCAGACTTTTTTCGTGCCACAATGAGCCTCAAGCGTTTTTACCAGTTGCTTGCGGCACTGAGGTTTGACAATTTGAGTACCAGGACAGAGAGACTGAAGATAGATAAGTTAGCACCTATACGAGATTTTTTTGAAGATTTCAACCAGAATTGCCAAGAATGCTTCACGCCTGGACAAAATATCGTTGTTGATGAGATGTTGGAGGCTTTCAGAGGACGATGCAGATTTCGTCAATATATACCAAGCAAACCTGCCAAGTATGGAATAAAAATTTATGCTTTGATGGATTCTCGCATGTTTTACACTGTGAAAATGGAGGTTTATGTTGAGAAATAGCTAGATGGACCTCACAAAGTGCCTAGCACTGCTCAGAGTTTTACGGAAAGGATCACTGCCCCAGTACTCTGGATGGAATATTACAGTTGACAATTTTTTTACATCAGTACCATTGGCTCTGTCCCTTCTGAAGAATCATTGAACGACTTTTGTTGGAACGATCTGAAAGAACAAGGCAGAGATACCTCCTGAATTCACCAACTTGAAGAAAAGAAATATCAATACCAGCATTTTGGGTTTTACTGAGGAATGCACGTTAGTATCCTATGTCCCGAAGAAATCGAAAAATGTTCTCATGCTCTCAAACCTCCACAATGAAGACCAAATTGATGAAGACACTGGTTCCCGCCAAAAGCCTGAAATGATTATTTTTTATAACTCCACCAAGGGAGGTGTTGATGTTGTTGATGAATTAAAAGCTACACACTCGGTAAGCAGAGAGACTCGTCGCTGGCCGATGGTAATTTTTTATTCTTTGATGAATATTGCTGGAATTAATTCTCAAATCATCTATCGAGAAAACACTGATGTTAAAACCACCCGTCGTTCCTTCTTACATGATTTGGGGAAAAGCCTCGCTACGCCGTATCTGAGAGCTCGATACACAGACACTTCATTGAGTCTTGAATTACGCCAAATCATTAGAAAGATTGGAAAAGTCCCACTTGAGGCTAATACAATAGAGGATGATGGAAAGTCTGAGGGTTTTTGTTGGGCATGCCCAAGACGAAAGAACGGGAAATCGAAGAAGAAATGCCACGTCTACCATAGATTCGTATGCCCTACACACATGATATATAGTTATCAACCTTGTGCAGAGTTACTTGAGAGAGAAGAAGAGGAGAAAGTCGAAGAAGAGGACGACGATCTATACGTTTAAGATTTTGTTTCCTATATTTTTCCTATGGAAGATGTTGAATATTTTGGAAAAGAACATCCATACAATGTGTTCATATATAGTAACAATAGGGGTGATGGAAGGGGGGGGGGGGGAGAAGTGTCTACTGCAGTCTTTCATCATATCAGAAATTCTTTTGAAGAGAGAAGAAAATATGAGGGGAGAAGAAAATGACAAGTCATAAGTTTAATTATTTTTCTAGTTGTTTTATCATTTTCCTTATGTTTGGGCAATATTTTCAAAGAGAATATTGAAATGGGTCAGTTGGTTTTATGATAAAAAGTCTAGTAGGAATTGAGATTTTATGAGACAGAGGTGCCAAGTCATAGGTTTAATTTTTTTTCTCATTGTTTTGTCATTTTCTTGACATTTGGGGCATATTTTCAAAGAGAATATTGAAATAGATCAGCTGGTTTTACGATAAAAAGAGAGACAAATGTCTGTATTATGTTCGTTCTGAGAAAAAGTCTCGTAGAAATTTAGATTTTATGATAAAAAAAAGTCTATTGGACCGAAAATTTATAGTGAAAAAATAACAATTTCAAATGGATTAAAAAATGAATTAGATTTGTTTCCCGTCCATCCCCATCCCCTGTCCCTTAAATCGCTCGGATCTCTCTCTAATAAGTGCGCGCGCATCGTGTGGGAGATTCTCTCACGGCGAGACAAGAGGTTACTGGTGAGTTGGCGCGACCGCTGACGGGTTAAAAAAGATGAAACACCTAAATTGCGTTTTTGAAGTGAAACTTTTTTAGCGGGGGTAGTGAAAGAAAAAATCGTCGAAAATTGTGACACTTATGATGCAACGGATATGTTGATATCTCTCTTTCTCGTTCCTTTCTTGCTATCCTACATTGTTTTCGATATTGAGAGTGAAATACCGGAGCGCGTCACGAAACGGTGACGCTCAGCAAAAACGCTTCTGTTTTATCGATCTCTTGCCATAACTATGGAGTGAACCGCTAGAGTGCGTCACGCGATGTTGACTTTAAAGCAAATGCGCTCGTGCCTCCTCTTTCTCTGCTAGAGAGTTCAGCGATAGGAACTAAATGCAAAAAGCCATCACGGGACAGTAACTGTGCTATATGTCTGCCTGAACGTGAATTTATTAACGAATGCGATGCAACGGTAACAGACCCGTTTAAGGATGTTTACCATAAACTCACAATATTCAAAGAAATTTCGACTTTTCTTAACATAACAGTTGAATACCGAAGCCACGAGTTGATAGCAATCCCAAACCCCCAACCCAAGCATTCTAATGAGAAATTAATTTCTGAAAACTGTTCTGGGTATCATTACTCTTATGGGAGAACCGTGACCGCGTGCGCTTAAAAGAAAAAAAGCGATAGGATAGACACTCATGATCTTGAAAAAAAACTTCAAGTCACTTACACCGGGAAACGGGCAATATTTTGCCCACACGAAAAATGGGGCTACCCATCAATATAAGAGAGATATTTTCGTTTCACTTTTGAATTGACGAGAAAAATTTTGGCCGCCATTACGAGTCGCGGGACTCGACAACATCGTACGCACAGCTGAGTGATATCGGTAATGTAGGTTACGTTGAATCCTTTTTGGCCGTCAGAAGAACAACATAACCCAACAAATTCCGTAAGCATTTTAAGAATAAATAATATCCAGAGGGGATTGACAATCAACCAAATTATTGGAGATTTATTAAAATTAAAATTATATAAACAGTTACAATCTCCCCACCAGCCGATAAATGCGAGTAGGTAGGCAAAGCGGGTTCTATTCCAAATGGCGCCAGGTGGCAGCACGGTCGCGGAATGTTCTGGATGGATGACGTCATCCAGAACATTCGAGAGGGATGACTCATCCGTCAGCGTGGGGAGTGGGGGTACTCTATAATTCCTGTCGAGACTTGAATGTAATGGCGATACTGTTGAAGATGGCGGCATAATTACAAAATGTCTTTGAGGGATGATATGATAATCGTGAATGGATGATGTCATAGATTCATGGAAAATTAGTGATACGAATGATTTATGAGAGTGATAATTCAGAGGGTGATGGGGGGTACTTGATAAATTCTCTCGAATCTTACCTGAAATCGGATATTGTAATGAGTCATTGGTTTCTTAGGAAAAAAATGATTCATATTGTTCTAATTTTAAAAGGATTTTCTCAAATATTCATGAATATTCTACGATGGATTAAATTGGGGTGGGGGTTGGAGCGGATCCCTATAAAATCAGCGGGATTCGTCAGACTCAACATCAATCCAAAGTTTGATTTGCTACTATCACAATGGCTGGACTCAGTGATTTAAAAATGTTGATGTTGGATGTGCAGGGTTTCCAACATCCAACTGAAGAATTTATCGTCAAAGAATTGGCAGTTCAAGCAGTTGAAAACAAGGATTGTGCTTGTCTGCTTTTCCAACCACCATGTGAATGGCAAGAATTACCATCAAAATACAGACGTATCAATAAGTGGGTTATTGATAATCATCACGGAATCCCCTGGGATGCAGGATTCATTGCATATGATGAGGTTAAGGAGACAATAACACAGATCACTAAAGGAGCAACAGTGATTTTCGTGAATGGACTCCAAAAAAAACACTGGCTGGAATCTCATACTGATAAGGTGATTATTGATTTGAATGATTTTGGGTGCTCGAAAGCAAAAGATTTGAGCACCCCTAGTTGTTGGAATCATCGAGAGCACAGTCTCATTGAGAATTACACCTGTGCATTCGGAAATTGCGGGAAGCTGGTAAAATGGTACAAAAAGTACTTCAGTTCAACTTTGGACCCCGCAAACAACTTCTCTGATTGGATACAAATGAATTGTTGGAGAAAAACTGATTCCATCCATTTCATGAAGAGATTCCTGGTGAAATTCGCATGGCAAAACATCGATGAACTGTGGGAGACATTAGAAAAGAGGTTGAGGAATATGGATGAAGTTCAAGAATATCGTCGATGCTATGAACATCATCCAACATCCGTGAGTGGGGGAGACGTTGTGGATGGGCCTGTACCACTCAGAAAAAATTGTACCCTCTGTGAATTATCAGATTGGATAATTTTCTCAAAATAATTATGAATGATTATTTTTATATCCCTTATAATGGTTTATATGTGTGTATGTATGAATAAAAAATAAAAGGAAATCCCACCAATTTAATAATTTCAACTTTATTAATTTTCAATATTGATAAAATTAAAAAAAAAAAAAACAAAAAAAACAAAAACAAATTCAACTGGGCTTGAACCCACTATGCGCACGCGGTACACATAATCACCATGCGCGCGCCACACAAAACCACCATACGCGCGGTACACAAACCCACCATACGCGCGCAGTGCACAAACCCGCCATGCGCGCCACTCTGCTTGCAGAGCTACGGTACTCGAGTTCAAACCTCACGCATATCTATTTTTTTTTTTTTTTTTCAATTTTTCCTATTATTTCTCAATCATTGCGTGTATGGTAATGTAATTCAAACTATTATTGGTGATTTCTCGTTTTTATAAATTAATAAATTGGAAAATTGATTAAGGGTGTGGTTGAAATCTAAAGATAGGGTATTTATGGGTGAAATTCTTCTGGATGTTTGAGAGAAAAAATATTATTAGACTGTATTTGTTTGTTTCTCTTATCAATATTGTCAATTTATTTACTATTTGTTATAAAACATGTTATTGATTGATTTAAATACATCGATATTCATACACCCAACGATTCTGATGACTTTTCACTTCAGATTCCAATGAATTCAAATCTTGTTCCTTGACCAAGGTATTTGAGTTGGATTTGACTCTCTGCGGCAGCTTTCTGCAACTTCTCATAGAGTGAATCATCAGATAAAATCCTTTCCGCGACCCGCTTTGGTAAGAAGATCGTGAATTTGGCATTGATGGTGATGACGATACTTGGTCCAAACTTTGTTGAAACTTTTTTGAACCCGGTAATGGGGTGGAGTACGTTTGAGTCCAACTCCATCATCTTCTTTGTCGGCAAGTAACTTCTACAGGCGATACTGTTGATTGATGATAAATCCATCCTGCGATCTGTTTAACTGAAACAACAGAAAAAATTCTCATTAGTATTTACTGATAGTTAAATTTTCATTTAATAATTGTATCATATGATGCTATAAAGATATACTTACTGCTTCGATCAGTCAGAAAATTCTCCACCAAATGCACACTCTGGAAGTCTTTGAGGAACTGACACTGGAATATTTGTGCAGGTTTATATACACTACCCTTATCAAAGTATGACATCATCATTCCACTCTAGAATATTCGAGAAGACTCTAGAACCTTATCGAAAGTTCTCGAAATACATCAAGAATGTTCTAGAGTCTGCTAGAGTAAAATTTGAGACAATCACGCTTCCGGTGTCATATGAATTTCAACGAATTTGTCTTCTTATAAAAAATGACTCATCTCTCTGAAGGTATATTAAGAAGGTGATTGTTTTGGGGTGATGCAGTAATCACTACACCATTCAGAATGAATGAACGAAGAAAGGAATTACTACGACTATTGAGAGAAGCATACCATTTGCTTCCTTACACTCAACCCAATCAGGTAGTGAATTTGAAAAATTTAACGGAAAAAAATATTAAATTATTGAATAAATATCTCAAAAGAGTCAAATCTAGTGGTGAAAAGAGTGGGTTACAAGCGACAATCGCAGAATTGTTGTGGTTTAGAGAAATCTTCAAGTCTCATATAAAACATGGTGCAGGCGTGAAGAGGAAAAAAAAGGGAAAAAAGATCACCGATCGAGTACAATGGAAGGAACTACAATCAGCATTCAAAAATCGTCTTCGAACAGCGGCTGTCATCAACTTAACTCACAAAGATATCAGATCATTCCTTCAGGATTGTAAGTCACTTGTTATTCCACATTTGAGTGATATTTTAGCTAATGAGGGTAACTTGAAAGTCAATTGCGCACTTTCATGTAAATTCACCATTATAAAATCAGATGAAATCCAGGAAGAAACAAAATACTTCACTACAAAAAATGAAGTGATCCTCCCTACAACAGATTTACATCAGTGGTTTAAGGAATTGGTTGTTGCTGATATCATCACAAAGCAAGAAGATTTCCAAGAGGCTGGTTCCGGTTGGACATTGAGTGAAATCATCAATTTGATGATCAACATCAACAAATATGAACCATTGAAAGGGGGAGATTCAACATTTATTGAGCTTCCAAGAGATATTCAAGCCAAAAGAGCTGTCGTTAATATCAGAAACAGTGATCAATTTTGTTTTTTGTGGTCGGTTACAGCAGCTCTCCATCCAACAAAAGTTCATCCAGATCGACCAAGTTCATATCCTAATTTCCGTGACATACTCCAATATGAAAGTCTCAATTTTCCCATGAAACTCAGAGACATCGCGAAGTTTGAGGAAATGAATGATTTGACGATCAATGTTTATGGGGTTGAACAATCTGGTCGTAGCAGCACTATTCACCCAGTCTACTTGAGCAAGAAAATCACTACTCGTGAAACTATCCATCTACTAGTGGTTGAAAGCAATTGGGAGGGATCTGATGAATCCGTCATGCATTTCGCATGGATTCGTAACTTTTCGCGTTTGGTTGGCAGCCAAATCTCTGGAAGCAAAGCGTTCACATGGTTATGTGATCGATGTCTCTGTCACTTCAGATATCAACATTCATTCGAAAAACACAAAGAAGATTGTACAAACTTGAACAAAGTATGGATGATAATGCCTGGAGAGAATCAAAAAATATTAACCTTCAAAAATCTTAAACACAAAGAAGCGGTTCCATTTGCTGTTTATGCAGATTTGGAGTGTATGATAGACTCAACAAAAGATGATCAGCATATCCCTCACAGTGCTGCATTTTATGTAAAATGTGCTTTCGATGATTCACTCTCAGAATTTAAAACCCAACGAGGTTCTGATTGTATCGAGTGGTTTACAGCAGAGATGAAGTCACTAGCATATAAAGTAGATGCACATTTGAAGACAAATTTGAGAATGGAAACATTATCAGATGAGCAAATTGAAGATTTCCAATCAGCAGTAACGTGTCATATATGCAGGAAACCCTTTGTCAAAAATGATAAGGTTCGTGATCATTCTCATTTAACGGGAAAATATCGTGGAGCTGCACATAATAGTTGCAACATAGTATATCAAGATTCCCACACCATACCGATTGTATTCCATAATCTCTCTGGTTATGATGCCCATTTCATTATTCGAAGCATCGCGACAACATTCGATGATGATGTGAAGATTCTCCCAATCAATAAAGATCGATATATCTCTTTTACCAAATATGTTGCGGGGACTTATGTAAACTTACGATTCATTGATTCGTTTCGTTTCATGGGGAGCAGTCTTGAAAGATTAGCAAATTATCTCGACAATGATCATAAGGAAATAGTAAAAAAATATCAACCTGATTCTACAAGATTCAATTTATTGTGTAGAAAGGGGGTTTTTCCTTATGAATACATTGATAATTGGGATAAACTAAATGAAACTGAACTGCCAAGAAAAGAGAAATTTTATTCAAAATTAACTGATGAGTACATAGCTGATGATGATTATCAGCATGCTATCAACGTGTGGAATGAATTCGCGATCACGACATTGGGAGAATATTCAGATCTCTATCTACAAACTGATGTCTTATTGTTAGCTGATATTTTCGAGAATTTCCGTCGTAACTGTCTTGACACCTATGAATTAGATCCTCTGAATTACTACACGGCACCTGGATTAGCTTTTGATGCTATGCTGAAGTATACAGGAGTTAATTTGGAGCTTCTCACTGATCCTGAAATGGTATTATTCATTGAGAAAGGTATCAGAGGTGGTATATCACAATGTACAAACAGATATGCTCACGCGAATAATCCATTTATGGGGGTATCTTATGATCCATCTTTAGAAACATCATATTTGATGTATTTCGATGTCAACAATTTATATGGGGCTGCGATGAGCATCAGCCTACCATATGATTCATTTGAATGGGTTGATAGCGATTCTGTAGATATTATAAATGTTCCAAATGATTCTCCAGTAGGGTATATTCTCGAAGTGGATTTAGAATATCCCAGAGAATTACATGAGCCACATAAAGATTTTCCTCTTTGTCCAGAACATTTCATCCCTCCAGAGAGCAAACATACAAAATTAGCAACCACATTCTTCCCGAAAGAGAAATACGTCATACATTACAAGAACTTGAATCAATATTTAGCTCTTGGGATGAAACTAAAGCACGTTCATCGTATTCTGAAATTCAATCAGAAACCCTGGTTAAAACCTTACATCGATTTGAATACTAAGAAAAGACAACAATCAACGAATGAATTCGAGAAAAACTTCTATAAATTGATGAATAATGCAGTTTTCGGAAAAACGATGGAAAATGTTAGGAAGCAGAAAGACATCAAACTTATCAAACATTGGGGTGGTCGATATGGGGCGAAAGCATTAATAGCAAAACCAAACTTTCACAGTTGTACTGTGTTTGATGATGATATGGTTATTATTGAAATGAATCGAACATCAATATATTTCAAGAAACCTATCTACATTGGGTTTACAATTCTCGACATATCAAAAACGATTGTGTATGACTTCCATTACAACTACGTAAAATCTAAATTTGGAGATGCAGCTAAATTGATGTATACCGATACAGATAGTTTATTGTATTTGTTCCGAGTACCAAATATCTATGAGTGTATTAAACAAGATATACATATGTTTGATACATCTGATTATAAACTTGATAATGAGTATGGGATACCACTAGCAAATAAGAAAGTATTGGGCCTCATGAAGGATGAGAGTAATGGAAAAATCATGCTTGAATTTGTAGGACTACGAGCGAAGACATATGCATTCAGGATGATGGATGATGATAAAGCTAAAAAGAAAGCTAAAGGTGTTAAAGCCGCTACACTCAGGAAAATTACATTCGATGATTATAAAAACTGCCTCTTTGATAATGAACATATCGTAAGGAATCAATATTTAATCCAGAGCAAAAAACATGAGGTGCACACAATATCCCAAAAGAAACTTGTGTTAAGTTGGGAAGATGATAAGCGTATGATTTCATCTCATACAACCGATACTCTACCTTGGGGATACATCAATCAGTGTGAATAAATAGAAAATATTTTTGTATAATTATTATTATGCATTGTACACATTTAGGATTAAGATTAAGAATAAAATGAATATCTCATATCTTTTCTAGTTTTGAATTTTTATTATTTATAAAAAAAAAACAGATCTGTACATTATACATCAGATGTATTAATCCAACTATTATGAGAGTTATCAAAACCCAACCACTTAACGTACAATTTATTTCCACGTTTTTTAATTACTTTTTCAACGAGATAGATATCTGGATGTTTAACTTTTGCCAACTCCTCCTCATAGAAACTTCCTTCGATTGGGTTGTCCTGGTAATCCATTAATTTATAAGTAAATGGATCGGTCCTCTTTATTTTATTGATTTTGAAAATTTCTGTCGTCCAATTAGGGGTGTAGCCTTTTTCGAAAACATGTTTATATTTGCTGATTCTCACCTTATCATTGACTTTGAATTTTGGTTTTTTAATCCTGCTGGTTTGAAATTTCCCATAAATGTGATGTTGAAGGAGTTTTGCATTTACATTATTCACATCCTTCGGTTTCATACGAATCGTTCGATGCTTTGTATCATTATATGATGATAAGATTTCAGGAAGTATATCTACCCATATGTATGATCCTCGAAGAGAAAATTTCTTCCACATTCTCTCTTTCAATGTACGATTAAAACGTTCACAAATCGATGCTTTCAAATTACTATAAGTCGAATACATTTTGATACTAAATTTTTGCATAAGATTCTCAAATTCTTTATTATAAAATTCTTTTCCTCGATCCACATGCAACTTCTGAGGTACACGCCCCTGTTTGAGTACAGATTCCATAGCTTTTGTCACATCTAGTCCACCTTTTGTTTTGGTTGGTACAGCCCAAGCATATTTGGAAAAAATATCAATAATTGTTAAGAGAAATTTATATCCATTATTTTCTTTGGCATATGCCGACATGTCCACAAGATCAGCTTGCCAGGTTTCGTCAAGACTGCGTATATCCACATGACATCTAGGATAATTTCTACGAGCTGGTTTATGGAGTTCCTCAACCACAGCTTCCTTCTCTGTTCTGAATGTTTCTTTTTTTCCTTGAATTTTTCGCTTCATTTCTAGGATGGTGATTAACTTCTTTCTCAAGAATTTTCGGATCTCTTCTGATACGTTTCACTTCTTTTGGAATATTATCTATGATATCTTTTTGTGAGTCTGTACTATTACCTTCAATTGATTCGTTAGAGTGATCTTTACCTAAACGCTTCAATGTCTTCGGTCCGTTAGCTATACCGTGAATGAGTTTACGGTTCCGCGTTATGAGCTTTTGAAGCGAATCAATATGCGATCTGAGGATCTTCAAGGAAATTGCATCATTATCTTCTACAGCATCAGTAATATTGCATAATCGTTTATTTTTTATATCAAACTGCTCGTCTGGTGTGAATTGAAAACCTACTCCTGGTGGTCCTCGAATATTTTGTGGACCATATTCATTTCCAGCCAAATGTCGTCCAAACACGTCAACACTCATTTTGATACTAATGGTGTAATGATGTTTACCACTCTTAATATATCAATCCAGCTTCCCTCAATTCTTCAATGATTGAGACGATTTCATTATTATGATTATTATTACCAGCAGCTTGAGATGCATATAGCAATCGGAGTCGGTCTACCAACTCATTCGGATCATCCCAGTACACATAATCCATATTCCGTTTCCTTTTAGCAATCATTTGATTTGGTAATCCTCCCCCTCGTTTTATCATAAAATCTTCAAATTTTTTTCTATTATGTCGTCTCAAACCTTTCTCTGGATTGTAATATTTCATGTCAAGATTTGTATGTTTTACAACCTTTGTAAATGCTTGCTTATCTTCATTTGTAATGATCCCTACATTCGGTTCTGCTTTGAAGAGTAATTCGAGAAGTCCTGGAGTTTGTTGATAGTCATCATCACCAATTTGTATTCTTCCTCGCTCGAATGAAATGGGGGTTACGCCAATGACTAACCGTTTATTCAGTTTGCGGACTCCAGCTATACGATCCAACTCTTTAGCTTTATTCGGATTGGACAGCAATTGCAAGTATCCTTCTGCTAGATCATGTTCACCATCTTCATTCGTTGAATGGTAGTTTCTCATCATCATCATCATCATCATCATCATCATCATCATCATCATCATCATCATCATCATCATCATCATCATCATCATCATCATCATCATCATCATCATCATCATCATCATCATCATCCTCATCTATATCTTTCGATTTTATTACAGGTTCTATTGCAGGCAGCACTGATGCTGTGATATGAGGTATTATTTCACCTGTATCGATCTCCCCAATTTCGTCAGTATTCTGTGTGTCTGATCGTTTTCTTTTTCTCGGATTTTCAGGAATAACAGCAAGTTCTTGTGATGGTGTCGCTATTGGTTTGAGGAATTCATGATTCCTATATTTTTTTCTTCTAGGAATTTCAGGATCAGCGGTTTGTTCAACAAGTTTCTTTAATGGTGTAACCATTGGTTTGAAAACATCATTCAAAGCTTTTTCTGTGTCATCTTTTCCTAATTTCATGAGCTTATGTTTTTGACGAATTGCTTCACTTGCGTGAGCAATTTGCTGCAACACATTTTTCTCTTTGTTAAGATCACAACTTGCCATGTTGAAGTTTCAAATGTGACTGTTTAGGAGGCCCAGTATCTTATATATTTATAAAACAATCGAATCCTCTTCGATAACGTCCATCGTCCAGTTCTCTATCTTTATCTATCACTAAAAAACTATATTTATCAATATTCCAGCAAGAGGAGCACAAGCTTTTGAACTGATTATAACTCATATCAGTGTTCACATGATCTTCATAGATATGCTTCAAATTCCGATCATCTTGCTTGAACAATATCAATAAATTAGCATTGTCACGGACAAGATGTTTGGGGATTCGAGTATACGTCTGGCAAAGGTAAAAGCAATCAACATCTCGATGTCGCCCCATGCAGAAAAAGGCTCTCATATTATCTTGTTTCTCACACGCGACATCATCGAAAACAAATATCGAATTGGGTTGAGCATCTTCCGGTTTTATCACTTGCTCACGCTCATTGAAAGGGAAATATCCAATGGTCTTTGTTGACTCTAAAACTTTCTTCAGAAACTCATATTTTGGTTGATTTAGAGATTTTGAATATACATAAACATTTTCGAATCTCAAGCCATTAGGATGTATAATGAGTGCTAATAATGCATTTGTTTTGCCGCAGTTAGAAGGTCCGCAAAAAATAGCACCTACTGTATTTGGTAACAATTTACCATGACGTTTTTCTCTCATCTCATTATCATCCTGTACCATCTTATCGAAATTTAAGATAGGTAATTTCACGTTCTGTTCTGTGAACTTCATCTTGTATTAGTATTGCTCATGGCATCCACTATTCAACTAAGCCGAAAACATATAAATAGCGGGTATTTATAGGTTCACCATCCAGTTGAGTGAGAGCTATGGATGTGAATAGACGTAAGAAGAAGAGTGGTAAAGGATTAATCAATAGGATCATCAATAAGTTACCAATCGAACTTCATATTCCTGGTTATCAATATTGTGGACTAGGTACGAAGTTATCGGAAAGGTTAGCTCGCGGTGATCCTGGTATTAATCCTTTGGACAAAGCGTGTAAGGAGCACGATATCGCATATTCGAAGAATCGAGAAAATCTCACAGCTAGACACGAGGCTGATAGAATATTGCAAGAGAAAGCGTGGGGGCGTGTATTATCAAAGGACGCAGGTTTCGGTGAAAAAGCTGCTGCTTGGGGAGTAGCTAACATTATGAAAGCTAAAACAAAGCTCGGAGTAGGATTAAAGGAGAAGAAGAAGGGTGGAAAGAAAGTCACTAAACGTGGAAAAAGTCTCGTGAAGAAGAAGAAAACATGTGGTCGTGGTGTTGTTCACAAGAAAGTGCCCTTGAAACAGATAATCCTTGCAGCGAAACAGCTGATGCGACCCGGAGATGCAGTCAAATCAGCTCTTCAAGCGGCACGGGATGCTGTCCGAAAAGCTGGAGGAAAGCGTTTCATAAAATCTCCACGAGTCCTACCAGTTCCAGGAAAAATCGGTGGAGTATTACCATTTTTGATTCCATTATTTGCTGGTCTAAGTGCCACGAGAGCTTTAGCTGGAGGCGCCGCAGGAATCGCAAAGGCAGTAAATGATGCGAATGCAGCTAAACGTGCACTTGAGGAGAGTAAACGTCATAATCAATCGATGGAGGCAATCGCGATGGGAAACGGGTTGTATTTGAAACCTTATAGAAGAGGATTGGGTCTCCATATGAATGCAAAAAACTCATAAAGCTACCACACCGAGCCCTCAGTGATGCTGATCTCATGAAATTTTCTAAACTCATGGAAATTCCATATTTTCGAGGGGTATATATGAGAAATGGGCTACCTAAGAATGGACCCCGAAAGAATGAATCAGCTATAGTTAATTTGGATGATAGAGATGGTCCTGGCACACACTGGGTGGCGTATAGAAAACGAAATGATGTAATTATCTATTTCGATAGTTTTCGAAATTTACATCCACCAAAAGAATTGATGGATTACTTTGGTGTTGGTAGCATTGTGAAATATAATCATCAGAAACATCAAGATTACAATACAATCATCTGTGGTCATTTATGTCTCAAATTTCTCAATGGAGAGCTATAAATTGAGTGCTCATCGATTCATTTAGTTAGTTCAAAGGTGACAACCATGGGTGAATCTTTCACATTAACTTTATCGGGGGCTTCTTCAATCTTAGAAGCAAATTATTTCCCACCAATTGAATTGTCCCCCAATCATCACTATAGTTTAGCTCTCGTTGAATTTTTGACATTTAATACGATTCCGAATATTGATGAGAGAAACAATAAATTCCACTATTTTGATGGTGACAAAGAGCATACAATTATCATTCCATCGGGTAGTTATGAAATCAATGATATACAGAATTATCTGCAAAAGATTCTACAAGAAAGAGGTGCTTTTATCGACTTGAAACCGAATAATAATACTTTATGCAGTGAAATTAAGTGTGATCGAACAATTAATTTCATACCGTCTGATTCTATTGGCAGATTATTGGGGTTTAATAAGAAAATTTTAGCCCCCAATAAAACACATATATCTGATTTACCTGTCAAAATTCTCAAGGTGAATTCTTTGTGTGTGGGGTGTAATATTACTTCTGGGGCCTATGCAAATGCAAAGAAAGTACACGTCATTCATGAATTCTTCCCTGCCGTACCTCCAGGATATAAAATCGTTGAAGTTCCAAAAAACCTCATTTACCTTCCGATCTCCGTGCAAGCAATAGATCATCTGCAGCTCAAATTACTCGATCAAGACGGTGAATTAGTGAACTTTCGAGGAGAGATAATAACAATAAGGCTTCACGTTAAACGAACATAATGGGTATTGTGTTTGAGACCAAAGTTGGGGGAAATTATAAAAGCAGATCGTTGTCTCAACAAACAAACAGTCGTCAAAGATCTAGCAAGCAGTTAACACGTCAGAGCATTCAGTTCTTGAAAAGTTTACACTTGAAGCCAAAACGGCAAAGTAATCATAAAAATTAGTGAATAATGGAAGATATACTGAAAATTCAGAAATCTGTGGTGTTCGATGAGGCGGTTTCCCATTATGAAATGCATGCGCATCAACCTTTTGCATCATCAACATATGGTAATAATGATGAAATTTCAATCACAGTACAACATCAGGATTTATGTTTGTTACCTAGTAAGAGCCATCTACATATTTATGGAAGATTAACAAAAGAAGATGGTAATACAGCAATCGAGAGAACGAGACTTGTTAACAATGCTATCTGTCATCTATTTGAGGAAATCCGATACGAGCTCAATGGGGTTGAAATTGACCGTTCCAAAAATGTGGGGTTAACAAGTCTCATGAAAAACTATGTGTCACAAAGTCCTAATCAATGGTTTCTATTGGAAAATGCTGGTTGGCTTAAGAAAGATGATATGGAAAGTACTGAAACAATTACAGATGCTGCTGGGTATTTTGATATTTCAATACCACTGAGTTTCATTCTTGGTTTTGCTGAAGATTATCAGAAAATCATAGTGAATGCTAAGCATGAGCTCATCATCACAAGGTCTAAAACTGATGTCAACGCAATCCTTCAAAAACCCATCAGTGCTGCAAATCCTGAGGAGAAATATAAGATTGGACTACAGAAAATTGAATGGCAAATTCCTTATATCAAAGTGTCTGATGAACGTAAAATAAAACTACTCAATTTCATTGCAAAAGATGCACCCATTACAATGAGTTTCCGCACTTGGGAGTTGTATGAATACCCACTACTTCCTGCAGCTTCAAAACATGTTTGGGTTATAAAGACATCTAATCAATTGGAGAAACCACGATATGTTATTTTAGGATTTCAAACAGCACGAAGAAATACCGCAGCAGCTAATGCTAGCAACTTTGATCATTGTAGAATCCGTGATGTAAAACTATTCCTAAATTCAGAGAGTTATCCTTATGGTAATTTGAATCTTGATATTGATCATAATCAATATTCAACATTATACAATATGTTTGTGAATTTTCAAGATTCTTATTATGGGAAAGAGTTGGAACCATTATTGAATAGATCCGAATTCTTGGAAAATGTTCCATTGATTGTTATTGATTGCTCAAAACAGAATGAGTATTTGAAAAATGGTCCAGTTGATGTTCGTTTAGAATTTGAAGCTAGTGTACCTTTCCCACCTAACACAGCAGCATACTGCCTCATCATTCATGATCGAATTGTCGAATACAATCCTATCAGTGGTGGGGTTAGGAAACTAATGTAAACAATCAAGCTTTATGAACATCCTCATGTATATTAAAAAATGAATAAATTTTTTTGTTTATTAATTGAAGAAATCTTTGATATTATTGTTGTACACACCCTCTTCTCATAAATATTATTATTATTATAAAAATCACAGTGAAGCCCCTCGGTTTTTATAGAAACTCCCCTCCCCCGAACCATGAGAAGAATATTCTAAAATAACTAGAATATTCTAGAAAAACTAAAAAACATCGATGACATCATGCTGCAAAAAAAAATATTTTTTCACAATCATGCTACCCTCTTCAAGTTACTCAACAGTATCCCATTACACACAAGTCTCAACAGGATTTACGAGATATCCCCACCCTCGGGAACGATGAGTCATCTCCACAGATACTCAGGATCAATATGAATCATTTTTTTCCTAAGAAACCAATGACTCATTACAATATCCGATTTCAGGTAAGATTCGAGAGAATTTATCAAGTACCCCCCATCACCCTCTGAATTATCACTCTCATAAATCATTCGTATCACTAATTTTCCATAAATCTATGACATCATCCATTCACGATTATCATATCATCCCTCAAAGACATTTTGTAATCATGCCGCCATCTTCAACAGTATCGCCATTACATTCAAGTCTCGACAGGAATTATAGAGTACCCCCACTCCCCACGCTGACGGATGAGTCATCCCTCTCGAACGTTCTGGATGACGTCATCCATCCAGAACATTCCGCGACCGTGCTGCCACCTGGCGCCATTTGGAATAGAACCCGCTTTGCCTACCTACTAATGCGACGTTGCGCGATCAAAAATTCGCTACTACTACTGTAGTCACAAACGTATTTATATTCATTGAATTTTGCCATAATTTTAGTTTTTGTTGAGAAAAAAGTCCACTATATGACTTCTAAATTAGTAAAAGAATTATTTCATATCGTGAATCAATTATTTGAAATTTTTTTTTTTCTTTCTTTCGCGAGTTGCTCAATTGAAATTCTAAACATCCTTAAGTACATTCATTTTTCATTTTCCGCCAACGGCCGTCCTCGAATAAATGAATATGTTACAGTCTGCTATTTCTGTGTAACTTCTATTATACAGCCTCATCCGAATAATGTTCCTCATCAATATAGTTATTATTATACTCAATATTTTGACCGAAGGTAAAATAACATTTGAATAAATATATAGCAAATATCCTTTATCATAAAGTTGATTGACAATGAAACATTGTCTTGATTGTTAACTTTTTATTCATGCTCTGATTGGTAGATGGATCAATCGATCAATTAATGATTTCCATGACTACGAGAATGTTATCATTTCGTTTCTATGGAATTGCGCGCAGTTCATGTGTAGTTTTTGTTTTTTTTTGTTATTCATGTATAGTTATAACCGTTTTATTCTTTACGTTTTCCTATTTTTCAGTTTTTCTCACAAGTTTTATGTAGCCCGGAAGCAATTTACGAAATATTCCACGAGAAAGAATCGAAAAGACAAAATTTTGGGTGGGCCGGTTTCGGGGGTGAGCCATTCTCCAGCCGATATGACCAATTTTGACATTTTTTCTAATTCAACTCTTTTCTATTTTTTTCCGCGAGTTCTGAGTAGCCAGGCAGCTATTTTGAAGATATCAAACGAGAAAGAATCGAAAAGACAAAATTTTTGATGAGTCGAAATTTGGGGTGAACTATTCTTTAATCAAAAAATGGCCAATTTCGAAAAATTATCTATTTTAACTATTTTGCAGTGTTTCTTATGAAGTCTGAGTATTCGGGCAGTAAGTACAAAAATATAACAAGCTTTCATATTCGAAATGTCAAGAAATGATAGAAAGTGTATGATTATGCAGAAAATGTATAATTGTTGTGCGCTACAGCGCTTACTGGAAGGTCGTCGCGCGCGTTAGCGCGCATGATGCCCTAGTGGGATCAGAATGGAGATATTCAAAGTTCTACAGTTTACAATACACGAAGATCCCTCAAGAAGTTTCACTTCTGTTGTGTAGCCCAGGCGCACTCATTTTTTTATTAAATATACATTTAAAACTGAAAACCGTGAAGTGATTTTATTGCGAACCCCAATGGTTCGCTCCTACTCTAATGCACCTATTTCCTGGAGCGAACTTGCAAGCGACCAACAAAATTGCGTAGACCAGCCGCACCCAAACTTTTTCTCCTATCCGATGGGACAAATAGAAATTGTAGACATAAAAATTTGTCAATATTTTGAGCTGGCGTTGTCTACTAACACAATCATGGATATGATCGGGAAATAGATGGTGTGATTTTTCCCTTCTCTCCCATGCACGTATCGCAGGTGTTCATCCGTTATCTATGAAAAAAAGATGCATTGGAAATTCAGAGAGGTGCATTTACACTTCAATAAACGTTATTACTACGTGTCGATGGAAATCAATAACAAACTCGGTTCTGCGACGTCACCTACCGTAGATGTATGTTTGTAGCCAAGGAATTTTTTTCATATATGGAAAGAACGAGGGGGTTTGTTGGCTGGGCGAATTTCTTGCCTCATTGAATATAGAATACATTAGCAATTTCCAGGTCCTTCTCTCTTTTGAGGTGACACGTTGCGCTGGTATGTGACACGTTTCAGAAGTTGTAGATTTTTCCTTCAGTGACTTTTTTTTCCATGAGGAAAAGATTGTTATTCAAGTTATCGTTATTTGCTGGTGAAGTAAGAAATTTCAGAGTGGAATTGTCAAATCGTCAAAATATTATTCTGCCGATAAAACTATTTATGATAAAAACTGGGAATGGAATATTCGCGAACATTCTTTGACACGTAGTAAAACTTCATTTGAAATCCTTTGAATAAAAAATTAATCTTTTAAATTTAATCCTCCTCATTCGATGAAATTTATAAGGAAGGTGTTGATTCAGTCCTTTGTTGAGTAATTTTTCTTTCATCGCTTTCTTCTCATGAAAAAAAATTAAATTCCGTTAATTTAGTTGAAATTGGTATTTTTTTTCCTTCGACTCCAGTCGTTCCAAAAGATTCCAGTAGAAAATGTCTGTCTCAAGGTGGGAGCCTGTACTCACTCTACCATCTCCGTGGAAGCTCTTAATTAATGGGATGCGGGGCACACCAAAAGAGCCAAGCAAACGGGGTGGGTAAGGGGGTAGGTCGACACACTCTTGGCCTCGTACTGGGAGGTAAAGGTGGGTTCATGCCGTAGACTTGTAATTTCGCGACGCTGTAACTTATTCGAAATGCACTGGTAGAACCCTCGAGATATCTCTGTGTGTTGTCTAGGAGGTAAGTTCCGACCTCCGCAAGCTCTTTGGGCTGTTGAGGCCAGTGGTTAACTACACCTGACATCTTCATGGCCCCTTTCTGTATCTTCTCTCCTACTCTTGTTATTTGCAGTGTGACAATTGTACTGTACTTATAATCTCAACGATTATCGATGTAACATATTTAATTGCTGTCTGCAAACTTCATAAAATTAAAAGATATATCTGTTGATTTGATCTAATTGAACTTCATAGATTATTGTAATTTTCATCGAGAATGAATGAGAGGAAAATTGATTGCTTCTACTGTTTGAGATTAGCAGAAACGTGATTGAATTGCCAAGACTTATTTGAATTATATTCAACCTAACTTTTCGAGGTGATTTATGATAAAACATGAAATTGATGAAGGTTTTGCCGGTAAAAGTTGATTCATTTCTCATAACTTCAGGAATCGTGTACAGTGTACACCCCATTAGTTGCGATTCTTTATTCTTTTATCCTTCTTCGTGAAAACATCCTTCGGTTACAAAAATTCAAATTGTGTGAATTCTCCATACTTTCAAGAAGAATATAGTGGTCCCTGCTTTGGTGTATCGTCCGGGCCAACTCCAAGTCCCGAGAAATTCAATAATTCCTTTTAACCTTTCAAAAATTGATATGAGCAACCTCTGAACTGAAGATAAATTCCCCCGAGAAAAAAAC
>JAOZGT010000020.1:647582-928112 GCA_035578325.1 Coelinius sp. EB29 | reverse complement strand
AATGAAACGAATGAACTGCTCCGTTTCGTGACTACAATAAATTGTTCTTTCCCGTATATTTCGTCAGCGCACCCATCCACTTTACTCAACGCAGAGTACTATTTCAGATCTCTGGCGAGCGCCGTGAAGCTCTGGAGACTCTCGGGGGCTCTCCGCAGTCCCCGTGGAATCCCAGTGATCTCGCGAGTATTCCGCAGCAAGAGACAGATATTATGAGATATTGCTAGTCTCTCGCACGGAAACCGACACTCAGAATTATTTGTCTATAGGTATGTACAGGTCATTTGATATCTTAAAGAAAGATTCCAACTCAGCTACTTTTTGCCAAGAATAATTTAACCCCTCTTCTCACCTTTAATGGTGTAATCACAATTGCTCGTTATCGATTTTTAGTACCCGAGTTTTTCTCCGGAACTATTTTCAATCAATTAACTAGAGGACTAGCATTATAAGCGCGCCTGCTCCTGCCCTTCCAACTTCAGACCGGATATCGCGCCATTAATAGTATATTTCTAACCTAGGGAGGGAAAATAAAGGATCCTTAGCCACGTGCAAAATTAACAGCCGAGCCAAAGGCGAGGTTGATAAGTACGCGGTTAAATGTCCTTTACATTACCGCCTGTGGATAGAACGTGGTTTTCCGTCATGGTGAAGGTGTAAAATGATATCTTCCTCCCGCGGAGCGGAAGGGAAATGTCACTTTGCGCCCGCCATGACGGAAAATATCGATATTATTATTATAATATGGAATAAACTTGATTTGAAACTGCATCAACAGAATATATTTTTAACCGAGAAAATCAAAAAAATACTATCTGGGCTAAAGTTCGATTCAAATAATTTTTATAATGGAGGCGATACTCTCATCTGGAATCGAAACGAATCATAATAATGTGACTTGATGAATCAATGTCAGTGATGGATGAATCATTGACTTGGAGTTTTTTTTTTTTAGATTGGAGGCATTTTTGATTGTCTTTTTATTTACCTCCAATTTCCAATTTTTAGGTTTTTATTTGTGCTTAAAAAATTTCAATAGTTTTCACATTAATATGATGTATTATTAGCATTACAATGAAACCGAAATTATGATTTTAATACCATAATATATAGTTTTCTTCAATTCAGATGTCAAATATATTACTCCAATTTGGAAACGAGACGACGAATAATGAAAATTTTATTTTTTCTCGACAAAAAGATAATCGGTTTATCTTGGAATTTTCGTTATTCTTCAACATTATTATTTTCTCGAATTATCCCGAAAATTGGTGAAACTCTGGGCCATATGTTCCGGCCAGGAGTAATAAAAGATCTGACCTTGAATTTAACCACTTATTAGGACTGATGGCGGATGTAGAGATTTGCATTAACCACGTCTTAAACATTTGTCATTTTTTTTTTTAACCAATTTGTTGGATTCCGCAGTGGGGCGCCACCTCCTGGTCTCTCACTCTCTCTCTTTTCTCTTTTCACTCAGGCTCTCTAACGTATATTCTATCTACGCACCTTTCATCGTGTCCTTATGAGAGTAAAGAGTGTCACGCTATTATTATCAATAAATCTTTAATACAAGAGGAAAACGGTGTATTTATTTGTGAAAACCTATCAGGTTATGGACTCAGGGTTCGCTTCCACTGCGTGAAGTATCGGGTGGTGTGAAAGGGAATAAATGGACAATAAAATAAAGAAAGTAGAAGGAATCATGGACGGAGAGTACGTAGAAGATAAAGAAAGAATTGAGGATGGGACTGAGAATGATGAGATTGAAAAACAAAGAGTAAAAGATGAGAAGAAATATCAAGAAAATGGTAAGTAGATTTTTGTTCATCCAGTGAATTAATTGAAAAGTGCAAAGTGAGGCTAACTGGCATGTAAAGCATGTGGCGTCGGTCGGGGGGAACAACCTCGTTGGGGATGGCCAGTATGAGCTAAAAATGGCGGTTAAAATGAACTGACCAAGCAACAAGTGGTGGAACAGCAAAATGGCCAAACGGGAATAAAATCTAAAATTTTGAAATTAGAAGATGGTTTTTGGTGGAAGGAGTGTGGGATGAGGGTGAAAAGGAGAGACAGTGAAAAATTCTGGACATAGAATGAGAGGCAGAATATCACTGTAGTATATATATTTTATCAGACGTGCGCGCATACGCATTTTGTTTCCCCACATGCTTGTGAACCACGACCGACGCTAAAATATGAAAAGAAATTTAAAATTCAAGTAAATTAAGTTCAATAATTAAAAATAAGCGCGCGACTGAGTAATTACAAAGTAAATATAGGAGGGGTGAGTGTTGAGGTAGAAATGAGAGAATGGAGGAGAGCAGGTTCAATATAAACAATTGTTACAGCTGAGAGGAATTTAAAAGAGCTCTGGGAGGAAATGAGAGATTCAATGGATCTAGATCAGTCTGAAGAATCCGATCAGATCGTGCTGTACAGTAAGAATGACAAAGTAACAGGGATCAGCACCAATATTAGTTTCAGTAATATTTCTCATGTTCATTATCCATTATTCAATCAATGGGTAATCACGAATGATTATTTTTTCATTGCTTTGAGAATGAAAAGTGGTGATTTTGAAGGTTATCATTACAATTTTGAAAACTATTAATATTTCACATATATTCATTTTTTCATCAATGAGTAATGATGACCAAAAAGATTCTCATTGATTTGAAAATCATTAATACCACCCCCAAAAACTAATTTTTTTCAATCAATGAGTAATATAAATGGCCAATTTTTTCATTGTATTTCTAATGGATGATTCAATGAGGGAATTTTTCCACTATTAGAGTAATGACTAAATGGCAGTACCACATTTCTCAGTATTCGATTAATCGGTAATATATGGGGACAATGTTTTCGATTACTTTATTAATGATTAATTAGAATTGGTTTTTTTTTCATTGCCTTCGCAATCTTTCATTAACAATTCGGGCGCATTTACTCGATGGTGACTCGCAGTCCTTATGCATATGATACTTCTGTGTAGAAGTTATAGTGAGGGAGGTAACTTTCTTTGATCTTATGTTTTATCGCTGTCGAATACTTTTTTTAAAAACTGATCGGTCAAAGTGTTATTAATAATTTCAACTGTCTAATATGTTCTATCTCAAAAACAACAGTGGATACGTGAAAAGAATCGTATAAAAGTGGTGTTAACATCGAGTAGAGAAACTTTTGTATTTTGAAAAGCTGCGATAACTGAATGCGAGTTTATTAAAAAAAGCAAAAAAAAAACTGATCGAGTTGAGGGTATATACGCGATATAATAATAATCAGACTACAAGGCAACGGCACGAGGGCTCCTGCCCATATGATTTTTCTCAAAATCTCCACACTGCTGATCACTACTGGCACTGATATCCATTGAAAATCTACCCGGACTATAAAATTTCGTTTTTCTGCAAATCAAATTCCATACGCTCGTTACGCTCGTCTAACGGGAAATGAATGAGAGCATCTGACCAGTTTCTCTAAATTTCATTCAAGGGAAGAATCATTCATTTGTATGCGTATATCTGTGAGAGATATCAAAACAAAAGACCGAAGTTGAATCAAAGCCCATTTTCATTTCCCACGGTCCCGTTGCTGTGGCTCCGAATTCCAAGAATTATTTCAAAATATCTATTTTGAAATTTTCTCAATAACATGTTTTGTTACAAACCTTTCGAGAATGGACACGTGTAAATATTCACCTTTTGCTCATGCAGCAGCTGCAGAGTCAGTGTTTGATGTTATTTAATTTTTCATTATGATGAACATACATGCATAGTCATCCAAATCATATTTTTCCATTTCTACCACTGATGACATGGGTAATGAAATTTTTCCCACCTCTCATTACTCACTGATCAGGTAATGATAATTTCTCCACCTCTCATTACTGATTGATCGAGTAATGAAGATTTTTTTCCCCTCTCAGTATTCATTGAATAATTAATGGCCGACTTTTCGTCTATCATTGCTGAATACTTGATGGGAATATATTTTACTGACCAATATTATGAATTTGATATTCAAAAAAATGAAAGAACTTCGTCGTTATCCAATTATGAAGTAACGAAAAATGGAATTCCCCTTTTTGCTCATTGAGAAAGGAATACAAATGACATTTGTCCCATTATGGAAGACAAAAGTAATGAAGTACTATCAATATAATATTGCTTATTTGCCGATCCCTGCAAAGTAATGGTCAAACAAGGAGAGAAACTTACTTATTGTATAGGTACGAATAAAAATCAATTAGAAGGACTAAAATACACTGAACTTTTTGTGCTCTTATGGCTACAAGCTAGCATGTACCATAATAATAAATTGCACAGAATGAATAGTTAATCGAATTGAAATTAAAATAATACATGTAAATAAAAGTACTCTGGGCACGGTTGGAGGGAGTACTCTTGTGTTCAGAGACTCAATCCACACAGTGCAGAGTGAGCAGGAGAAAAGTTTTGTGTTCAAAGTTTTCGAATGTTTTACTCATCCTGAGTCTGATGAACTTGAGTTCAGTTGATCAGACGAATGGATTTTTACCCTGGAAACTAATGCCAATACATTATCCCGATTTAGGAAAGTCATTCACAACACACACAAGATGGTCTGCTCTCCTAGAGTGGATTGACATGTGTGACCTGAGTGGAAAATCTCGGTCAGAGGCGTTACATGCCTGATCAGGTACCTGAGTAAGGTCCTGATCAGTGACTGAACATAGCCTTACCACAATTTCCATTCGGGTGTGAGGTTGATTGAGAGAGGGAATTCACAAGTGTCCTGGTAGCTCAGATGGTAAGAGCACCTGGCGCGATACTGAGAGGTCCCGGGTTCGATACCCGGCTAGGAACGGTTGAATTTTTTCTCTCAAAAATTTTAATTTATAATATTTGCCTATGATGGGGGCGGTGAAACCCGAGTGGAAAATCTCGGTCAGAGGCGTTACATGCCTGATCAGGTACCTGAGTAAGGTCCTGATCAGTGACTGAGCATAGCCTTACCACAATTTCCACTCGGAGAGATCATGGGAGTACCAGCGGTTATGCCAAAAGAGCCTCCAGAGGGCGCTCCATCAGATAGCTATCAGTTAAAAGAGCAAGAAGAGAGTAAGAGGGAAAAAGAAGAGAGTAAGAGTGAAAATAAAGAGAATGAGAGAGGTGACATTGAAATTAATGAGAGTATGAGAGACGAGGTGATAACAATGAAGAAGAGTGAATATGAGGCACTGGTGGAGGCATTAAAGAAAAACAAAACCAAACCCATTGTCACAAATATTGACAAAACTAATATCAATCTGAAATCCTATCAAAACCAGAATCCACCTATAAATAAAAATAAATCTTCTTTGACGATAGAACAGAGACTTGATAAGCAAGAGAGAATGGTCAGTGAACTGACTAACAGTGTCAAAGTTTGCTGTTTAAACACTACTCAGTCAATGGAAACAACCACGAAACTACTTACTGATGTGAACGAAAAGTTCAACAGTATGGAAAAGTGGAAAAAGGAACTGGATAGAGTCTCAAAAATTGTTTCTGATGCCATGAGAGATGATGAGGAGGAAGACGATAGAAATGAGGGAATGACAACAGGTGAAGCCGGGGACAGAAGAGAGTTAAGAGAGGAAGTCATTAAAATGGTTGAAGAGAGATTGAAATCTCAGAATGCAGAGTCAAAGCAGGAGGAGACAACTCCGATGAAAGAACTTGCAAAAGACATGAAAGAAACATTAAAATCTGGAATGATGGTCAAAGCAAAGATCAAGAGAGAGTATAAATTAGGGTTGATACTGAATTAAGATTAAGGAGTATAAATTAGATAAAGATACTAAATACGAATATTTCTTTGATCTATTAACTAGTGAGTTACGATCAAATGAACTTTTATATGTGATTGAAAATAAGTATCCTGCAGATTCCAACGAGAAAATAAAAGAAGAACAAAAATTCAAAATGAGAGATATCATAATTAATCGCTTAGACAAAATGTATCATTCAAAAGTAACACAAATCAAAGATCCAATTAAGATTTTAACAGAACTAAAAGTAATTAAAAACAGTGAAATCAATACTACTCTTCACGCGGCAAAGCGTGCTATTTGGAACTTGCAATATGTAGTAAATAAAGTGTCAGCAGTTAAGTTCTGTGAAGATTTTGAAGATGCAATCAGACTCTATGACAATTGTCCCGGTGCTAAGCCTATTGACGATGAGGAAAAGAGAGATATATTCTATGGGGCTATCGAAAATGCTTCTCCAGGTATCAAGAATCTGGATTTCATATCACTCGAATCCAGAGGTGTAAGACTACCATATGACAAACTAAAGACTCTATTAATACAAGAAGACGCATCCAGAAAGCAGGCACAAAGAGAAGAAGGAGGTACGAGAGCTGCTAATATAGCAGCGAGATTAATTGATAGATGCTTCTTGTGTGGAGACTCAGGACATCAGAGTGGATCTTGTCCTAACTCAGGTCCAAAGTGCTACCAATGTAATAAGTTTGGACACTTATCTTATGATTGTAAAGAGGGTAATAATGAGAGACCAACAACCTCTAGACATGCTCGAGGGTCAAAGCACTATCAGTCAAACAGATCTACAAGGGGTTTTGGTGGGAAACACAGATTGAAGAATTTTCTCAAACGGAAAAACAAAGATGAGCATAACAAAGGAGCGAAAAGATTCAAGAATAATGGGAAAAGGTTTGGAAATGATTATAAGAATCACAACAACAGCAACAACAACAAACCCAGGCAGCAGAACTCGGTGAAACCAGCCGAACCGAACAGCTCAAACAAAGGTAAGAGAGATTATGATAAAAATCTTGATGAGCAAAATCAACTAATCGGGGAAAGAGAGGAGACTAGAATTGAGACAATGTATACTAACACAAATGACAGAGATAACAAAATAATAACTGAGTTTATAGCAGATTCAGGTGCTACTGAACATCTAACAAATTCAAGACTGATATTCAAAACGTTCAATAGTGAATGTAAAGGAATAATTAAATGTGCAAACAAAAATGAGACAGCCAATTTAAGATCGGATGGCGAGGGCGATATTGAAATTGAACTAAATGACGGAAGTTTCGTAGAAATTAAGAATGTAGTGTTTGCAGAACTATTGAAAGAAAATTTATTATCTCTAAGTAAATTTGCAAAAATGGGGTTAGGAATTTATTTAGATGATGAGAGAATAGACATTGTAGACAAACAGACGAATGAATCCTTCTTAAAAGAAGTTTACAAAAGACCGTATTGGATGATTGAACTGCAGATTAATAATAAAAGTAATGAGAGTAATGAGAGTAATGATAATTCAGGTTATACAGTAGCTAGGAGAATGTTTGCGAATCTTGCTGAAGGAGAGACAGAATTCAAAAGATACTGTACAAGAAGTACTACTAAGAATTCGATAGTTTTGAATGATAAGAATGATGAAATTCAAGATAAAACAAAAAGAACAGATAATGAGGAAAAGATGGAATTAATGAATGAGAGTGTAAAAACAAAAATGACTGAAGAAAGCCTCAAAGATGAGAGTGGTATCACGATGAGAAAAATACCATATGAGCAGTCAAATTTTGACTTCACTATTTGGGATCGGAAGATCCAAAGCCTAGAGGAGATACCCTACACAGAGACTAGCGGAAGAGTGTCGCCATTCTCTGTGGATAATGAGCGTTTTACGGATAATAACAGAGCAATGCTGTGGCATGTTAGACTCGGACATGCATCACCTGCATACTTAAAGGCACTTCAAGTCAAATTTCCACAAAACAAAGAGTTGAATGAAGCAGTATTTGATGAGAAAATACTAGACTGAGAAGTATGCAAGATCGCGAAGTTCAATAGACTATCATTTCAAACAACGAGAACACGAGCTACACAACCACTGCAGATCATTCATTCCGATACGATGGGAGTAATCAGTCCTAGTTCCTATCCAAAAGGGTACAGGTTCATCTCTGTATTTATTGACGATTACTCCAGGTTTGCAATGGCTTATCCCATGAAAAATAAAAGCGACACTGGCAAATGTTTTGAAATGTTTGTGAGGAGCGGACGAAATTTGCTTGGGTATGATGCAAAGGTCTGTTATTTAAGATCTGATCAGGGTACAGAGTACACAGGCGGTCATACTATAGAGGTATTGAAGACATTAGGAGCTGAGTCTCAATGGTGTAGTCCTGATACTCCTAAGCACAATGGAGTCGCTGAAAGATTCAATCAGACGATCCAAAAGAAGGTAAGATCATACATGTACGATGCGAGACTGCCTGAGAATCTTTGGGATTTAGCTGTAACTGCTGCAGTATATGCATACAACCGTACACTACACAAATCCAACGGAATGATAACTCCGTTGGAAAAATTTGCACCCAACCACAGTTTTACCATCGATCAGATCAAGAGATTTGGATGCCTTGCCTATATAAAAGTACAAAGAAAAATTGGGCCGAAATTCAGAGCCATAGGACTGCGAGTCATATTTGTGGGATATACTCCATCAGGATATACATTCTTAAAACCTGAAGATGGAAAATATTATGAAAGCAGACAAGTCAGGTTCAATGAGAAGTTAGTATATGGAGATAAATACGGAAAAGATAGCATTAAAGATATCCCACAAGAGGACGAGAAGTGTGACAAGCAGAAATGGTTTGTGGATTTCAATCAAGAGAGAGGAGAGAGTGAAAAGGTGTCCAAATCGGGGGGAGAGTCTCGTGTACTGGAAGAGGGAGTAAAAAGAAAGAGAGGTAGGCCAAGAAAAGAGGGTAAACCACAGACACAACAGACTATGACAAGAGATAATTCAGAACTCATACAAGATTCAAGTTTCAGAGACTTGCCCATATCTGAGAATCTAAAAGAGATAGCCTCTAATATGTGTTATCTTGCTGACGGATATGTGACTGATACAGATGAAGCAAATGACGAGATATATTATGCTCTTCTATTTTGTATCAGTGCTGATCCATCGAGCTTTAAGGAAGCTATGAGTTCAGTAAATAAAGATGAGTGGAAGAGAGCTGTAGCTGAAGAATTGAGTTCAATGAACAAGAATCATGTCTGGAAACTGGTAGATAGACCAGTGACCACAGACAGAAATCAGAGAGCAAATATAATTGACTCTAAATGGGTATTCAAAAGGAAAATTGAACCTACTGGAGTGGAACGTTTCAAGGCAAGGCTGGTTATACGTGGATTCAAAGATAGAAATGTCTATGAGCTTAGTGAGACATACGCACCAGTATCGAAGTTGACCCTGGTGAGAGCAGTCATCTCTATAATCAATAAACATGACCTAGACGTGTGTCAGTTAGATGTTAAAACTGCATTCCTAAACGGTGAATTAGATGATGAAATATATATGGAAATCCCTGAAGGAATGAATCTAACTGATGAAGAAATAAAGTCAAAGGTGTGTAAACTTGAACGATCGTTATACGGGTTAAAAGTTAGTCCAAAGAAATGGAATGAAAAATTCACCAAAGTAGCTTGCAGCCTAGGGCTGAACAACTCAGATCTCGAGCCATGCTTGTTCATCCGGAGGAATGAGGGGAAAATTGTAATACTACTGCTCTGCGTGGATGATATTTTACTGGCTGGGAATGATTTGACAAAGTTAGAGGAAGTCAAAACTCAGTTGAGCCAGGAATTCGAAATGACCGTAATAGGCGAGCCTAAAGAATTCCTAGGTATTTGTTTAGAACGAGACAGAGAAAATAAAGTTTTTGAACTAAGCCAAGAAAAATACATTCAGAAAATGCTCACAAGATTTGGTTTTGAGCAATCACATCCCCAAAAAACTCCGATAATCACAACTCAAGCTACGAATCAAGCACGAAAGATGAGAGAAAGTGATTCAAATGAAATGGTAATCTACCCAGAAGATACCAAGATGAGTTTTCCCTATCGTGAGGCAGTAGGGAGCCTTCTATATCTGGCTGGTGCAACCAGGCCAGATATATCGTATGCTGTGAATGTCTTGAGTAGACATCAGGTAAAACCTACTGTTGAAGACTGGGGAATGGTAAAGAGAGTTTTTAGGTATCTGAGGGGCACCATAAATTTAAAGCTGAGATACACTGGTGAAACGGATGAAATCGAAGGTTTCTCAGACGCGAGCTTCGCTGATTGTAAGAACTCGCTAACCACGTGTGGATTTTTGGTGAAGCTATACGGTGACATGATAATGTGGAAGACTCTCAAGCAAAATTATGTTGCATTGTCCACGTGCCATGCTGAATACGTGGCAATGAGCATAGCCAGCCAGGAAATGCTTTCAATCCATAACTCGATGAAATTAATCTTGATTAAACCACCCTTACCGATGAAATTATGGTGTGATAATCAAGCAGCCAAGGCCAGTGTTGAAACGAGTGGAGGAAATAAGTTGAGACATATCATCGAGACAAAAATTCATCATATTAAAGAGTGTGTAAAGAGAGATCTTATTGTGGTGGAATGGGTTAGGTCGAAAGATCAGTTAGCTGATATTTTGACTAAGCCTCTCCCATTTGAACTACATAAGAAATTAACAGATGAAATAATGAATTCCCAAGCTTAATTACTGTTTTGTGTGTTTACAGGAAACTAGTGCAAGCAAATCAAAATGACACTGGAATCTACGAAGAAATATCTGTCCAGTGATGAAAGCCGCTATTTTATATCTGTATCACAAAATTCATTTATCGTTTCTCTCTATGTAATAAAAAAATAAGCCTTTTTTTTCAGGGGACCTTTTTTTAAGGGGACCTGTTTCAGGTCGGTCCAGGGTCGAACCAGGGTCAATCCAGGGTCGGTCCAGGGTCAATCCGGGGTCAATCCAGGGTCAATCCAGGGTCAGCCTAAGGTCAGCCCAAGGTTTTTTGAAAAATAAACATGTCAAAAAAAGGATTATTAAAAATATCAATAGAGTGAAGTTCGAAATTGTCGAAAGTGTTTCTTTTGTTTGTCTTCTACGCCTCGTGCTGATTTATTCTAATTAATTCAATGATTAATCAATAATTTATAAATTATTTTCATTAATAATTGATAATTAAATAATTAATAGATTATTAATAATTAATTAATAATCGAAAATCCTGAAAATTCCCTAAAATCCTGAATTACCTGTACTACTATATCGTTACATATTCGTAAAGGGGGGGAGCGAGCGAAGCGAGCGGGGGGGCGAAGCCCCTCCTGGGGTTGGCGAGCGCAGCGAGCAGGGGGCGGAGCCCCCCTAGTATTCAAATAAAAAATAATAATAATGTTTTGTCCAGAGAGACCTGGGGTGACGGGAGGGAGTGTTGGATTCCGCAGTGGAACGCCACCTCCTGGTCTCTCACTCTCTCTCTTTTCTCTTTTCACTCAGGCTCTCTAACGTATATTCTATCTCGCACCCTTCATCGTGTCCTTATGAGAGTAAAGAGTGTCACGCTATTATTATCAATAAATCTTTAATACAAGAGGAAAACGGTGTATTTATTTGTGAAAACCTATCACAATTGTATGTCTCAGTGAACTTAGACGTTTTTACATTTTATCATTCAAATGAAATAACTATGGATAATTAGAGAGTTGTTAATCATAATTAATAAAATAATAATAGTTAATAAAAGTTGATAATGGTTAAATTTCAAATAAATAATTTCAAATAAATAATAAAATTTTATATTTTTAACTTCCCGATCCTAGAGGGAAGTTATTGTAATGGGTCCGAAAATCAAAAGTGAAAATTTCAGCTGATCTCCACGTTTCATGACCCCTAGAAACATTCCATGACATTTTGGGAGAGATGTTTGACTCTGTGTGTGTGTGTGTGTGTGTGTGTGTGTGTGTGTGTGTGTGTGTGTGTGTGTGTGTGTGTGTGTGTGTGTGTGTGTGTGTGTGTGTGTGTGTGTGTGTGTCCGCTAAAATTTTTTGGGACACGATTTCTCTTGAACGAACGGTGCAATTTGATTTGTTTCTTTTTCAATCGATACATTTTCATGTAACTTAGAGCTGATAAGTTTTTAAAGAAGATCGCCGTAGCGGTTTTTTAATTATTTGCAAAAAATATGCGAAAAAACGTCGAAAATGAGGTTTTTTCGACCAATTCCTATTTTTCTTCTGAATGAATGATGCGATTTGAAATTTTCTGCATGCAATCGATGCGTCTTTGTGTAGACTAAATCTGACTGAACCGAGAACAAAATCGTCTCCATAGTTGTTTAGTTATTTAAAAATGAAATTTTCGGAGCTTTTTTCATTTCGTTTCGAAATTCAACTGAAAAGGGCATTGGTCGGGAAGTTATTGGTTCGACCCGCAAAGTGTCACACCCACACTACTCGTTCTTTTTTTTTTTTACTTTCGCTAACCTCTGCGCAGGAGCCAAATCAATTAAAGCAGTTGAAGAGAGGCGAATGCTAAAAAACATTCTGAAAATGAAATTATGTTGCTAATATTTTATTTTTCTGAAAAAAATTTTTTCGTGTTCTAGTCGAAAAACGAAAAACGATGAATCAACCAATGACATTTAACATTTATTATTCAATCAAGATAATAAACGAAATAAATAATAATCCTCTTCAATACCCGAGCAATCATCGGTAATGTAGGAAGTTACATTAGTGGTATTGAGTACTGGACGGTACGCAATTTTGCCGTCAAGGGTTCAAGTCATCCCTGAGCGGAGGGGGGGCCTTCTCACGAAAGAGCATCCCCATAATTCCATAATCAGCTGTGATCGATCCATCTTAGAGAAACGTTATCAGAGCTTTGTTGAAAATTTTCCTCCAAAACACTAGTATAATTCTTGCCTTCAGCAGAATTGTAATAATCAATAAAGAAAGAGAGGAAATCAGTGTCGTAGTAGATAAATAGTAGCAATTGTTTCCCATAGGCAACAGTCAATAAAAATGACAGCAATTGTATGCCATAGGCGACACAAAATTAAGATCTTAGTGACAATCCGAAAATTGTCTGCTACGAGCGACATCAGAGTGATCATAACAGAAAGAATCGTCGACTGCTGGCGACAAAAACTCTGCGAGAATAGAACAGAGAAATCTCACGGAGAAAATGAGGTCTAAACGACTCTCCAGAAGAGAAATAAACAGAAAGACAAAAATTATGCGCCGTATAAAAGCAAAAAAAGGTATGATTCATACAACGAGTTTGAATGAGACAGCCTCTTATCGAGAACAACGCGATAAGAAAGATGAACCAATGAAGAATGAAAGACAGAAAAAAATAAAGCAGATGAGAATTAAACGTTGTAATCCATTCATTATACAGGGTGTTATCAGCACATACCTCACAAAAATTGGGGGTATGTAGAGTAAAACAACAATCAAATTCCAATGACACGAAAATTAATAGAATCAGATAATAAACATTTAAACGGGGACTATAAGAATGCTTCGTTCTTCATCCCATCAATATCAGAGAAGACTGCCGCCATATCGTACCACAATTGATGCATTCAAGTGTTTCATTCACATCGGTGGCTGTACCTTAAATTTTTGCATTCAATATTAATTCAATTACCGCTGAGGCTTTCACCACAATCGTCGCATCCCATGTTACCTCAATCACCGCAGTGGCTTTCACCAAAATCTTACTATAATACCATATTACCATCATAAGTTACCATAATTACCATAATTAGTTCAATATCAAACTTGAATCCCTTCACGACAGTATCTAACTTCACGTCATCATGGCAGCGGTCCTTCATGATATAATTGGCTGTTCTCATCGTCACCATTTATATGTTGATTACCTGATTTTATTCATTTTTGCGGTATTGAGATTGTATTGTTTGACTCTACATACCCACAATCTTTCTGAGGTGTGTGCCGTCAACACCCTCAATATGTGCGAATGTATGTGACGCTAAAAATTTTGGGACACGGTTTCTCTTGAACGAACGGTGCAATGTCAATTTTTTTTGCTTCAATCGACGCATCTCCATGTAACTTAGAATTGATTAGTTTTTGGGAACGATCGCCTCAGCAGTTCTGCAGTTATTTACAAAAAATTCACGAATTCCTCTATTTTTCTTAATGAATGATGCGATCTGAAATTTTCTTCATGCAATTGATGCGACTTTTCGTCCTACGGTTTCACAGTTTCCTAATTGTCTGCAGGTCCTTGACCACGGTCACAAGCAAATTCTGTCCAAATCGTGAAAAAATTCAAGAAAATGGTTAACCCTTGAAGTTATAAGATTTTCCTCACAAACTCATGACATGAGATTGAGAAATATGAGAATAAAAAAAAAAAATCTACATCAGGACTAAAAATTTAATGGAAAACTGAATTATCCATATTCCATTCACTTGCAGAAACAGAGATTCCTCTTTTCAAATTTTTCTTAGCTTCTCTCCACTCACGATCATGAGGGAGAAACGGGGAAGTTATTGTTGCGACTCGCTAAACGGGTCACACTAATATTGCAACGCATTCACTCATGGGAGCGAGCTTGCGAGCGACCAACAATACCCCGTAGACCGGCCGCACCCCTAATTTAATTATCAATTATTAATGAAAATAATTTATAAATTATTGATTAATCATTGAATTAATTAGAATAAATCAGCGCGAGGCGTAGAAGACAAACAAAAGAAACACTTTCGATAATTTCGAACTTCATTCTATTGATATTTTTAATAATCCTTTTTCTGCACGGCGCGCGGGAAGTGCACACTTTCCTCCCGCGTAGCGTGAAATCTACCTTCCCGCCTACGCCGTGGAGAAAAATTCTGTTCTAACCACGGAATGTAAAATAAAGGATCCCTGCACGTGGGAAGGGATCCCTCATTTTACCTCCCCAGGTTAGAAATATACTATTTTTGACGTGTTTATTTTTCAAAAAACCTTGGGCTGACCTTGGGCCGACCCTGGGCCGACCTTGGACCGACCCTGGATCGACCCCGGATTGACCCTGGACCGACCTTGGATAGACCCCGGATTGACCCTGGACCGACCTTGGAACGACCCCGGAGCGACCCTGGACCGACCTTGGAACGACCCCGGAGCGACCCCGGATTGACCCCGGATTGACCCCGAATCGACCCTGGATCGACCCCGGATTGACCCTGGATTGACCCCGGATCGACTCCGGATGGACCCTGGATTGACCTCGGATCGATCTCGGTTCTACCCTGGACCGATCTGAAAAAGGTCCCCTTAAAAAAAGGTCCCCTGAAAAAAAAGGCTTATTTTTTTATTATATAGAGAGACACGTTACGGTGCTTATTATAATTAAGTAAATTATAATATGAGCCACCAAAAATGTCCAATAATCATGAATTCATGTAACGGGAATACTTTCGCGGAAAAATATGTCAGGAAGGATCGTATTAATCGGAGACTAGTTTGACAAATTGTGAATCATCTTTTGGCAAAAGAAGCAGAAGGTGATAAAATCGGTAATAATTTGAGCGAATTCATCGAAATATGAAAATAAATGATAAATTTTGACATTTCGTTTTGTCATTTTATTTTTGAATTTGTCAATGAATAACATTGTCTATCAAAATTTGTCAGATTCTGTCAAAAAATATCATTTTCTTACACATAATGCCATAAAAGGCCATCAAATGATGACCGTCAGCTCAAGAAAAGTGAATATATTATGTCATATTATTACAGAATTTGTCAGATTTCGTCATATTTTTGATGATAAAGTATAACATTATCTGACCAACCCGTCCCAAATTCCGATCATATTTTGTCAATTTCTGACCAAATTAGTCAGATTTTGACAAGAAATGACGGATTTTGACAAATTATAACAAATTCTGACATGATTTCTATAAATTTTTTTGATATAATTTGTCAGAATTTGAAATTTTATGCCATAATTTGTCAGAATCTAACGACCCGATTTCCACGAGGGAAGTGCATCTTTGTCTACACCTTCCTTCACTCTTAGTGCTACTAGACAATGATAGACTTGAGCTCTGAGCATCTCTCTCTTTCTAAGTTTTTACTATCAGGAAACACACGGAACATAGGGAACGCGCAGTCGACGTATTATATGTTTATGACCGGCCTTTCGCAGTGACTGTACCAGTGGCTAGTAGACATTTTGTTTCTCGCGTCCCTGTGCTCACTCTGATTTTTGCCTACGCCTGCACAAGCGTTCACGGTTTTATTCATGGTTGTAGCTATTGGGAACGAGCGTGTGACACTCCAGGAAGGCGATTACGAACATGCGATTCGCGCGGGTGAGCACAAAAATTTCGGCTTCTGATTGGCTAATTGACAGATTATCCATTGTTTTCTCATCGCACCCATCAGCGCACTTCATGTTCGTAATCGCCTCCCAGAGTGTCACACGCGGCGAGTGTCACACGCCGCGAGTGTCGCACGCAGCGAGCTCAACGAATTTTCCGACTGTCACTCGCAGCGAGTGTCACACGCAGCGCTACCTGTGCAGTTTTAAACAAATGTTTGACAATATTATGAAACATTTAATGCAACAAAGGCTAGAAAAATCCATTTTAAAGCCAGCATGGGAATGACTTTAATTTCACCCGGCGCTGGGGACAGTGGTGGGATATCTAGGTTACGAAGCCCTCTTTGGGGGGTATAGGGGATGAAGGTGCTAGCCCACGCAGGAAATTATAACTAAAGCTAGCATCACGGATACCAAACCGTGTAAAATGGTACTATGAGGACGGTCCTGTAAGCCCCGGTGCAAGCCGTGGGACCTTATTTGGGTTGGATTCGTAGGGGTGGTGGTTGGGTCCACCCAGCAAGCTTCGCTTGCACGGGTTGCAATGCCATTCGAGCGGACATGCTTGCCGCATGTCTATAATGATGGGATAACGAGAAGTAGTGAAACCAATTGGCATCCGCTTACGGCGATAGTACTAGGTGGCGTGTAACATTAAATGTCACATGAAGCGAGCTGGAAGAATTTTCCGAGTGTCACACGCAGCGAGATATTGGAATTTCTTGAGTGCCACTCATCGTGAATCTCTGTAGAGTTCCTCTTATGGTGCGGAGAGAGACTCTTTCGGAGACGGAGGCTGCGAGCTATTTTCTCTAAATTCTTCTAAAATGTCCATGATGATAAGAAAATTCTAATGTCATTCTTCTAGTCTCCATGAATTTAACATTCACAGAAAAATAATTTCATTCTTTCTCTACATTTATAAGGATAAGTGTGAAGTAATTACACGTAAATAAATGTATGGGTCTGGATAGTTTCGAGGTAGAAAATATTCGTTGGTAGTCATAGATAATAAGAAGGGTAGGCTCGGAAGTAATAAAAAAAAGCAACGAAAAAAAAGTACGATAAGAAGAAAGTGAATCAGGCGGATATGGTGCGGGCATCCCTATCCCCCACACTGTTATCCCCCCTCCCCCGTAGATGGTATAATTTCGTAAGCACGTCGCCAGCGGCTCGCAAAGTTTTTCTTTAATATATTCTTACATGCGCCTTGCGGATTAGATTAAAAGGGTGAATGCATAAACCCCACTCACAATTCAAAGTAACTATGAGGGCCTGAGCCCTTACCATGTTGATAACTCCCTACTTCCACTCGTATAAATAAATTTATGATCTATCCTGTGATCCAAAAATAAGATGAAAATGTAGAACTGAAAATGAGGTTGGTCGTTTCATCCAGCATCAAGAAGAAAATAAAAAGCGAATATTTTTTCCCTTTACATGTGAATGATGCAAGTTTGTAGTCTCATAATCAGCTGAGTAATTACTTCTGTGCAAGGAGCATAACTGAATCTCATAAAATCCACCAAACTTCCATCCCATAATTTTCGTTTTCGAAGTCCTCAAGCCCCTACACCCCTCTCTCTTTCTCCCTGTTCCATTTCCCTTGTAACCTCGTCAACATGCGGTAAAAAAAGGAAAAAAACACCCACGAATAAAAAAACGCTGTACGTTTTTAAGTAGAGGATGTAATCTACAGCGTGCAAATGAAAAATATTGCATTATCTTCGAGGCAATTTTCTTCCTCAATGAAACACTTATCTCTCCTTCGGGAGATCGTTCAAGTGGCGGGAAAATGAAAAATGCCGGTCTAGAGAAGAGAGAAAATTTTTTTCTCCCCACCGGAAAGAAACTATCAAGAGCCTCTCGAACCTGTTCGTCGTATTACCTCACGATTACACGTTTGAGTATACTACGTTCTCGGGTCCACCCCATAATATCGGACGCAAAATATCACATTCAAAATATCATACATCAAAATATCATAAATCAAAATATCACAAAAAAAAAAATCACACACCACAATATCAGTGAAAAAAAAACCAAAACGTCAAAATATTTCCAGTCTCTTTCTCTTTCTCTATCTCTCTCTGTCTCTGTCTCTATTCTCTCAGATAGGTCATATGTATAATATTGTATTTGAATCTCTGCAGACTCTGTAAACACAACCGCGTGACTCTTCCATCCAAAACAAATCAATATATTGATTTTCTTTTCGAGGAACTGAATCGTATGCTCTTCACTTCCCTTTCTGTGGTCAATTCGTAAATTAACGCCAATGAAATATTAGTACTAAATCAACTATCAGACTGTGAGGACGTCCTAAAATGGGCCTTAAATTTGTAAATAGCCAGAAAGGCAAACCATTGCTCATCTCCGAGGGCCATTTGTACAATAAAATACATGATGGTATTACCATGACCTGGCGATGCACTTTAATCAATTAACAATAAATAAATCGTCAATTTAGTGTATTCATCCATATAAATTTAATCCTTTTCATCATTTTCCCTTGTGATATTTTTAAATGTGATATTCTACTATATGATATTTTGATATATAATATTTTGTCAGTGTGATATTATAACAGTGTGATATTTTGACTTTGTGATATTTTATCTTTGTGATATTTTGAACCTCATATTTTGAACCTGATATTTAGCCCTATGATATTTTGAATCGGATATTTTGGTGTGTTCCCACGTTCTCTCCTTTTTTTCCTTCGCCATCATTCCCACCTCAAATTCTGAGGATAAGGAATTAAAGTCAGAACACATTGCGCTGTCCTTCGTTCTAATATTATCAACTTGTTCACCGTTGCCTGTTGGTATTGTGAAAACAATTACGCTTCTGGCACCGAACAACATGTACTAAAATTACATTTTCAATTCATGAAACGTCAGTTGCATGATGTGTGAGAGTGCCCCCACACCACAAGTAATTCTATAACTCTTATATATTTTTTATGGTGTATGGGTGTAAATGTAGGGGAGGTACGTTAAAGATATTGCATTTCTGGAGTACAATGGGTGCAATGTATACATAATGAATGCTCAAGAGCTATTTTGAGAGGGATAGTATGGGCTACCGGTGAAGACGGTTGATTCATCTTCTCAGAGAAATCAAGTTGGTCGCTCGTTAGTGAAGGTTAGTGGTTGGGACGGAAGGATGGAGTTTTTGTATTGATGGATCACTTGCCGTTATTTCCAAGGTTTCGGCCATCCCGGTATAGGTATGAATGCCGGGGGGATCGCGTAGTTAACTTCGCCTACGTCATTTGCAATTGACCAAGAAATAAAATGAAATAGAATGAGATCAGACTTTATCATTATTTGGAGTAGTATGTTTTGAGGAAGGAATGAAACAAGTGGTACATTGCTTCATTTATCTCCTAAGCATAGTTATTTTTGCTAATAAATTAGCAATTTGCTTCCGAATGGACTTGCCTTGTGGTGTTAATTGGCAGAAGAATCTATCAATTCTATTCATGAATAGAATATGAATTGCGAATTGGAGATAAGCAATCAATTAACCCTTCACGTACGGGGCCCTTCTGTTACCAAGCGTAGCGTGCATTGAATACGACTTAAATTTAATGACTTCTAATTGATAAAAAATTTACAAACAAATGTGAAATCGAAGCTACAGTTTTCCTCTTTTTGATGATGTCTGGATGGTTAAGATGGCATTTATGGTTTTGGAAATAATTGATTTTGAGAGGAACTTTTCATTTTCTCATGGGTCGATGCAATACATTGACCCCGTACTCGAGGGGTTAATGAATCCTTCTCTGCCTATTGTTTTGAAAAGTCGTAAAGTTTGATCATTTTTAATGAGATTCTTAGTTTTTCAATGATGCAATTCAAGAACGAAATACATTGACCCCACCATCAATGCATCATTGAATGGATTAAAATAATTAATTGTTGAATTATAGTCGAAAATTTGTTTTTCAAAACTTTGATGTCTAAAACTTTAAGGGTCCAAAACTATAAGGGACCAAGTCCTGATTAAATTCCAACTAAGCCTTGATTAAACCCCGACGAAGTCCCGATTAAATCCCAACTAGATGCCGATTAAATCCCGACTAAACTTTCATTATATTCCAACTAAGTCCCAATTTCAACGAATTTTTTGACGTTTATTTGAAGCTATAACTGAACAATTTAAGAATGAAATGCACGAACCCCACCATCTTCGAACTCGGTCAAGAGGACATCGAAAGGAATATTTCAATCCGTTATTGAATCGATTAAAATGATTAATTTTTGAGCTATCGTCGAAAAATCGATTTTTCGAAAAATTCCAATATTTAAAAGACTACATTATGGATTAAGTTTCAATTGGTGTTGTTGAACAGCGCTTATGAATGGATACATTCAACAAAAAAAATCATGCAATTCGATGCATCCATCGTGGAGAAATTTTGAATGAAACGCTTAACCCACTAACCTGACTAAGCTTTTTCCCACGCTCGAGCGTTAGCGTGAATTCCCCATACCCCCACCACCACTCCGAAAAGACGAGTAAAGACGATAGTCAGGTTAGAGGGTTAACGGGTCTGATCACATACACACATACATACATACATTCATACATACATACATACACACATACATACATACATACGGACATGCTCTAAAAATCGCATTTTTCGACTAATTAGACCCTAATTAGTCAATCTAACACAAAAAATCCGAAACTTAAATTTTGAGGATTACAGTAGGTATGCAAAGCGGGTTCTAGATCAAATAGCGCCAGGTGGCAGCACGGTCGCGGAATGTTCTGGATGGATGACGTCATCCCTTCATAGTACCAGGTGGCAGCACGGTCGCGGAATGTTCTGGATGGATGACGTCATCGAGAACATTCGAGAGGGATGACTCATCCGTCAGCGTGAGGGTGGGGGTACTTTATAATTCCTGTCGAGACTTGTATGATAACATTGAGTCACGCGAAGATGGCGGCATTGTTGTAAACTGTCTTTGAGAGATGATATGATAATAATTGTGGTACAGATGATTTCATAAATACATGAAAAAGTGGCGATATGGGTGGGAATACTCGATAAATCCTGTTGAATCTCGTATAAAATAGGATGCTGTAATGAGTCATTGGTTTCTTAGGGAAAAATGAGTTATATTTATAATATGTATTCTAGAATATTCTAAAATATTCGAGAATCTTCATTTTTGAATCTCGTTTCACATAGATCTAAGTGGTTTGTGACGTGTCCTTCCCCAACAGATTTTAAATTAAACTCCAAAACCTCGACGACAACCAAAATCCAGACGAAACTACTGGGATTGTGTCATCTTCGGCCTCGTCCATCTCGACTTCCCCAAAATTCCAATAACCTTAAACGGAGTGCCAGCTACTCTTCTGAGAAACTGATGTTGGGCGTCAGATAATTTTTAATAACGCGGAATTATCGAACCGCAAACGTAACGGAAAACTGTAAAAACGATAAAAACGTAGGACCAGGGGGAAAATCGAGAGGAGAGGTTGTGGAATTTACCAGACTAGCTCGTTTTGGAAAATTCGGAGAGCGGACGTGGATTAATCGCTCGGTCTTAGGAAAAGAAGTCGCGCATCCCAAAGCCAAAATCTACCAAATCAACTCGTATGAATCTCACTTAGACCTCTAGGTATTAACGGGGAGAGTGAAAATTAATATAACTTCGAATTTTAATTAAACAAGAGAATTCGTATTTATTTCTCACTCGAATTCAATTACTCAGTCGTTCATTTGACGACAACTTTCAAGTTAAAATATAGAGTGAGTGACGAGAGAGAGAGAATTTCATTGAATATTAAGAATTTACTCGATCAAAATGCGCGTGACTGATCATCCAGCATCATTCGAGATTCGAAGAGCCTGGGGATCCAGCATTTCGAACCAAAAATTAATTTTATGTGCAAAAGGGGAAAAGTTTAGGTTCGTTGGGCTGAATCGGAGAGGAATTCGCACTCTGCAGTGCCCAATTATTCTCAACAATTGCCATTTTGAGATTAATCACCTCGAATTTCACCTCAAAAGAGGGTTCGAGGGTGCGAGGGGGTCGGAAGCACTCGATCGGTGCTAAATTCCGTCGCAATATTCGTTGAAAACCCGGTGCTGGGTGTCTCAGTGAAGGTGCAATATCGCTCCACAGCTTCACCCACCTGGGCGGGGTGCATGCGGGCAATTTTCATCTTATTTCGCATTTTTCCACTTCACTGTAGCACTTTCACAGGTTAATAATTTTATTTTGGGGCTTCAGGAGGCTTGAGGGCACTCAATGGTGCGCCACTTCCATCCATAAAGCGAGAGTTTCTACACGGAGGAAGCACTATGGCTCAACTCTGGTGAGGGCACATGTGCTTCGAGTTTTCTACATAATTATTCCCCTAATTCACCTCGGGTGGACTTGCACTAGTTTCTCCCTTGGGGGAGGTGCAATAATTCAAGGAACTTACCATTTTTCTGTCTGCACAGAAATTGTCCTTGGCTGGGTTTCAGGGTTATGTAGAATGATGATGTTGTCGGCTAGATGGCACGAATAGCTCTGACGCTTCACTCAGCCAGTCGGTTTTCACGGCTGAGGCGCGATCGGAACGCTACCTGAGGTGTCGTTGGAGAGTTAAAACCATGGATCGATGTGAATCGATGCTTGACGCATCAATTCAAACGGGAGGAGAACGATGTTCGTATCCACTCGGGATTTAAATTGATTTTTTTAATTATTTATTTTTAATTTGAATTAACTCCAAAAGGAGGAATGCGTGAATTAACCATAAACGTAACTGTAATTACTCATTTGGGCCGTGGGAAAGGCAGATGTTAGCCTGTTTTAAGCAGATACTTTCCACCTGAGTGGGTGTAATTAGAGCGGATGGCACTCTCCCGGGAGATATTGGAGGATTGCCGAAACGTAACGAAAGAAAACCTAAAAGTCCAGGGCGATCCATATAAACGAGTGGACTAAGCTCGTCTCCATGGCCTTCCAACTGGCAATCTCCAACATCTCCACTATTCGCAAAAGCCAGGGAGCGTGAGCATCTCAGCTCAACCTCTGTGCTCATCCACTTACACCCAACGGGAAACCGAGATCACTGGGAGGCACAGTATATCGGCCACGAACCTCAGTTGATCAATTCGGTCCCACTCAAGGATCTACTGATTTTTTATTAATGATGAACTCAAAATAGTTCGAAACGAAACCGGAATGAAAGAAAGATAATTTTTCCCGGACCCAAAGAAACTGAAAATGCAAATTTTTAACTGGAATTTAGACTCTAACCGTAAGGTGATTTAACGTCTCGCGACTCTAGTAATTGACTTTATATTTGAATTTTATTAAATAAACTCCGTCCTCCGGGTTGATCCTGATCCTGATGTTCTCGACGATCCTGTCGCTGCCGATGTCTAGATTTTTGACTGGACTGCCTCACCCTACCATGGGGAGCTAGTCCAGGGGAAGGGGAAAACGCGACTCTTTCGAGAAAATACTCACTCTACTTACAATTTTATTTTTATAAATATCCGTTAAAACTCAGCTTCAATTACAGGTGACGGAATTCCAGAAAATTTCGTCACAGGTTTTTATAATAATATTTATGAGAAGAGGGTGTGTACAACAATAAAATCAAAGATTTCTTTAATAAACAAAAAAATTTATTCATCTTTTAATATACATGAGGATGTTCATTTGTTTTTATATCTTCCATCGCCCACTGCCCCATAACGTCCTGCATTCACCGAGCCATTATACGGTGTACTTCCTGTGAGAGATGTATCTCCTTCCGATAGTCTGAGGAAGTCTTCGTACTCAAATACTTGGGATTATCGTTCTTCCCTTTATCCATTTTTGATGAAGTAGTTGCTTAAGAAGTTGGTATGAAAGTGATTCTCATCTGGATGATTGTATTTATATTCTGAAAACTTGATTGTTCACATTAGTTTCCTTACTCTACCGCTGAGAGGATTGTATTCAATAATTCGATCATGAATGATGAGGCAGTATGCTGCTGTGTTAGGTGGGAAAGGTATACCAGCTTCAAATTCTAAACGAACATCAACTGGACCATTTTTCAAATACTCATTCTGTTTTGAGCAATCAATAACAATCAATGAAACATTTTCCAAGAATTCAGATCTATTCAATAATGGTTCCAACTCTTTCCCATAATAAGAATCTTGAAAATTCACAAACATATTGTATAATGTTGAATATTGATTATGATCAATATCAAGATTCAAATTGCCATAAGGATAACTCTCTGAATTTAGGAATAGTTTTACATCACGGATTCTACAATGATCAAAGTTGCTAGCATTAGCTGCTGCGGTATTTCTTCGTGCTGTTTGAAATCCTAAAATAACATATCGTGGTTTCTCCAATTGATTAGATGTCTTTATGACCCAAACATGTTTTGAAGCTGCAGGAAGTAGTGGGTATTCATACAACTCCCAAGTGCGGAAACTCATTGTAATGGGTGCATCTTTTGCAATGAAATTGAGCAGTTTTATTTTACGTTCATCAGACACTTTGATATAAGGAATATGCCATTCAATTTTCTGTAGCCCAATTTTATATTTCTCCTCAGGATTCGCAGCACTGATGGGTTTTTGAAGGATTGCGTTGACATCAATTTTAGACCTTGTGATGATGAGCTCATGCTTAGCATTCACTATGATTTTCTGATAATCTTCAGCAAAACCAAGAATGAAACTCAGTGGTATTGAAATATCAAAATACCCAGCAGCATCTGTAATTGTTTCAGTACTTTCCATATCATCTTTCTTAAGCCAACCAGCATTTTCCAATAGAAACCATTGATTAGGACTTTGTGACACATAGTTTTTCATGAGACTTGTTAACCCCACATTTTTGGAACAGTCAATTTCGACCCCATTGAGCTCGTATCGGATTTCCTCAAATAGATGACAGATAGCATTGTTAACAAGTCTCGTTCTCTCGATTGCTGTATTACCATCTTCTTTCGTTAATCTCCCATAAATATGTAGATGACTCTTACTAGGCAACAAACATAAATCCTGATGTTGTACTGTGATTGAAATTTCATCATTATTACCATATGTTGATGATGCAAACGGTTGATGCGCATGCATTTCATAATGAGAAACCGCCTCATCGAACACCACAGATTTCTGAATTTTCAGTATATCTTCCATTATTCACTAATTTTTATGATTACTTTGCCGTTTTGGCTTCAAGTGTAAACTTTTCAAGAACTGAATGCTCTGACGTGTTAACTGCTTGCTAGATCTTTGACGACTGTTTGTTCTTTGAGACAACGATTTGCTTTTATAATTTCCCCCAACTTTGGTCTCAAACACAATACCCATTATGTTCGTTCAACGTGAAGCCTTATTGTTATTGTCTCTCCTCGAAAGTTCACTAATTCGCCGTCTTGATCAAGTAATTTGAGCTGCAAATGATCTATTGCTTGCACGGAGATCGGAAGGTAAATGAGGTTTTTTGGAACTTCAACGATTTTATATCCTGGAGGGACGGCAGGGAAGAATTCATAAATGATGTGTACTTTCTTTGCATTTGCATAGGTCCCAGAAGTAATATTACACCCCACACACAAAGAATTCACCTTGAGAATTTTGACAGGCAAATCAGATATATGTGTTTTATTGGGGGCTAAGATTTTCTTATCAAAGCCCAATAATCTACCAATTGAATCAGATGGTATGAAATTAATTGTTCGATCACAATTGATTTCACTGCATAAAGTATTATTATTCGGTTTCAAGTCGATGAAAGCTCCTCTTTCTTGTAGAATCTTTTGCAGATAATTCTGTATATCATTGATTTCATAACTACCTGATGGAATGATGATTGTATACTCATTGTCACCATCAAAATAGTGGAATTTATTATTCTCTTTATCAATATTCGGAATCGTATTGAATGTCAAAAATTCAACGAGAGCTAAACTATAGTGATGATTGGGGGATAATTCAATTGGTGGGAAATAATTTGCTTCTAAGATTGAAGAAGCTCCCGATAAAGTTAATGTGAAAGATTCACACATGATTGTTACCTTTGAACTAACTGAATGAATCGATGACCACTCAATTTATAGCTCTCCATTGAGAAATTTGAGACATAAATGACCACAGATGATTGTATTGTAATCTTGATGTTTCTGATGATTATATTTCACAATGCTACCAACACCAAAGTAATCCATCAATTCTTTTGGTGGATGTAAATTTCGAAAACTATCGAAATAGATAATTACATCATTTCGTTTTCTAAATGCCACCCAGTGTGTACCAGGATCATCTCTATCATCCAAATTAACTATAGCTGATTCATTCTTTTGGGGTCCATTCTTGGGTAGCCCATTTCTCATATATACCCCTCGAAAATATGAAATTTTCATGAGTTTAGAAAATTTCATGAGATCAGCATCACTGAGGGCTCGGTGTGGTAGCTTTATGAGTTTTTTGCATTTATATGGAGACCTAACCCTCTTCTATAAGGTTTCAAATACAACCCGTTTCCCATCGCGATTGCCTCTATTGATTGATTATGACGTTTACTCTCCTCAAGCGAACGTTTAGCTGCATTTGCATCATTTACTGCCTTTGCGATTACTGCGGCGCCTCCAGCTAAAGCTCCCGTGGCACTTAGACCAGCAAATAATGGAATCAAGAATGGTAATATTCCACCGATTTTTCCTGGAACTGGTAGGACTTGTGGAGATTTTATGAAACGCTTTCCTCCAGCTTTTCGGACAGCATCCCGTACCGCTTGAAGAGCTGATTTGACTGCATCTCCGAGTCGCATCAGCTGTTTCGCTGCAAGGATTATCTGTTTCAAGGGTACTTTCTTGTGAACAACACCACGACCACATGTTTTTTTTCTTCTTCACGAGACTTTTTCCACGTTTAGTGACTTTCTTTCCACCCTTCTTCTTCTTCTTTAATCCTACTCCGAGCTTTGTTTTAGCTTTCATAATGTTAGCTACTCCCCAAGTAGCAGCTTTTTCACCAAAACCTGCGTCCTTCGATAATACACGCCCCCACGCTTTCTCTTGCAATATTCTATCAGCCTCGTGTCTAGCTGTGAGATTTTCTCGATTCTTCGAATATGCGATATCATGCTCCTTACACGCTTTGTCCAAAGGATTAATACCAGGATCACCGCGAGCTAACCTTTCCGATAACTTCGTACCTGGTTCACAATATTGATAACCAGGAATATGGAGTTCGATTAGTAACTTATTGATGATTCTATTGATTAATCCTTTACCGCTCTTCTTACGTCTATTCACCTCCATAGCTCTCACTCAACTGAATGGTGGACCTATAAATACTCGCTATTTATATGTTTTTGGCTTAGTTGAATAGTGGAAGCCATGAGCAATACTAATGCAAGATGAAGTTCACAGAACAAAACGTAAAATTACCAATCTTAAATTTCGATAAGATGGTACAGGATGATAATGAGATGAGAGAAAAACGTCATGGTAAATTGTTACCAAATACAGTAGGTGCTATTTTTTGCGGACCTTCAAACTGCGGCAAAACAAATGCATTATTAGCACTCATTATACATCCTAATGGCTTGAGATTCGAAAATATTTATGTATATTCAAAATCCCTAAATCAACCAAAATATGAGTTTCTGAAGAAAGTTTTAGAGTCAACAAAGACCATTGGATATTTCCCTTTCAATGAGCATGAGCAAGTGATAAAACCGGAAGATGCCCAACCCAATTCGATATTTGTTTTCGATGATGTCGCGTGTGAGAAACAAGATAATATGAGAGCTTTTTTCTGTATGGGGCGACATCGAGATGTTGATTGCTTTTACCTTTGCCAGACGTATACTCGAATCCCCAAACATCTTGTCCATGACAATGCTAATTTATTGATATTGTTCAAGCAAGATGATCAGAATTTGAAGCATATCTATGAAGATCATGTGAACACTGATATGAGTTATAATCAGTTCAAAAGCTTGTGCTCCTCTTGCTGGAATATTGATAAATATAGTTTTTTGGTGATAGATAAAGATAGAGAACTGGACGATGGACGTTATCGAAGAGGATTCGATTGTTTTATAAATATATAAGATACTGGGCCTTCTGAACAGTCACATTTGAAACTTCAACATGGCAAGTTGTGATCTTAACAAAGAGAAAAATGTGTTGCAGCAAATTGCTCACGCAAGTGAAGCAATTCGTCAAAAACATAAGCTCATGAAATTAGGAAAAGATGACACAGAAAAAGCTTTGAATGATGTTTTCAAACCAATGGTTACACCATTAAAGAAACTTGTTGAACAAACCGCTGATCCTGAAATTCCTAGAAGAAGAAAATATAGGAATCATGAATTTCTCAAACCAATAGCGATACCATCACAAGAACTTGCTGTTATTCCTGAAAATCCGAGAAAAAGAAAACGATCAGATACACAGAATACTGATGAAATTGGGGAGATCGATACAGGTGAAATAATACCTCATATCACAGCATCAACATCAGTGCAGCCTGCAATAGAACCTGCAATAAAATCGAAAGATATAGATGAGGATGATGATGATGATGATGATAATGATGGAGACTACTATTCAACGAATGAAGATGGTGAACATGATCTAGCAGAAGGATATTTGCAATTGCTGTCCAATCCGAATGAAGCTAAAGAGTTGGATCGTATAGCTGGAGTCCGCAAACTGAATAAACGGTTAGTCATTGGCATAACCCCCATTTCATTCGAGCGAGGAAGAATACAAATTGGTGCTGATGACTATCAACAAACTCCAGGACTTCTCGAATTACTCTTCAAAGCAGAACCGAATGTAGAGATCATTACAAATGAAGATAAAGAAGCATTTACAAAGGTTGTAAAAGCAACAAATCTTGACATGAAATATTACAATCCAGAGAAAGGTTTGAGACGACATAATAGAAAAAAATTTGAAGATTTTATGATTTTACGAGGGGGAGGATTACCAAATCAAATGATTGCTAAAAGAAAACGGAATATGGATTATGTGTACTGGGATAATCCGAATGAATTGGTCGACCGACTCCGATTGCTATATGCATCTCAAGCTGCTGGTAATAATAATCATAATAATGAAATCGTCTCAATCATTGAAGAATTGAGGGAAGCCGGATTGATATATTAAGAGTGGTGAACATCATTACACCATTAGTATCAAAATGAGTGTTGACGTGTTTGGACGACATTTGACTGGAGATGAATATGGTCCACAAAATATTCGAGGACCGCCAGGAGTAGGTTTTCAATTCACACCAGACGAGCAGTTTGATATAAAAAACAAACGATTATGCAATATTGCTGATGCTGTAGAAGATAATGATGCAATTTCCTTGAAGGTCCTCAGATCGCATATTGATTCGCTTCAAAAGCTCATAACGCGGAACCGTCAACTCATTCACGGTATAGCCAACGGACCGAAGACATTGAAGCGTTTAGGTAAAGATCGCTCTAACGAATCAATTGAAGATAATAGTATAGATTCACAAAAAGAGATCATAGATAATATTCCGAAAGAAGTGAAACGTCTCAGAAGAGATCTCAAAATTATTGAGAAAGAAGTTAATCACCATCCTAGAAATGAAACGAAAAATTCAAAGAAAAAAAGAAACATTCAGAACAGAGACAGAAGCTGTGGTTGAGGAACTCCATAAACCAGCTCGTAGAAATTAGGCTGTAGCTATTGGCACCGAGCGTGTGACACTCCAGAGTGTCACACGCGGCGAGTGTCACACGCAGCGAGTTCAACGAATTTTCCGAGTGTCACACGCAGCGAGTGTCACACGCAGTGAGCTGAAAGAATTTTCCGAGTGTCACACCAGCCTAGAAGTTATCCTAGACGTCATGTGGATATACGCAGTTTCGATGAAACCTGGCAAGCTGATCTTGTGGACATGTCAGCATATGCCAAAGAAAATAATGGATATAAATTTCTCTTAACAATTATCGAAATACGCGGTAGCGTATCGGCCAAGTAACCATTTTGAATTTTCCCGCTCGACTCAACTCAAATAAAACTGGCCGACAGCTACCGCGTATCTATACACGAGACAACTACCCCCTCCACTACCACCGTATAATAATATCTCTATAAAATGAAAATGGCCCTGTTTACGCGGAAACTAACGTCACTTTCATCATATAAATCGCCTATCCTCTTGCGATTAATATTATTATCATATTTTTCCGATGAGTATTTACGGAGATACAAAAATAAACAACGCGGATTTCTCGAAAATTATCAATTGAGAATTATTTTCACACAGAATCAAGTTTGCAAGCTGGTAGTTAGCGTGATTAGCCAACCTTAGCCAACCAAATGTTCGTTGAAAATACAGCGCTGCGCATGCGCTAAGTGGCGAGTGATATTGAGGTTATTTTCCCTTGTTGTTTTAATTTACTTGTCAACTTGTCAATCAAACGGTGACAGTGTTGTAATACAATAGCAGTTGCCTAGAATTCAGTAAATTCCCATGAAGTTGCTATGGGTTAAGAGGATGGATATGTGCTTTGAATTGATACACATAAGCCAGAGGAATTGATTTACAAATCACTGGAATTTCTACGTGCCATTCACAGGCTGGAATACCATCCAAAAAGGTAACTACTGTATTAATAATCAAATTATCTCTGTAATGGATCATCTGAGGCGAAAATTTCAAGAGACCTTTCCTGTAGATTATGAAATTTCCTACAAAAAAGGTCTCTTGACATTTTCTCTTAAAGTCCTCAGTTTATTTATCAAATAATCGTTACAAAAGTGACGAAAATTAAGAGAGAAAATAATTAATTAGTGGTTTATTTTAATTGTTTTGTTCAGGAATAATTGGTTATTATTCAAAATAAACAGGTAAACACTCGTCGAATAATCCTCGACTGTATTTGAACAATTAAATTGGATAAGAAAGATATCTGGGCCTCAATCGAATAATCCTCGACTATATTTAAACAATTAAATAATTGGATAAAAAAGATATCTGGGCCTCAAAAATGTCGAATGCTTGAAGGATGACACTAAACGCCAGCCATTGACACATTCTCACGCCGACTTGAAGGTAAATCCACTCAAAAATCACGAATTACTGATTAAAATCATAAAATAATCAACCTCAACCGTGAAATCTTCCTCAATAATGCATCTAACTCTGGAATTATTCATTCTAGCAGAAAATATCAGAAGACCTTTTTTGAGGCTGACAAAATTTCCCACAAAAAATGTCTCTTGATAAAATCTAGAATTTCACGTTTCCCAGATAATTAAATAATTAACCAGAGAGAACTCCAAAAGAATCAATTCCCAAATTACTCTTACTTGATTATCAATTTATCTCCTAAACGAGTGACTTAATCCAAAAATCTCAAAAGACCTTTTTTGTAGCCTACAAAATTTCTTACAAAAAAGTTTCTCTTCTATATCCCCCTAAACTCCCCCCTTCTCCAGATAATCTCCCCCCAAACTGAAGGAATCCATCTAACTGCTTTAAAAATCTTCCAGAACCTCATCAACATCTTTATTATCACCACCACCAACACCATCAACATGCCCCGTACAAAGCAGCCTCGTAAACGCAACTCATCCCTCTCCACCCACGAGGAGAGTGACATGCTGATAAGAAACTTTTAATCAACGTCAAGCAAAAGCTCGTCTTCGTAAAATGGACTCAGACTTCGACATGATGTTCAAAGGTTTTTTCAAACCAAATGAGTAATCCTCTCTAAAATTCCCCCAGAGGCTCGTAAATTGACACTTGGAGATCTATCAAGATTCCTGGAGGATCAGGACCAGGACTACGACGATATTTCATCAACCAGTGAAGACATTCCACCCGTAATTCCTCCCTCAACAGTCAAGAAATCAAAACCTCTGAAGAGACAAACAGCGGCTTCTGTGGATGATGGATACGTTATAGAGAGTGGGATTGGTCAGAAGAGGGTGTCAGGGCTGACGAGGTCACATCAATGACCCAGAAGCCCAGAAAATCAAAATTATCATCTAGAATAACTGGGAGAGTCCAAAAATCGAGTGCATCGAGTGATAGAAGAGCAAATTCACACTCAAGAGGGGTTTCTAATGTATCTCAGTTGGATGCTGAGACTCTCAGGCAACTGCAGACGTTAAAGGGACATATTGATAAAGTCATTGATACGCAGTAGTTTAGTTAATTAGAGTAGTAAGAGGCCGAGATTGGCGAGGGTTTTCCAGGAATTCCCCCTCCCCCCTTCCGGTCTGTTGTCCAGATGTTCGAGCGTCTTTTAGGTCCCCCTCCCCCCTGCCGGTCTATTGTCCAGGTGGTCGAGCGTGTTTTAGGGACCCCCCCCCCCCCCCGGGGTGACGAAGGCCCACGATATGCTCAGGGATCTAAAGGGGGGTGGTGGGTGGTGAAAGGGTTAAAGGCTAGAGTGGGAGAAAGGGTTAAATGCTAGAGTAAGGGGAAAGGGTTAAATGCTAGAGTGGGGAGAAAGGGTTAAATGCTAGAGTAAGGGGAAAGGGTTAAATGCTAGAGTGGGGGGGGGGAAAGGGTTAAAGACTAGCGTGAGGGAAAAGGGCTCAAATACAACAATCTTTAATAATGAATAGATGGTGGATGGGTGATGGGTGGTGGGGTAGTGAGTGGCGGGGCAGGGGGTGGCGGATTAAAATTGGGCGACGGGTGGAAAGTGGGTGGTCGTTTGGAATTGAACGACGGATGGAGAGTGGATGGTGGGTGGGAATTGGATGGCAGGAGGCAAGCGGATGGTGGGTGCGAAGTGGGTGGTGCGGAGAGTACGTGCAAGCAACCCTCGATGTACCGATATTTTTGGCATGGACCTCTCAGAGCGAAAGAAGGACACAAGATGCTGAATGCCGGATCCGTCCTTTGAAGTGGGTGGACGAATGGAGATGATTTCGGAATTACGCGGAATTGTTGTTGTAACAAATGGAATGAATGGACACATGAGGACGACTTCTGTTAAAAATTGTCGCCAGATTCACCTAAAAGAAAAGAGTAATAAATAAGATACACTGGAATAAAACTTGACGTTTATGGCCGGAAGCCCTACCGAACAGTTTCGGCCGCCTCAATAACCCTCCAAGTTTTTTTTTGAGGGAGGATACCACCCGAAACCTCTCTCATTTCTAAGGACGCCCATCGTGCTGAAAAAATGTTCAGGGTTGAAATAAATAACACAAAAAAACAATTTTTTTTTTCTTTGACAAACCATATTTTTTCGTGTATTTGAGAAATATTTTTTTTTTCGATACAATCAAATGTTATTTCAATTTTTAACAAATGGTCTGTAGAAATCAGGCATACGGTGACTACCACCCGCCATTAGATCTAAGTCTTCATAACAGAAATGGAATAATTCACCAAACACTTGATATAAATATCCCGAATTTCCATGAGGCACTGCACGATGTAACTCTGTACGGGCCCGCTGGTAAATCTCTTCAAAATCGGAAAGTATGTAATTGTGAAGATCACGAGTGGCAGGCATCCTGTTGTACTCCATGTGACCCATCACAACATTTGTAATGGCTTTAATGAGGGCCTCTTTGTATTCAGCGAGAGGCAGTGTATCCAACAAGTCTAACCAATTGTTGACCCATACAGCTTTGTCTTTCAAGATAGAGATGCTAGCTCCTTGCATATAGATGGGCTGTTTTATACGAGAATGTACAAAAGCCACAGTTAGTTGATCATAACACTGTGTAAATTTCACTTGTAAATCTCCATAGCACTTTGGAGAAAATGTGTTATTCAGCTGTGGTGGGTTCTTCTCTGGGTCAAAGTAGCCGAAAATGGTATCCAGATCCTCGTAAATAAACCGCCATTCTTCCCGTGAAAAAGGAAGTATATAACGGGCTGGCCGGACCGACTCAAATTGCACCACCGGAACAAATTTACAGAAATCGTTTAGTTGCACTCCAACACGTAGCTGTTTCGTTCCCGATTTATTTAGAGGAACAACTTGCGACAAGAACACATGTGGTTCATGGTTAGCACAACCCTTTGTAGCGGTGTTTTCCATGTTCACGAGAGCAGTTAAGCGGTGGTGGATAGATTGATTGAAGCACCCCGCGGTGCGGCACGTTATATAGCACGGCGTCTCGGAGTGGGGGGTCACGCGCGTGCCCCCACCAGTCTCATATCCAGTTCACACATCATCACACGATACCCCCCACCCGTTTTATTTACCCCTACCCGTCTTTTTTACGCTGGCGGATATTACACGTACTACCCCCACCCGTTTTATTTACTCCCACCCATCTTTTTACATATATATATATATATATATATATATCGCGCCAGCAGTGTTTTATACATTCAGTTCTAGTTTTTTGGAATCAACAGTGAAAAAAATTGTGGAAAAGTGAAAAAAAAAATTTAGAAGAGTGAAAATGCAGTACAATGTGGAGCGATATTTCGACGAATTTATTCAAGTTGATCAATTACCACGTAATATCAGGCTACCTCATCGTGCCAAGTGGTACTGGAGAGTGAGGATTCTTGTTAATAGAAACTCTTGCAACTTTGATGAATCTGATTTTCAAGAACGGAAGGAAATGGACTCAGAGCTTTGGAGAAAAGAATGGAGCATTATCGACTGGTCGAGTAGAAGATGTTCATGCATCGGTTCCGGGGGCCCTAAGCCAGATACACAAGTGAGGTGGCAAACCCGTCGTTCAGACTATGATTCCGTATACAACGAAATGGAGACGGATATAACTTACTACGTATGTTGCAACGACGATTCAGGCAAATCCAATGAAGACATATTGAAAAATTTTGGAATGCAGTTCAACCCTCCCAGACTAAAGAGCATAGCCACAGCTAGTTTGTTAAATGAACGGCGATTTGCAAAAAATAAGAACACTTTACAGCTTGTAAAAAAGGCAATATCATACGATCAAGATACATTATTGTATAAACTAACTATGAATCGTGGGTCGAAGAAGGTTCTTATTAAAAAAGTAATGCTGAGAGATGCATTTGTGGGCGAAACATTTTTCCGATTTACAGACAGTACAGAAGAAGAATTTTATTATCCAGCGGGGGAAGAGACCTTGCTCTTTCAACAAGAGCCAGTAGAGTTCTTTAGCCGTCGATAAATAGGTGCCATGATCTAGCCACATTATTATTATATCAAGCTCGGAATTAATCTATTAGTTATAAGATTAGCATTAAAAATTTGAGAAATTTCGTTGCAACGCTGGTTGCAGAGGAGGGTACAGTGGGCTTCCCGGAGAGGACCAATAAGGAAATCGGAGCTATGTAAAATGATAGTTCAAAATGCAATTGGGACTTCAATTCAGACGTGGCATATGATCCAAACACAGGCAGGGTAGGTGGTTTTTTTTTCATCAATTTAAAGTGTTTACATTTTTTTTTCAATTCCTGGCAGGTATAGGGTCGCGTATTTTTTTTCTTCTTCAAGAGTATCCGTTTTTTTCTAATGAGTGTTCACGTTTTTTTCTAATTCAAGTGTTTGTCACCGCGTTTGTGTGTTCGGTTTTCTTCCTGAATCTTTCTTTGAGTGTTTTTTTTTGTATCGATAATTTTTCCTGCTTCGGTTTTGCTCAGTTTTTTTTCGGTTTTAGAATATTTCCTTTCGGTTTTCGTTTATTTTTTTTCCAGTTTCCATCTCTCTTCCATTTGATTTACATGTAATTTTGATTTGGTTTTAAACTTTTTTAACCCCCGTTTTTAGATATTTTTTTTCGATTTTCGTTTAATTTTTTCCCCGTTTTTCCATTGTTTTTCCGTGAAAAAAAATTGTTTAATCATTTTTTTTATTGTGCGAGAAAAGTTTCTCTCCCGTCAGAATTTTTTCTTTTTTTCGGTTGTTGCTATTAGCATTTTTATCTTTTCTTTCCTACCATGTCATATTATTACGTTCGTATTTTCCTAATTTTCTACGTTTTTTATAACATTTTCAGAAGGAATGAGATGAAGCTCTGAGTGGGAGGACCTGAGTAGCCTCTTCAGCAAACCCCTCTTCATGAAGACTGTACCCTGGAAGGTTGGGATCTTATATAATGGGAATAATTTGAATGTCAAACCCACAATTCATCGTCTCATTCTCAAAGAAGAAAACATCAATCACAAAATAACAAAATATGTATTCTTTTTAGTCACTTAGTTTCATAAATAAACCAGAATTATTAGTATTAAAGTATTAGAATTCTTTCCTTTTTGCTTCCGGACGGAAGCTTTGTTTTTACAAGATTTTGGCATTCTCCAATTTTATGTGGAAATGATGTAGAATATTATGAAATGTTAAGATATGATGATTTTAGAAAATGTCCGTATGTATGTGCAGATTTTTCATTTTTATTTTTTTATTTTTTTTTTAATTGGGGATAATAAAACGGCAAAAGTATTGGAAAAAAGTATGAATTTTTTACACATAATTGGTATCTCTTGTGGTGAGCTCCAGGCAAAGTTTCAACTCGATCGACAGATTAGTTCTCGAGATATCGTCATTTATTGGAAAATCGTTTTTCTTCAATATCCCGTGAACGATTCAACCAATCAATGTTTTTTTAAAATATTCAGCATAAAAATATCTATCGATTTGAATAAAAATATTCATTCCGACCTTTGAAAAGTTACATAGTTATGGTCTTTTTTTCTATTTTTTTGCTAGAATCCTTGTGTGCTTGATAACTTAAAAAAATTTCGAGATAAAAAGTTCAAATTTGGCTCGATTGTTGGTCTTACAGAAATGACAGTTGCTATTTTGGATGGGCGGAATCGACCGATTACGTTTGGAGATATTGAATTTTAGGTGTAAAACTAGTTTCTTCGATATTGTAGAAAATATTTGACCGATTGGTTTTTTTTTGAAAATATTTGTCACGATGGCTTCTATCTAATACGACCAAAATATGTATACCGCTCCATTGAAAGTTATCGAGATATTGTCGATTTTCTATTTTTATTCTCGAAAGTCACTCTTACGAGCTATAATACGACTAAGAGTTGGCACCTAAACCTGAAATTTGGGCTCATAGCTGGTATAGTCAAGTTACAATGCCGTGTAAAATTTGAAGTCAATATGTCCATTAGGTTCTAAGATACAGCCAATTATTATTTTTCTTTCCTCTTCAAAGAGGATGGAAGTAGGTATTAAATGCAAAATTTCAGCAAAATTTCAATTGATTTAGATTTTTCTTCAGGATTAATTGAAATGTAATTCATAAATTTATCTAATTTTTCAAAATTTTCGTTGAATACGATGGAACAGCTCACGGAGTAAATAATTATTATTCTATTCTATTTCCCTTTCAAATGGGATGAAAATGGGCGCAAGTAGGAAATTTCAGCAGAACTCAACCATTTTGGATTTTCTTTCAACACTGATTGAAGAGTAATTCATAAATTTATTTCATTGATTTTCTGTATTTCAGTGGGTTTTCCCTTGAGGAAATGTAATTCATAAAGTTTCTACATTTTTTTCTGGGCAGAATCGATTTTAGATCCGTCAGGAAGCTAACTACCAATGAAATTGTTGGTAGAAAAAAAAGCATAATATAATACCGCATTTCTTTGACCGCTTAATACCAGCCGCATGGCAGTGACCGCCTACTTGTTCATATTTTTTAAATCAAAAACTCCAATTTATTTCTTCTACAATTCTTAACCTTTACACTGCCCCCCTCCGAAAACGCACGCTAACTGTAGCGCGCGGTCTATCAGACCGCTATACCATTTGTGGTTTTATTTTCTAACATTTTCATTAACAAATGTCTTATTTTTAATGTTTGCGATATCAAGAGGAATATTTAATATAATTTCATGTAGTTTTTGTTAATTAATTGCAATTTTTCATTCTCCAAATAATTATTTTACCCTAAATTGAATTTCTCGCTGGACGGGGTGAACCTTAAATAGAATGCTCATCGAGAAACTAATTGCTGGGCTTAATGTTATTAAATCATTGGGAAATGAGTTAATAATAATATTAATGATAAATATAAGTGTAAAAAAAAAATTCCATAATTTATCATGCATTGAATAGACTTATACTAACTGTAGAGGCCGGTCTGAGAGACTGCAACTTTCCCACTTTCGGGTATTTTTATCGATTTATCGATGGGTAAAAAATCAAAAACACCTGAAATCGATTGAAACCGATGAAATATAAAGATACTAGGAGTTTGAAATTTTTTTCTTCAATATTTATAAATAGTTATGTACTATAAAAGTTTTGATAGCGGTCCCACAGACCGGGGGTTCCGTGTAAAGGTTAAAGAGAAAAGAATACAAAATTTAATCAATTTATTTTTCAAGGAAAAAAATTACATCGAGTAAAAAAATTAAAATCTATGTTTAAATTCTGTACTTAAATTCTGCACTTCGATGATAGAATTACATTTGAAGAAAAAAATCTTACTATTAATCGTTTCTCACATCATGCATCATTTCTTGAATCTGTAAAGGAGTGTTGTCGTCCCCTCATTATGGCAACGTTTTGGGCCAATCGCACGGATAATTTTAGTCTCTTGTTTCGTTATGACGTCATGGTACACGGTACAGCACGCTATTATGACAATAGAGCCAGTGGAAGGTAGATGGGCGCACCCCCTACCGTGCAGAAAGTCACACCGTTTTTTACCAATATGTATATATAATTTGATTTCTCTCAGTTTATATTCAAACGAAAACATGGATACGAGGTGGAAGCATCCCTTCACTGCCATGGTCTGTGGGCCAACAGGCTGCGGAAAGACGTTCTTTGTTAAAAGATTTTTGAAAGAAATCAAAGAGATGTGCAACACACCGATTGACAAAGTTATTTTTTATTACGCCGAGTGGCAGCCAGGATATTCTGATTACGATAAAAATTTTGTTGAATTTCGCGAAGGATTGCCAAAATCAAATGATTTCGATGATAATAAGCCAAAACTGGTTGTAGTGGATGACTTGATGCGCGAATCGTCGAACGGTTCAATAGTTGATTTATTCACAAAAGGCAGTCACCATAAAAATCTGAGTGTCATGTTTATATCTCAAAATTTATTCCATCAAGGGAAGGGTCAACGAGATATTTCATTAAATACAAATTACATTGTTGTATTCAAAAATCCCCGTGACCGTGCACAGATTGCACATTTGGTTCGTCAAATATTCCCCGAGGATCCAAAATTTCTACAAGAGGCATATTTTGATGCTACATCACAGCCGCATGGATATCTATTGTTTGATTTAAAACAGACAACACCTGAAAACTGTAGATTTCGTACAAGTGTATTTCCTAGCGACCCCTATCACTATGTTTATGTGCCACGAAAGGCTTACAATATAAAAGGAGGAGACTCATCACAGCGTGTACCAGTCGTGCGTATGTAATGGCTAAGACAAGTCGTTCAAGGAGCGGCTCTGTTCGCAAGTCGATTGGGGCGAAGAATACAGCCTTGTTGCATGCCCTTGTGCACGCACCCCCAAGAACACGCCAAGCACTGATAAAACACGCTAATAAAGATTTGATTCGTTGTATTTGTGAGTGTGCTTTGAATTTATTGCACGGAAATATTCCTTTGAGAGTGAAAAATCGAAATTGTGTAAACATAAAAAAATTTTGAGAAAATTGGCCGATAGAAAACAGAGTTTATCCAGCAAGAAGAAAATTCTCAATCAGAAAGGGGGAGCCTTTTTACCTATGCTGCTGGGTCCTCTCATTAGTGCTCTTATTTCAACAATTGCGAACTAATAATGGAACATGCGAGAAAAATGATACTTGTGCCTGAGGAAAGTGTGGATAAATTAAAGAATTCTTCACATGGAAATGCACACAATGTGCACAATGTTTTAACTGAATTGGCAAAAGAAATTCAACCATCAGCTCAAACTCCTGGTACTACTGAAAGTCGTTTAGATGCTCAATTACTGGAAATTTTAAATTCTAAAACACCTAAAGACGACCATGAAAAGTGGAAATTGTATAATGATGTTTTGAGGCGATATTTATTTTACACCGGACGGAACAAGGCTCATTCCTTACCGCCACAAGAGGTCAACGATACACCCCAAGGGGACCGGTACGCCCCAGAAGCCATTGTAGCTACAATACCTGTGACGTTCAAAAGAAAAGCCACGGGTATTCTTCGATATATTGATACAGCTGATACAGGGAAAAGGTTAAAGTGGGACGCACAAGGGCAGGTGACATTGGATGGTCGATTACTTACTGGAGTAAATATTGTCGATCTCATACAAGACGTCGTTCGATCACGTAAAAATTATAACGCTAGAGGTTGGGAACGTTTCGCAGCATACTTAGATAGCATAAATACACCTCAAGAGTTTCTGGGTAATCCTAAATTTCAACGCCAACTGATAAACTCACCGGTGAATCAGAGTCGTCGCGTAGAACCTGAGATTTCAGACGACGACAGTTCTATAGATGGTGATCTACCACCGCCAGCGGGATCATCACAGTCTTACGCTGAAGGAGGAATTAGGCGCCATATGTTGACACCCAATAGATCTTTCACCGATTTGAGAAGGGGGCAGAAACTTAAATTGAGAGGATCAAGACCCAACCAGAGTCCTTACGAAAAGAGAAAATCTCTTAATCTGTCGTCATGGCTTCCCTTTTAGAAGAAGAAGAGAAACTATCGAAAACATATTTTGATCCTGTAGAACCTGTGGCATATACAGGGGCCCGAAATATTTTATCAAAATACAAAAATGTAATATCAGAAAAAAAAATAAAAAATTGGTTGAATGCACAAAACGCATACACTCTTCATGAACCTATTAGACGAAAATTTCCACGTTTGCATTATACAGTGAACAATATTGATGATTTATGGGAGGCAGATTTGGTGGAGTTGAGATCATTGAAGACATATAACAATGGGATCTCTTATTTACTAGTGGTCATAGACGTGCTAAGTAAGTTTGCCTGGGTCGAGCCCATAAAGGACAAGTCAGCGCCACAGGTACTCGAGGCCTTTAAGCGTATTTTGCAGAGAAGTGGCGGTCGTATTCCTGTTTGCATACAAACTGACAAGGGGAAAGAATTTGTAGCCAGTAGCGTTCAGAAATTTTTTTCTGATAAAAAAATACAATTTCGTCTCGCTCGTAATCCTGATATTAAGGCGGCAGTTGTCGAGCGTTTCAATCGAACATTGAAAGAACGTATGTGGCGTTATTTTACACACAATAGAACATATGAATATATAGATGTTTTGCAGAAAATTGTTGACTCATATAACAATTCAAGACATTCCTCAATAAAGATGGCGCCGGCGGCCGTGACCATCGACAACGCCCCATATGCATGGCGTAATATACAAGACCGTTTCAAATCGGAAAAACCTCGTAAAAAAACCTTTAAATACAAGGTAGGGGACTATGTACGCATCAGTAGAGCTAAAGGCATCTTCGAGAAAGGATACGAATATAATTGGAGTAAAGAAATATTCCAAATTACCAAAACTCTATTGAAACAGTCGTTACCTATATATGAAGTGAAAGATTTAGCTGATGAACCGATTGAAGGATTTTTTTATGAGCAAGAATTAGTACTTGTCAATAAACAACCTGACGATAAATTTGTAATTGAACGCGTTTTACGTTCTAAAGGAAAAGGAAAAAATAAACAAGTTCTCGTTCAGTGGGAAGGATATCCTGTGAAATTCAACTCGTGGATACCTGCAACAGAGTTGGAAAACGTGGGGAAAAAATGAAGAGGGACGATTTCTATATGGTGCTGCCTAGCAATAGCAGCATGGACTATCATCCTGACAATACAGCATCGAGATTTACAACATTACTTCCAAAACAAATTGAGCTAGAAGGGCAATGGGCTGTGGCATTGAGCGAGATACAGTTTCCTTGTAATTTTCTACACATATCTGATAGAGCTGATGCCAGCATCTTCATTACAAATTATGCCCAGAAAGGACCCGAAGGCACTCAAACTGTTGAAGAAGTGTACACGATGAAAACATCATTCATGCCCCTTGCAGTTTTTAAAAATACGAAGGATTTCATAGAAATATTGAATGGTGCAAAACCATTGAGAGATCACTTTAGATTTCAATATTCAATCCAACAGGGTTTTGTGACCATCGGGAAAATTTGTAAATACGAAAAATGCGGAAGTCATAAGCATGGCCTGGAGTTTTCTGATAAAGTAATGGACATGTTAGGTTTTGAAAGAAAACCACTCATTTTCAAAGACGATGTACCCTCTCATGAAGGGTCTCTACCTGCTAGCCTGTCCCGAGGTTTACCGGAGAGTTTATTCGTGTATAGCGATCTCTGTTCCCCTTATGTGACGGGTGATGTACAGTCATCTCTCTTACGCGTAGTACCATTCAATTCCGCTGGCTATACCTATGGTGCTACGTATTGTAGAACTTTTTCGAGACCTCATTACATACCCCTAATGCGGCACTCATTCCGCACAATTGAAATAGATATAAGGAGTCATCGCGGTGAATTGATACCATTCGAGTACGGACCTTTAAACGTGACACTTCATTTCAAGCGGATTGATTAAACAGATATGAGTCCCTACATTGCATACTACGAAAATCAGGCAGGCGGTGGGGCTGTTGCTGAAAGATACAACAATTTTGGCCGTGTTTATGCAGGAAACCCTTACCAACGGGGGCATGGAATTGGGGCTTTCCTCGGGGGTCTTTTCCGGCGCATTCTGCCGTACATTGGTAGCGCAGCTCGAGCAGTCGGTAAAGAGGCTCTCAATACAGGGTTGAACGTTGTAACCGATGTAGTGTCAAATGGAAAACCATTAAAGGTGGCGCTTGAGAACCGTTTGACGGAATCGGGGTTGAAATTGAAAAGGAAGGCTGAGGAAAAAATTGGATCTATGATGCGTGGTTCTGGATATAAAAGAAAACGAAAACGCCTCAGAGCTCATAAGCTCGTTGGACGTGGATCGGTTAAGACATCCAAAACCGGGAAGGGTAAAAAGAAGAAGAGAGCTGCCTCAAAAAAAAAGAAAATAAAAGTTAAAAGAGTGAAAAGAAATAAATCAAAGAGGAAAACTCGTGACGTCTACGATATTTTTCATTAATCATCATGTCTTTCCTACATTCTCATTCTTCGGAGTGCGTGAAATCGGAGCTGGATCTGTTCACATTACCACCTACACAGACCAGTATTGAACATTCACAATTTGTTTACTACAATCCTGTATCTACTTTATCAGACGATGCTCCAATTGAATTCATAGTTCCTGGCCATGGAGAGGAATATATTGATTTGGCCCATACTATGTTAAAAATACGGGCAAAGATTGTGAAACCTGATGGCACCGCGGTCGATACCGATTCCGTGGGACCAGTGAATAATTTTCTGCATTCTATGTTCAATCAAGTGGATGTATATTTTAACCAGAAAGTTGTTACACCCCCGAATAACCTCTATGGCTATAGAGCATACATTGAAACACTGCTCAATTATGGAAATGATGCTAAGAACTCCCACCTTGGAATGGGTTTATGGGCAACGGATTCGCATTCTGAAATGGAGACTGGCGCTGTTCCTGGTGAAAACGTGAGGCAAAACCAAGGTCTTGCAACTCGCCATTCATTTACAAAGGGTGGAAAAGTATTCGATATGCTTGGACATTTACATTGCGACGTGTTCAATCAGGATAAGTTTTTGCTCAACGGCGTGGAACTGCGCGTTCGTCTTATTCGGGCAAAAAATGAATTTTGTCTTATGGATGCTACAGCGCACGGCTACAAAGTCCACGTTATCGAGGCCTCATTGATTATCAGACGTGTAAAACTCAGCCCAGGCATATTAATAGCTCATGCAAAAACCCTAGCTAAGACAACGGCTAAATATCCCCTGACACGCGTAGAGGTCAAGTCTTTTGTACTACATAATGGAATTATGAGCGAAACAATAGATAATGCAATCCTAGGACAATTGCCTAAGAGGATCATACTAGGATTGGTGGAAAATGCTAGTTTCAATGGCTCAAGGACAAAAAATCCTTTCAATGTCAAACATTTTGGCCTCAACTTTTTGTGCCTTAATGTCGATGGTCGGCAGGTACCTTCAAAGCCCCTACAGCCGAATTTCGCTACTGGAGAGTGTCTGGACGTAGAGGCCTATAATACACTGTATGGTGGTACAGGAGTACATTTTGGAGATCATGGAAATGGGATTTCTCGTCATGCATACTCTGAGGGATATTCTTTCTTCATTTTCGATCTGACTCCTGATTTATCGGCAAGTTGTGCTAGCCATTGGAATCTTGTCAGGAGTGGAAGTGTCCGCATTGAATTACGTTTTGACAGGGCCACAGAGCAAAATGTAAATTGCATACTTTATGCAGAATACGATAATTTGCTGGAAATTGACTCGACAAGACAAGTTATTGTGGACTACAGTGGATGAAAGGGAAAATAATAATATACTATATAACAGAGGGATTACCGTACAACTACATTAGTGGGCCATAAACAGTCTTCCAGACCGCACGTGCCCTGTTACATTTTCTGACCTGGCCATTGGGCTCCACCATTGACCAGAGGTCTTTCTTATGAATACCCTTGAACTCTTGAAAGTACTACCGCATACAGATGCCACCATTGGAGGAGTCTACCCCGCAGACAGGGTCCCATGGAAATGGGTCCGGCCCTGTGCAATCGTCATCAACACCGATAACCACACACAACCGGGAAGCCATTGGGTTGCCGTTTACCTCGGTTCAAATGGACGAGGAATCTATTTCGACAGCTTCGGAATGCCCCCCTTCGACGCTCGAATCACTCAACGCCTTAGGAGAAATTGCCGCATATATGAATGGAGCGCAAAAAGACTCCAAGATGTATCGTCTGATGTTTGTGGGCAGTACTGCATTACTGTGCTTCACTGGCTTTTCAATAATCGGTCTCTACAGTCCTTTCATAAATTATTTACTTCAGACACAAAACGTAACGATCGCATTATTATGAAAATGTTCAAGAAAATCACTCGAAAATGTAATCGTAGGAATTTAAGAAAACCCTTTAAAAACTTATCTGGTAGTGGTATTTCACATTATAATCAATGTTCAACGAAACGATTTTTCTCATACCCTAAATAATAATCTTTTTTCGTAATAAATAATAATAACAATTTTAAATTCAGTAAGAATAATGTATTTCGAATAATGATTTTTCAATAAATAATAATAATTATAATCTTTTTTCAATAAATAATAATTTTAATCTTTTTTCAATAAAAAAAAATAAAAGAAAACAATTGTATGCTAGGTAATAAGACCTTTTGAATAAATAATTTATGTAATCCCATAATTGCGCATTTTGTGTTGTATTTTAACCCTTTCCCCCCACTCTAGCATTTAACCCTTTCCCCTTACTCTAGCATTTAACCCTTTCTCCCACTCTAGCCTTTAACCCTTTCACCACCCACCACCCCCCTTTAGATCCCTGAGCATATCGTGGGCCTTCGTCACCCCGGGGGGGGGGGGGGGTCCCTAAAACACGCTCGACCACCTGGACAATAGACCGGCAGGGGGGAGGGGGACCTAAAAGACGCTCGAACATCTGGACAACAGACCGGAAGGGGGGAGGGGGAATTCCTGGAAAACCCTCGCCAATCTCGGCCTCTTACTACTAATTAGTTTGAATTCGATTTGATGATGATAAATGGATTATTGATAGGTTTATGGATTTTTAGGAGATAAATTGATCTTTTCTAAGAGTTTCGAGTATTGTAGGGGAGAGAGGAGTGAAGATGAGTGATGACTAACTATTTTTCAATTCTGTATTTTGTATTTTTGTCATTGTAATAAAGATGAATTCATTTTATAGATTTTTTGTTGGGTGTTTCATTTATTATTTTACAAATATCTCAGCAAAAATTGAATTTAAAGAAGAATATCAGAAGACCTTTTTTTGCAGAGAATGAAATTTTGAACAAAAACATTTTTTTCGTAATAATTCGCGCTTTGCCGAAGAGTAGTACGGAAGAAAGAATTCTCTTTATGGATTCATTTTGAAAAAACTACTAAAATCTGGAAAAAAAACGAAAACAAGGTTTTCTTTTAAAAAAACGCCAAGTAACCATTTTGATGCGTATTTGATTATCTTCTGGGCATTTGAAAAAAAAAAAAACAAATGAAGTAAAAAGCGCCAAGTCAGATATGCTTACGAGTAAAAAATTAGTAGAGGCAGGACCAAGGTACTTGGCGTGGTTGACAAGATGAAGACAACGAGGCTCTCAGTAAGTACTGTTAACATTGAATTGATGCTCAGCAGTGATTTTGACAATAGAAAAAAACCACGCCAAGTACCTTGGTCCTGCCTCTACTAATTTTTTACTCGTAAGCATATCTGACTTGGCGCTTTTTACTTCATTTGTTTTTTTTTTTTTTCAAATGCCCAGAAGATAATCAAATACGCATCAAAATGGTTACTTGGCGTTTTTTTAAAAGAAAACCTTGTTTTCGTTTTTTTTCCAGATTGATATCTTTTCCAAATATGCTTGGGCTGTACCAACCAAAACAAAAAGTGGACTAGATGTGACGAAAGCTATGGAATCTGTACTCAAACAGGGGCGTGTACCTCAGAAGTTGCAGGTGGATCGAGGAAAAGAATTTGAGAATCTTATGCAAAAATTTAGTATAAAAATATATTCGACTTACAGTAATTTGAAAGCATCGATTCGTGAACGTTTTAATCGTACATTGAAAGAGAGAATGTGGAAAAAATTTTCTCTTCGAGGATCATACATATGGGTAGATATACTTACTGAAATCTTATCATCATATAATGATACAAAGCATCGAACGATTCGTATGAAACCGAAGGACGTGAATAATGTAAATGCAAAACTCCTTCAACATCACATTTATGGGAAATTTCAAACCAGTAGGATTAGAAAACCAAAATTTAAAGTCAATGATAAGGTGAGAATCAGCAAATATAAACATGTTTTCGAAAAAGGCTACACCCCCAATTGGACGACAGAAATTTTCAAAATCAATAAAATAAAGAGGACCGATCCATTTACCTACAAATTAGTGGATTACCAGGACAACCCAATCGAAGGAAGTTTCTATGAGGAGGAGTTGGCAAAAGTTAAACATCCAGATATCTATCTCATCGAAAAAGTAATTAAAAAACGTGGAAATAAATTGTACGTTAAGTGGTTGGGTTTTGATAACTCTCGTAATAGTTGGATTAATACATCTGATGTATAATTTACAGATCTTTTTTTCATAAATAATAAAAATTCAAAACTAGAAAAGATACGAGATATTCATTTTATTCTTCACCTTAATCCTAAATGTGTACAATGCATGATAATAATTATACAAAAATATTTTCTATTTATTCACACTGTATCCCCAAGGTAGAGTATCGGTTGTATGAGATGAAATCATACGCTTATCATCTTCCCAACTTAACACAAGTTTCTTTTGGGATATTGTGTGCACCTCATGTTTTTTGCTCTGGATTAAATATTGATTCCTGACGATATGTTCATTATCAAAGAGGCAGTTTTTATAATCATCGAATATAATTTTCCTGAGTGTAGCGGCTTTAACACCTTTAGCTTTCTTTTTAGCTTTATCATCATCCATCATCCTGAATGCATGTCTTCGCTCGTAGACCTACAAATTCAAGCATGATTTTTCCATTATTCTCATCCTTCATAAGGCCCAATACTTTCTTATTTGCTAGTGGTATCCCATTCTCATTATCAAGTTTATAATCAGATGTATCAAACATTTGTACATCTTGGTTAATACACTCATAGATATTTGGTACTCGAAACAAATACAATAGACTATCTGTATCGGTATACATCAATTTAGCCGCGTCTCCAAATTTAGATTTTACGTAGTTGTAATGGAAGTCATACACAATCGTTTTTGATATGTCGAGAATTGTAAACCCAATGTAGATAGGTTTCTTGAAATATATTGATGTTCGATTCATTTCAATAATAACCATATCATCATCAAACACAGTACAACTGTGAAAGTTTGGTCTTGCTATCAATGCTTTTGCCCCATTATCGACCATCCCAATGTGTGATAAGTTTGATGTCTTTCTGCTTCCTCACATTTTCCATTGTTTTTCCGAAGACTGCATTATTCATCAATTTATAGAAGTTTTTCTCGAATTCATTCGTTGATTGTTGTCTTTCCCTAGTATTCAAATCGATGTAAGGTTTTAACCAGGGTTTCTGATTGAATTTCAGAATACGATGAATGTGTTTTAGTTTCATCCCAAGAGCTAAATATTGATTCAAGTTCTTGTAATGTATGACATATTTCTTTATTGGGAAGAATGTGGTTGCTAATTTTGTATGTTTGCTCCCTGGAGAGGTGAAATGTTCTGGACAAAGAGGAAAATCTTTATGTGGTTCATGTAATTCTCTGGGGTATTCTAAATCCACTTCGAGGATATACCCTACTGGAAAATCATTTGGAACATTTATAATATCTACAGAATCGCTATCAACCCATTCAAATGAATGATATGGTAGGCTGATGCTCATCGCAGCCTCATATAAATTGTTGACATCGAAATACATCAAATATGATGTTTCTGAAGATGGATCATAAGATGTTCCCATAAATGGATTATTCGCGTGAGCATATCTGTTTGTACATTATGATATACCACCTCTTATACCTTTCTCAATGAATAATACCATTTCAGGATCAGTGAGAAGCTCCAAATTAACTCCTGTATATTTCAGCATGGTATCAAAAGCCAATCCAGGTGCTGTGTAGTAATTTAGAGGATCTAATTCATAGATGTCAAGACAGTTACGACGGAAATTCTCGAAAATATCAGCTAACAATAAGACATCAGTTTGTAGATAGAGATCTGAATATTCTCCTAATGTTGTGATCGTGAATTCATGCCACACGTTGATAGCATGCTGATAATCATCATCAGCTATGTACTCATCTGTTAATTTTGAATAAAATTTCTCTTTTCTTGGCAGTTCAGTTTCATTTAGTTTATCCCAATTATCAATATATTCATAAGGGAAAACCCCCTTTCTACACAATAAATTGAATCTTGTGGAATCAGGTTGATATTTTTTTACTATTTCCTTATGATCATTGTCGAGATAATTTGCTAATCTTTCAAGACTGCTCCCCATGAAACGAAACGAATCAATGAATCGTAAGTTCACACAAGTCCCCGCAACATATTTGGTGAAAGAGATATATCGATCTTTATTGATTGGAAGAATCTTCACAGCACCATCGAATGTTGTCGCGATATTTCGAATAATGAAATGGGCATCATAACCAGAGAGATTATGGAATACAATCGGTATGGTGTGAGAATCTTGATATGCTAGGTTGCAACTATTATGTGCAGCTCCACGATATTTTCCCGTTAAATGAGAATGATCACGAACCTTATCACTTTTGATAAAGGGTTTCCTGCATATATGACACGTTAATGCTGATTGGAAATCTTCAATTTGCTCATCTGATAACGTTTCCATTCTCAAATTTGTCTTCAAATGTGTATCTACTTTATATGCTAGTGATTTCATCTCTGTTGTAAACCACTCGATACAATCAGAACCTCGTTGGGTTTTGAATTCTGAGAGTGAATCATCAAAAGCACATTTTACATAAAATGCAGCACTATGAGGGATATGCTGATCATCTTTTCGTCACGGACGCCTCTGAAACTCAGTTCTACGACACGTTGGTAGGCCGCCAGGCAGCGCTTCACAGCGCTGCCCGGCGGGCCTACCAACACGTCGTAAAACCGAGTCTCAGAGGCGCCGTTGACAAAAAATGTTGTTCGTCATTCGGCCGCTCCGCTCGGTCTCACTCTCGCTCGACTTGCTGCCCTCGCCTTCGGCTCGGGCAGCAACCGTCTCACTCGTTCGTGAGACCGCGCTTCACGGCCTTATAACGAAAATAACCATTTGTTGAGTCTATCATACACTCCAAGTCCGCATAAACAGCAAATGGAACCGCTTCTTTGTGTTTAAAATTTTCGAAGGTTAATATTTTTTGATTCTCTCCAGGCATTATCATCCGTACTTTATTCAAGTTTGTGCAATCTTCTTTGTGTTTTTCAAATGAATGTTGATATCTAAAGTGACAGAGACATCGATCACATAACCATGTGAACGCTTTGCTTCCAGAGATTTGGCTGCCAACTAAACGTGACAAGTTACGAATCCATGCGTAATGAAAGACGGATTCATCAGATCCCTCCCAATTACTTTCAACCACTAGTAGATGGATAGTTTCACGAGTAGTAATTTTCTTACTCAAGTAGACTGGGGAAATAGTGCTGCTGCTGCGACCACATTGTTCAATCCCATAAACATTGATTGTTAATTCATTCATTTCCTCAAACTTAGTGATGTCTCTGAGCTTCATTGGAAAATTGAGACCTTCATATTTGAGTATGTCACGGAAATTAGGATATGAACTTGGTCGATTTGTGTTAACTTTTGTTGGATGGAGAGCTGCTGTGACCGACTACAAAAAACAAAATTGATCACTGTTTCTGATATTAACGACAGCTTTTTTGACTTGAATATCTTTTGGAAGCTCAATAAATGTTGAATTTCCCCCTTTCAACGGTTCATATTTGTTGATATTGACCATCAAATTGATGATTTCACTCAATGCCCAACCGGAACCAGCCTCTTGGAAATCTTCTTGCTTTGTGAGGATATCAACAACAACCAATTCCTTAAACCACTGATGTAAATCTGTTGTAGGAAGGATCACTTCATTTTTCGTAGTGAAGTATTTCGTTTCTTCCTGAATTTCATCCGATTTTATGATGGTGAATTTGCATGCGAGTGCGCAATTGACTTTCAAGTTACCCTCATTAGCTAAAATATCACTCAAATGTGTAATAACAAGTGACTCACAATCCCGAAGAAATAATCTGATATCTTTGTGAGTTAAGTTGATGACAGCCGCTGTTCTAAGACGATTTTTGAATGCTGATTGTAGTTCCTTCCATTGTACTCGTTCGGTGATCTTTTTTCCCTTTTTTTCCCTCTTCATGCCTGCACCATGTTTTATATGAGACTTGGAAATTTCTCTGAACCATAACAACTCTGCGATTGTCGCTTGTAACCCACTCTTTTCACCACTAGATTTGACTCTTTTGAGATATTTATTCAATAACTTAATATTTTTTTCCGTTAAATTTTTCAAATTCACTATCTGATTGGTTTGAGCGTGAGGAAGCAAACGGTATGCTTCTCTCAATACTCGTAATAATTCCTTCCTTCGTTCATTCATTTTGAATGGTGTAGTGATTACTGCATCACCACAAAAGAATAACCTTCTTAATATACCCTAAGAGAGATGAGTCATTTTCTATAAAAAGGCAAATTCGTTGAAATCCATTTGACACCGGAAGAGTGATAGTCTCAAATTTCACTCTAGCAGACTCTAGAACATTCTTGATGTATTTCGAGAACTTCCGATAAGGTTCTAGAGTCTTCTCGAATATTCTAGAGTGAATTGATGATGTCATAGGAGAGATGAGTCATTTTCTATAGAAAGGCAAATTCGTTGAAATTCATTTGACACCGGAAGAGTGATTGTCTCAAATTTCGCTCTAGCAGACTCTAGAACATTCTTGATGGATTTCGAGAACTTCCGATAAGGTTCTAGAGTCTTCTCGAATATTCTAGAGTCAAATGATGATGTCATAGTTTGATAAGGGTAGTGTATATAAACCTGCACAAATATTCCAGTGTCAGTTCCTCGAAGACTTTCAGAGTCTGCATTTGGTGGAGAATCTTCTGACTGATTGAAGCAGTAAGCATATCTTTATAGCATCATATGATACAATTATTGAATGAAAATTCAACTATCAACAAATACTAATAAGAATTTTCTCTGTTGTTTCAGTTAAACAGATTGCAGGATGGATTTATCATCAATCAACAATATCGCCTGTAGAAGTTACTTGCCGACAAAGAAGATGATGGAGTTGGACTCGACAGTACTCCACCCCATTACCGGGTTCAAAAAAGTTTCAACAAAGTTTGGGCCAAGTATCGTCATTACCATCAATGCCGAATCCACAGTCTTCCTACCAAAGCGGGTCGCGCATATTATATTATATAGATATTCAACCAGTAACATGTTTTGAATAATTATTTATCAATTGATTAGAAAATAAATTGCTGAGAGAAAAAACTAATATCAAAATGTGTTTTTTTTTTTGTAAAACATAGGAGAATCTTATCCATAAATACCCAATTTTTTAGATCCAAACTACCCTTCATCAATTTTGGAATCTATGACCTAATGGAAAAAGCGGAAATATTAGAACTATGACAATTGAACTACCATTTTTTTCTTCTTCTATACGTTTTTAGTTATATCTTCTATCAGAAATAATGGCTATATTTCATTATCATTCACTAAACGATTGAAAAGTGATACAAAAAGAAAAAATAAAAAATGTGGGAGATTTGAACTGGAGAACCATGTCGGTGACCGGAGTTTATTTTCCCAACAAAAATTTCCCGGAAGAAATTCCCCCGCCAGAATTTCCCCGGAAAAAATTTCCCCTGGAACAAATTTCCCCTGGAAAAAATTTCCGTGGAAAAAATTCCCCTGGAAAAATTTTTTCCGGACAACAGATTTGTACAGACGTTTGGGGTGGCCACCGGGGGGGGGGGGGGTGGGGGAGGGGAACAACACACATTTTGATGATAAGCTGCTCCCGCCGTTATAGTCCCGGGGTTTGCGGTGAAATTTTTTTCCGGGGAATTTTTTTCCGGGAGAATTTTCGTTGGGGGAAATTTTTCCGGGGGAAATTTTTTCCAGGGGAGATTTTGTCCGGGGAAATTTTTTCCGGGAAATTTTCTCCGGGAAATTTTTGTTGGAGAAATAAACTCCTAAAACCAACCATGTCTCTCCAAGCTGGTTCGTTACCACTACGCTAATGAACTACTAGATGTCCTTAGAGTAGTGATGGAATTAACTTATTGTTACCGACACTTATCAATTGAAATCCATATTATCATGGATCCACAATGATAATCGATCGATCCCTACTTTACCATTATTATTATTATTATTATTACATAATAATAATCGCATAAAATTTTTCATTTTCGAATTTCATCCTTTGTTATTTTTTCATTCCATTTTGTCAAAAAACAATGATAAAAATCAAATTTACTGGGATTCCATCATAATTCAGAAAAAAAAATGAATTTTTGAGCGTTCCGGTTCCATAAAAATATTGATTTTTTTTCCTCTTATTCGACCAATCATTCTCCTATATTTTTCACTTCATTTGATGAAAAAACAATGATAAAAACCAATTTTACCGGAATTCCTTCATTATTCAGAAAAAAAAGTGGATTTTTGAGCGTTCCGGTTCCATAAAAAAATCTAATTTTTTTCCTCTTGTTCGAGCAATCGTTCTCCTATATTTTTCACTTCATTTGATGAAAAAACAATGATTAAAATCAAATTCACTGGAATTTCTTCATTATTCAGAAAAAAAAATGGATTTTTGAGCGTTCCGGTTCCATAAAAATATCGATTTTTTTTCCTCTTATTCGACTAATCATTCTCCTATATTTTTCACTTCATTTGATGAAAAAACAATGATAAAAACCAATTTCACCGAAATTCCTTCATTATTCAGAAAAAAAAATGAATTTTTGAGCGTTCCGGTTCCATTAAAAAATCGATTTTTTTTCCTCTTGTTCGAGCAATCGTTCTCCGATATTTTTCACTTCATTTGATGAAAAAACAATGATTAAAATCAAATTCACCGGAATTTCTTCATTATTCAGAAAAAAAAATGGATTTTTGAGCGTTCCGGTTCCATAAAAATATCGATTTTTTTTCCTCTTATTCGACTAATCATTCTCCTATATTTTTCACTTCATTTGATGAAAAAACAATGATAAAAACCAATTTCACCGAAATTCCTTCATTATTCAGAAAAAAAAATGAATTTTTGAGCGTTCCGGTTCCATAAAAAAATCCATTTTTTTTTCCTCTTATTCGACCAATCATTTTCCTATATTTTTCACTTCATTTGATGAAAAAACAATGATAAACACCAATTTCACTGGAATTCCTTCATTATTCAGAAAAAAATGGATTTTTGAGCGTTCCGGTTCCATAAAAAAATCGATTTTTTTTCTTCTTGTTCGAGCAATTGTTCTCCTATATTTTTTACTTCATTTGATGAAAAAACAATGATTAAAATCAAATTCACTGGAATTTCTTCATTATTCAGAAAAAAAATGGATTTTTGAGCGTTCCGGTTCCATTAAAAAATCGAATTTTTTTCCTCTTATTCGACCAATCATTCTCCTATATTTTTCACTTCATTTGATGAAAAAACAATGATAAAAACCAATTTCACCGTCAAGAAGGTCGAGTTGAAAACAAAAAAGACAAAAATATTTATATAAAAAATATAGTATATAAAGAAATTCTGGAAAATTGATGTGATTGTAAGAAATTTTGAAACTTTGAAAAATATAATGTATTTATTTTTTTATATCATGTATGAATAAAAATGATTCAGCAAAAAATGTTACGAAAACTGTATGTGAAAACTAATAAAAAAAGGTAATCGCTTCGCAGCTCTCATGAATTCATGAATAAAAAAAAATAAAATAAATGATGACAAAAATATTAGAAACGACTGAATAAATGAAAAAAAAGGGGAAAAAGGGCATCAAATAATTAGTGATGCCGTCGAGACTTAGACGAGAATTTGTTTGAGAGATCATCACGGTTTGAAAAAACATCGGAAGTTTTGGAATTGTTGCAATCTCGAAAGACATTGGGTCGTCGCATCTCGTCACGATTCTGGGAGGATTTATCTTGTCCGGGTCTCGACTTTTTCAGCCTTTTATGTACACGAGACGAGACGAGACAATATCGAGACTAACATTTCAAAAAATGGAACATACGGAGACTCAGAGATGATGGATTCTTACAAAATCGCGACGAGATACAACCATCCAATGTCTTTCCAGGTTGCAACAATTCCAAAACTTCCGATGTTTTTTCAAATCGTGATAATCTCTCAAACAAATTCTCGTCTAAGTCTCGACGGCATCACTACAAATAATGTAAAGTAATTTAATCTAGCGGACGGGAGCGAAGCGACCGTCCGCTAGTAAATATCTAAATGGCGCCTCATTGATTTTTTCCTTGTAGTTTTTGAGACTGAAAAAAGAAAAACTCTCAAAAAATATATCCGAGCACCCTTCTTTCTTTTTTATTCTTTATAAAAAACATTTATTCTTTATAAAAAATATTTGTTCTTTATAAAAAACATTTATTCTTCATAAAAAACATTGATTCTTTATAAAAAACATTTATTCTTCATAAAAAATATTTATTCTTTATAAAAAACATTTAATCTTTATAAAAAACATTTATTCTTCATAAAAAACATCTGAATTTGTTTTTTGCTTCCGGACGGAAGCTTTGTTTTTACAAGATTTTTGATATTGTCCAATTTTGTGTGGAAATGATGTGGAGTGTTATGAAACGTCAAGATATGATATTTTTAGCGCCTGTCCGTATGTGTGTATGAGTGTGTGTGCAGATTTTTGATTTCTTTTTTGAAATTGGGATAATAAAACGGCAAAATTTTTTCAAAAAAATCTGAAATTTTGACACATATTTGGTATCTTTTATGTTCAACTTCAGGCAAAATTTCAGCTTGATCGACCGATTAGTTCTCGAGATATCGTCATTTATCGGAAAATCGTTTTTCTTCAATATCTCGGGAACAGTTTAAGCGATCAATTTTTTTTTTTTTCAAAATATTTGTCATAAAAATATCTATCGATTTTGATAAAAATATTCAGTCCGACCCCCGAGAAGTCACATAGTTATGGCCCTTTTTCTATTTTCTTCGCTAAAATCCTTGTACGCGTGATAACTTAAAAAATAATCTATAAAAAAAGTTCAAATTTGGTATGATTGTAGGTCTCATGAAAATAAAGGTTGCTATTTTGGATGGGCGCAATTGACCGATTAGTTTCGGAGATATTGCATTTTATGTGTAAAACTCGTTTCTCTGATATCTCAGAAACTACTTGACCGATTGGTTTTTTTTTTTTTTTTTAAATATTCGTCACGGTGGCTTCTATCTAATACAATCAAAATATGTATACCGCCCTATTAAAAGTTTTCGAGATATTGTCAATTTTCTATTTTTATTCTCGGAATTAGTCCCAATGAGCTATTATGCAACTAAGAGTTGGTGCCTGGATCTGAAATTTGGGCTACTAGTTGGTATAGTCAGGTTACAATTCTGTATAAAATTTGAAGTCGATATGTCCTCTACTTTCTAAGATACAGCCAATTATTATTTTTTTTCCCTCTTCAAAGAGGATGGAAGTTGGTGTTGAGTGCAAAATTTCAGCAAAATTTCAATCGATTTAGATTTTCCTGGAGGATTAATCGAAAAGTAATTCATAAATTTATTTAATTTTTGATGTGAAACATCTAATGGCGCGTTACCAGAAAAGCAGCGAGGGGACACCGAGTTTTCAGGCGAGATTGGACAGAGATGGCATGCCTCGGATCTCTCTTTCTATTGTGTGGACATATTTCTAACACTTAGGCCCCGTAGTATATGTCCACGTAGTATATGCCTATGCATACATACGCGTCACTCGCTGGCGCACCCCCCCCTCCCTTCCCCTTCACCGCGCTCATGATGTTTCACATCTACCAGGCGTCCCACGACGGCTCACTTTTTTATTTTTTTTATTTTCGTTGAATACGATGGGACAGCTCACGGAATAAATAATCATTATTCTATTCTATTTCCCTTTCAAATGGGATGAAAATGGGATCAAGTAGGAAATTCCAGCAGAAGTCAACCATTTTGGATTTTCTTCCAACACTGATTGAAGAGTAATTCATAAATTTATTTCACTGATTTTCTTTATTCCAGTGGGATTTTCCTTGAGGAAATGTAATTCATAAAGTTTCTATATTTTTTTCTGGGCAGAATCAATTCTAGATCCGTTCGGAAGCTAACTACCAATGAAATTGGTAGAAAAAAAAAACAAGCATAATATAATATCGCATTTCTTTGACCGCTTAATACCAGCCGCATGGCAGTGACCGCCTACTTGTTTCCTTTTGAAATTCTATTAATATTGAACTTTATGAATGAATATAGTTGAAATTACTAAATTGATGGGATTTCATTTTATTTTTTATTCATACATACACACACGCATATAAACCATTATAAGGAATATAAATATAGCAATAATCATTCATAATTATTTTGAGAAAATTATCCAATCTGATAATTCACAGAGGATACAATTTTTTCTGAGTGGTACAGGCCCATCCACAACATCTCCCCCATTCTCGGATGTTGGATGATGTTGATAACATCGACGATATTCTTGAACTTCATCCATATTCCTCAACCTCTTTGCTAATGTCTCCCACATTTCATCAATGTGTTGCCATGCGAATTTCACCAGGAATCTCGTCATGAAATGGATGGAATCTGTTTTTCTCCAATAATTCATTTGTATCCAATCAGAGAAGTTGTTGGTGGGGTCCAAAGTTGAACTGAAGTACTTTGTGTACCATTTTACCAGTTTCCCGCAATTTTCGAATGCACAGGTGTAATTCTCAATGAGACTGTGCTCTTGATGATTCTAACAACTAGGGGTGCTCATATCTTCTGCTTTCGAGCACCCTAAATCGTTCAAATCAATAATCACCTTATCAGTATAGGATTCCAGCCAGTGTTTCTTTTGGAGTCCATTCACGAAAATCACTGTTGCTCCTTTAGTGATCTGTGTTATTGTCTCCTTAACCTCATCATATGCAATGAATCCTGCATCCCAGGGGATTCCATGATGATTATCAATAACCCACTTATTGATACGTCGGTATTTTGATGGTAATTTTTGCCATCCACATGGTGGTTGGAAAAGCAGACAAGTACAATCCTTATTTTCAACTGCTTGAACTGCCAGTTCTTTCACAATAAATTCTTCAGTTGGGTGTATTGGAAACCCTGCACATCCAACATCAATATTGTAAAATCACCGAGTCCCGCCATTGTAATGATGATAGCAAATCAAACTTTGGATTGATGGTGAATCGCACGAATTCAACACATTTTATAGGGATCCACTCAACCTCCACTCTAATTTAATCCATCATGGAACATTCATGAGGATTCTCGAATATTCTAGAATATTCTAGAATACATATTATAAATATGACTCATTTTTCCCCTAAGAAAACCAATGACTCATTACAGCATCCTATTTCATACGAGATTCAACAGGATTTATCGAGTACCCCCACCCATATCGCCACATTTTCACGAAGTGATGACATCATCTGTTTCATCAGCATGACTCACCAATGATGTCACCCCCCACCCCGCGGAAAAATGACTCATTCCTCGAATGTTCTGGATGACGTCATCCATCCAGAACATTCTGCGACCTTGCTGCCACCTGGCGCTATTTGACCTAGAACCCGCTTTGCATACCTACTGATTACAATACTTCCATTCGGAGCATGCGGTGAACTATGCGGTGTGCAAGGCTCGCGTGAACTGGGTAGTTGTGGTTTGGTGTGTGTGTTTTCGTTTTCGATTCCGTTTTCTTTCCAATTTTGGAGACTTCTATTACATGTTATTGTTTGTGTATTCTCTTTTCCGTTGATTTCCGATGGATTGAGTGATTCGACCAAATTTTTATTGGACTAATTCGTTTTTCGACGAATTGATCCTTTTGGTCAATCATGTTTTGACGAGTCGGTATCGGACGAACCGTCATTCGACCAATTCGTCTTCGACGAATTGTACCAGTCCCATTATAATTATGGATGGATTTCGCCTGGATTTTGTAATTTATTCTAGTTTAAAATTTCACTCTCAATACCAAGCTTTATCCTGTTTGAATGAAAAAAAAAAAAAAAAAACGAGAAAGGCAAAATTTATTATCTGTATCTCAGAAACTCATAGACATATGGACCTTAAAGTTTATGTATACGTGTAACCCGGTAATATTACGCAGTATCCCACATTTCAGATCCTCACTCCAACTCCTAGTTGTATTATTGTACGTATGAGCTAGTTTCGAGAGTGAAAATAGAAAAACAGCACTATCTCGGAAGCTTCCAACAGGGAGGAGGCAGAGGGAGGTATATATATTTTGTTTCTAGATTGAAGTCATCTCAACAAATATTGTGAAAAAAAATCAATTCGGTCCAGTAGTTTTTAGAATACTGAAGAAAATAGTTTCACACATAAAGATAGCAACATTTGTTATCATAAGACCTAAATTGTGTACGCCTTGTAGTGCGTGTTTCGTGGCATCATCATTAATATTCTCAAGAACTATTCACGTTGATGCATATAAATTTGAAGTATTCTCGATATACAACAATCAGATGAGCGAAAGTGGAATATAATCTAATCACAATCAATTGTAACCACCTATGAAAATTATCTTTGTCTTGAAGTTTTGAGATCTAATTCAAATGAATACTGACGGAATATCAAATCACTCAACTCTTCTCTCTCCGATTGATTATTTGCTTCACTCAGGTGGACTCTAGGAGAAATCGATATAAATGAATCGCATGCAGAGAGTATGAATCAAACTCACTTCAATGTAAAACAGGACACTGTATGAAACATTTTATTCAAATACCATTATACATTGAAATTTGTTATGACGAGAGGTACATTGATAAAACATTCAAGTTAAAAAATTAGCCTCGATAGCTCCTATTGGAAATGGATGGTCGATTTTTCTCCCATTTTCAAAGCTGTGGGCAATATCTCAAGGTACAGACAGGTAGATTATCTTTAATACACCGACAGGTGTTACAATCATACTTGTACATTTTTCCAGCAGTACATAACATATCAGCAGGCACTGAAATGAAAATAATGGAATTAGTTCAGACCATTCGAAGGAATAATGAGAATCTATTAGAAAAAATTCATCGATTCCCAGAGACACTTTGAACAGAATGATCAATACTCACGCTCAGGAAGACTCTTGGGTTCTTCACTGACTTTCTGTGTTTCCGGTAATTCAGTAGCGGTCATGGTCCCATCCTCGTTGAAGACTCCAGGAGCACAAGCCATTTTAGTGCAAGAAGCTCCTTTTCCATCGGCACTGCATGCGCATTGGTTACAGAAGTAGTTGAATTTCAAACCAGGGTTGCAGGGTGTAGTTGCTGGGTCGTGCTCAGCTACGATAGCTTAATTCATTCAACACAATACTAACATGAGTTGATGAGCAACATCGAATCTCTTACAAAGGAAGAGAGAGAGAGAGAGAGAGAGAGAGAGAGAGATCCGGAAAGGCTTCGGAAATATTCCTCGGTCCAAAACAATCTTTTAAAGAACTTTTCTGTACTGTACGTCACTTTTACTCTGCTAAGAATTGGTATTTCATACTTCCGAAACTCGAATAGAGTAAAAATCACTATAGAAAAATACTGTTCATGACTGTTGCAATGTAATTTTTTACTCATGTAGTTAAGGATGTTTAGAATTTCAATTGAGCAACTCGCGAAAGAAAGAAAAAAAAAAATTTCAAATAATTGATTCACGATATGAAATAATTCTTTTACTAATTTAGAAGTCATGTAGTGGACTTTTTTCTCAACAAAAACTAAAATTATGGCAAAATTCAATGAATATAAACACATTTGTGACTACAGTAGTAGTAGCGAATTTTTGATCGCACAACGTCGCATTTATCAGCTGGTGGAGAAATTGTAACTGTTTATATAATTTTAATTTTAATAAATCTCCAATAATTTGGTTGATTGTCAATCCCCTCTGGATATTATTTATTTTTAAAATGCTTACGGAATTTGTTGGGTTATGTTGTTCTTCTGACGGCCAAAAAGGATTCAACGTAACCTACATTACCGATATCACTCAGCTGTGCGTACGATGTTGTCGAGTCCCGCGACTCGTAATGGCGGCCAAAATTTTTCTCGTCAATTCAAAAGTGAAACGAAAATATCTCTCTTATATTGATGGGTAGCCCCATTTTTCGTGTGGGCAAAATATTGCCCGTTTCCCGGTGTAAGTGACTTGAAGTTTTTTTTCAAGATCATGAGTGTCTATTCTATCGCTTTTTTTCTTTTAAGCGCACGCGGTCACGGTTCTCCCATAAGAGTAATGATACCCAGAACAGTTTTCAGAAATTAATTTCTCATTAGAATGCTTGGGTTGGGGGTTTGAGATTGCTATCAACTCGTGGCTTCGGTATTCAACTGTTATGTTAAGAAAAGTCGAAATTTCTTTGAATATTGTGAGTTTATGGTAAACATCCTTAACCAGTCTGCGTCTTCGGCTCGGACGCCAACTGCATACCAGTAATAAACCCCATTGCAACAGTCCAGGAATGGACTATTCCGCAACATACTACGAACATTTGAAATAATCGCGGATAAAAAAAATTGTGCGATTACTTAAAATTGATTTCCGAATTACTCACCTGTAATAACAACCGCAAGAATGAAGGCTTTATAAATCATCTTCAATTAGATTTGATCTTTTATCACTACTGATAATTCGCTATATTCTCCTGCGAGTTCGGGAACAACTGATGATGGACCAGCTAGCGACCGCAGTTAAATACTAAGATACCACCAATGAGGGAAGAGTCAATGGACGCGAGTAAACAATATTTGAGAAACTAACGACCTTTATCCGAAGAGCTGATATGACCCACGCGACAAATCTCCCGCTGTGTGTTGCAACTGCTTAGCTTACAACTGCGATAAACATGTTTTTCCGTACTGCTTCTCACTTTTTCCAGTTCGGGGATTGGTATTGACCCTTCCCCGAACTTGCAAAAGTAAAAATCACTACGGAAAAATATTATTCCTGGGCTATTATTATGGGGATTTTTTACTCGTGTGGAGCTGGCGTCCGAGCCGCAGGCGAGCCATTGGCGCTATAAAAAAACGAGTAGTGTGGGTGTGACCCTTTACGGGTTGAGCCAATAACTTCCCGACCAAAGCCCTCTTCAGATTAAATTCAACGCGAAAAACTATAAAATCTGAGGAATTCCTGCAAGTAACTGTTTTAGATACTGTAACTCGGTCAGAAAGGTTTCTGTTGCGACTATTCCTTACTCTCTCACAAACTCCATCCCCCATCATGGCACAATGCAAGCTCCTCATAATAACAGGCCAGAAAAGTACTATTGAAATTATATGAAAGCTCTTCCACGTTCCCTGTACCTGCGAGGGAAGCCCACATTTGAGATAGTTCGTCTGTAATAGCCATAGACTAGTGTGTCCCATGTAATGGTTTGGAATGATAAAACATTGAGAAATCCACATTCTCAGTTGAGATTTTATCGAGAGGGACTTTGATAACCTTTTTAGACGGTAGCCACTCGAGGAGAGAATGACAGCATCCTCAGTGAGGCACGTGTCTAGGTCTGTCCAGTAAATACACGGAAAGAAAAGTTAAGCAAAAATTACGTGACTTTCCGTAATTTTTTTCTTGAAATCACGGAAAAATTACATTAATTTTAACTAAAAATTATGGAAAGTTCATTTTTTCCCGAACCTTGAGGTTGCCCCACGATCACCGAAAAGAATTTAATTTTTACTCAATTTTTCTCCCCGTGTAGTATTTACTATGAGGTCACAATAGAATACATAATTGCCATTTAATATTCTCATCGATTTAGGGGAAGTTTGGGATTTTCCCGTGTTAAATATAGACCCATCACGCGAAGATGTTGATATAATTTCGAATCAAACAGTCTTTGATTAACTGAGTTAATGTTCTTGTTTCTGTAATCTCTGTGTTATCAAATTTCTCGCATGGACTTATAGACATTACTCAGCTAGTTCATGTAAATAGGGATTGAGAGAGAATCACTAGATAATGATATAGAATAATTCTTGGAAAAATAGGAAATCAGTGAGATATGTGAAAATATAATGTGGTTTCATCCGCTTCATGTATTAACATGAATGAGGCCATTACCGAAAAATTATCGACTGTTCTTCGCCTTCATTGAAATTTCATTATGCATCGGTTGGAAATATAAGTTCGAAATTCTATCAAAAAAGGTGCAATGAGGAAAACCGACCATACTCGTTTGATTAGTAAACTCCTCACTTATTTCCTCTGACTCTTTCCGCCAAGTATGATCAATTTTCTCTCGTATGATGATGGAAGAGAAAGCTGTTTCTTTCTCATAATGCCTTCTCATTTCAAAAACGTACGGAACTAGTCCAGTCAGTGAGGATTTAAAATCGAGTTTGTTGGCAAATTTACTTTATAAGTGTCGGATTTTGATTTTTTTTTATTTTTAATACTAAGAAGATTTAAACTTTAAGAAGATTTAAACCGCATACTCTCAGATTTTTTTCTAATTTTTTCCGTTGATTTTCATCAAGTTATTGATGAAAAATAATTAATTTTCGGAGTAGTCTTCAAAGAAGATTACTTTTATAATAACATAGTTTTTTTTTTTATATATTGGTCCGAAAATTATTAAATTATTAACATTCGTTCGGAAAATATAAAATTTTCAGTATATTAGAACAATAAATATATTAAATGAATTCATTCACTCTCGGTCAGTCCGCTGTAGGAACGAGAGAGACAGCATTATGAGAGCCCCTGCGTAAGACGAAGGCGCTCAATCTTTTCGAGCGTCGTCACCATTCAAACATACAAATAAAATGTTTAAACATTGAAATGATGGATTATTATCATTAAGTTTATTGGGAAATCTATTGGTCTTGCATTTCAATCTTTTTTCATTTCATTTTACGATTACGGATGCAGAGGAGCCATTTATCATAACAAATAGCATTTCTATTGTTGTTAAGTTTCATCAAATATTGAAAAAAAAAAATTACAGAAATCAGTAGGAGTGTTAATTTACATGCCAAACGGTCTAAGCTCAAAACTAAGGAGTCGATACGAGTGTCAAACGGTGTGAGGAGAGGCTGAAAAGCCAATTCAAGGATGAAACGGTCTAGAGAGAACGCTTGGATGTTAATTATTGGAATATGGTGCCTACTCCAGGTTCTCTATACATGAGATAGACGGCGCGCATGCATTTGTTACCTTTGGAACTGTCTGTGTGTGTGTACTGGGCTTAGGTTGGATATATAGCGTGAGACTAGAGAGAGAGTGTGATTACTTGCTATAATAAATATTTTCATATTAAACATATAAAGTGCATTTATTCGTTATCCTAAAGATCCCTATAACACAACAGGTTATGGGCTCACTCCACGCGTTCACTGCGCATTAAATATTGTGGAGAAATTGCATAAAAGTGAATAAGAAAAGGAAAAGTTGGGTTATTGCCACGGGGCTTTTGGGTGGATCGAGTCTGGTGCGTCAAGCGAGAAAAAGATCTGAAAATGGACAAGAAGGATAGTGAGACCTCAGAGGCCAGAAACTCGGATGAAATGAGTAAGTACTGAATGAAAATAACTAAGTGGATTAAAAGAAAATAAAAATAAAAATAGTCATAGAGAAATTGGCGGGACAAAGTATGTTAGTCAAAAAGATGGCGTCCTAATCCACATGATCCACACCAACGCCGGAAAACAAAAAGGGGTCAATAAAAACGAATAAATAAGCTCAATGAATGAAAGTGATTAATTATGGGAGCTTGAGAAAATTATCAAAAAGCACGAAAAGAGTAAATGGGCAAGGAAAATTAATATATAATTTATTTAGTGAAAAAGACGTTGAGCGGGTGCGCGCGCAGCGCGGGTGAGTCGATGGGGAGAGGCAAGGCTGCAGCCGCGTGAAATAGAGATCTCCTCGTCGCCTCTCACGTGGGCGTGTGTGTGTGCATTCAAATTAAAAAAAAATATATAATGAAAAAAAATTATTATTAATTAATAAAAAAAAAAAAAAAAAATAATAATAAAAAAAAAGATGTGTTTTAACGAATGATTATTTGAATAGGTAAAGATCTACAACAAGTATGGGATAAACTTAACAATTACTTCAAACTAGATGAACTCCACAAGGGAGAAGCTATCACACTGATAGTTGAAGGGGAGACACTTTATATTAAAACAGAAACTGGTTCTGAGTACACATCAGGTGAGATATGAGATGGTGCGATTAAATGAAAGCATTTAAATTAATATGAAAAGGGATTCAAAGCTAGCATGAATCGTGATTAATAGACGCATAAAACTTGATCAAGTAAATTAAATTAAATTATAAAAAAAAAAAAAAAAATACTAGTTAATTCAATCTATTGATGAATAGAAATTCTTAAGACTCTGAAGAGTTAACCAGTGAAAGAATACTTGTGTTCGGTGTTCGGAAACTGGTTGATTTGGACTGACTCGGGATAAATATTGTGTTCATATTTTGAATGATTAAGTTCGTTCTGGGGTCGGCCATACTTGTGTTCAGCCAACCGATCTCAGAGCACCCGGTCTTGGCATAATTACTAACCTAGAATAATTATTTTATCTAGAGAAGAGAATGATGGAGAAACTATGGGGTTCTCTGGAATCATGGTATGAAGGGAAGAGTCTCGCAGGAGAAGCTACTGTTATGCCAAGAGCCATCTCAGAGCAAAGCCCAACCATGCCACTGGAAGGTCAGATTGGTGAGGAAGGTCAGAATGGTGCGAACGGTCAGAACGGTGCGATAGTTCAGAATGGTGCGAACAGTCAGAATAATGATAAACATGAAAATGAGAGGCAAATGGTTGGAGCTTCACAAACAAAGAGTACAAAACCCGGAATCTCCAGTGTTATTCCTGTTGACGTTAACATCAAAGTAGTTGATGCTAACTCTGTCAAAGAGAAGTCCAAAGAGAGAGAGAAGTCAGACAAACTTTGTGAAACAGTTAGTACACTGACTGAGACTTTAAAAAGGACATGCACTGTTAACGCAGAAATGGCGAAGTATATGGTTGAGGCAATTGAGACTTCGAAAAAGCATGATGAAAGAATGAGGGGAATAGAAAAGGAGAGGCAGACGGCAATGAATGAACAACTGACTTTACTGAGAGAAATTACTACAAATTTATGCAGAGTCAGTGAGACTAACATGCCAAGTAATAGAGGGACTAATACTAACAAACCAGATAAGAGAGACAAAGAGAATTCTGATGGGGGAAGAGTAGTAGATCAGGGAGAAAATTCACAAATAAGAATCGACAATTCTAGTAGTGATACAACAAAAGAGTTAACAGAAGCTATTAAAATAGGCTTATTACAGAGAAGCTCAGGAGTAAAAAGAGATTATAAACTGGATATCAAAATGAAATACGAACATTTCTATGATTATTTTCAATCAGAAATAAGATCAAACAAATTATTACATATAATTGATAAAGACGTGAAAATCTCAGTTGATGAGAAAACTCTTGAAGACCAGAAGTTCAAAGTCAGAGACATCCTTATTAATCACCTTGATGGACACTATCACTCAAAAGTTATGAAGTATACGGATCCGATAGAGATATTGTCGAAGTTGAAGGAAATCAAGAGATGCGAGTATAATGTCACTTCATTTGCAGTTAGAAAAGACATCTCTAACATGAAGTACATAAAAGGAAAAATGACAGCAAATGAATTCTGTGAGAAATTTGAAGACGCGATCAGGAATTACGAAAATACTCCTGATGCAAAACCTCTATCCCATGACGAAAAGAAAGACGCATTCTTCAATGCGGTGATGGTATCGGTGCCCCAAGTACAAACATATGAGATGATGGCAAGACTACACAAAACTCCACAACCCACGTATGAAGATCTAATATCGATTGTTAGAGCTGATGAAGCCACAAGTAAACAAGTCAGTGGGGATGACAAAAAGGACATTCGAGCAGCAAATTTGGCCGACAAACCAGTGAAATGGTGTTTTGAATGTGGATCTTACGACCACATTGCTGTGAACTGTCCAAATGAAGGGCAAAAGGTTTGTTACAATTGCAAAGGAGTTGGGCACAAGGCAAAAGAATGTTCATCGGCTCAAGGATCCAATAGTCAGGTGAGAGGTGGATTCAGGGGTTCTGGATCACGAGGTCGAGGATTTCGGGGTGGTACGAATCGAGGTACCACTAGAGCTGGGTTGAAGAGAAGGTCAGATGGTGGAGATCAGAGTAGGGGCAAACGAGGGAGATTTGACACTAACAGAAGATTTGGAAGAGGCAGAGGTAACTCAAATTACCAAAGGTCCAGAACATGGACAAAGACTAGTTCAGCAGGAAATTCAGACAGAGCAATTGATGGTGAGAGCGGAAAGAATAAAGGTAAGGTGACAGATAATATTCACACTGATAAAACTAATATTTCTATGGAAATTGATCATGATCAAATAAAAGGTGAGAGTTTGTATGTTGATCCGATAAACCTGAACAAGGAAAATTTGATATCTGAATTTCTAGCTGACTCAGGAGCCACTGAGCATTTATCTAATTCGAGACTCATTTTTAAGACATTCGATGAGAAAAGTGTAGGTGTGATTAGGTGTGCCAACAAGGACAAGTCAGCGGACTTGAAAACGGAGGGAGTTGGTAATGTAGAGATTGAGTTGATGAATGGCAATAGGTTAGAGATTGACTCGGTTATTTTTACGGAGGCGTTACAGGCTAATTTGTTATCTCTAAGGAGATTCGCTGAAATGGGACTAGCAATATATTTAGATGATACTCAAATTGACATTTTTGATCCGATATCTAATGAATCAATTATCAAGGGCGCGTACAAAAGACCATATTGGGTCATAGAGCTAGAAGTAAGGGGAAATAACTCAAGCACTCAAGAAGTGGAAAAGAGAATGACTAAAAGAATAGCAGCATATTTAGTTGAAGGTGAGAAAAACAGTAATAGATACGACACACGCAGTGTCACAGCAAAACGACAAATTGAGTCAATTGAAAAAGAAAATGACTATCAGAAAGAAAAATCGAATGAAAACGAAATAACAACAGAGACTAAGGTGAGCTCTGTGAAAAGTAGAAATGAAGAAAAGAATATTACTGACAATAAACCGATTTACGAACTCTCAAACTTTGATTATACAGTATGGGACAGGGATTTCCATGACCTTGATGAACTGCCGTTTGAAGAATCAATAGTAGAAGTCAATCCATTCAAAGGTGAAAATAATAAATTTAGTAAAAATAATAAGGCAATGCTATGGCACGTCAGGTTTGGCCATGCATCTGTTGCTTATCTCAAAGCCTTGCAGTTAAAGTACCCAGAAAACAAAGAATTAAATGCAGCCATTTTTGATGACTCAATCTTGGATTGTGAAGTATGTTTAGCTTCCAAATTTAATAAATTATCTTTTCCTACGGTGCGCAGAAGAGCTACAGCTCCATTACAAATTATACACTCTGATGCGATGGGACCAATATCACCAATCACATATCCTAAGGGATACTGGTTTATTTCTGTATTTATTGATGACAAAACTAGGTTCGCAATGGCGTATCAAATGAAAGCCAAGAGTGAAACAGGTCACTGCCTAGAAATGTTTGTCAGAAGTGCGAGGAATTTATTAGGTTATGACGCGAAGGTATGTTACCTAAGGTCCGATCAAGGAACGGAATTCACAGGAGGATACACTATTGAGGTGTTGAACAAACTAGGCGCAGAATTGCAACTGGCATGTCCAGACACTCCTGAACACAATGGAGTAGCCGAACGTTTTAATCAGACGATACAGAAAAAGGTTAGGACATATATGTTTGATGCGAAACTTCCTGAGAACATGTGGGATCTGGCACTGTCCGCAGTAGTGTATGCGTACAACAGAACTCCCCATAAATCAAACCAAATGAAAACACCATTAGAAGAATTTGCTCCAAATCACAACTACAATGTCAGTCAAATAAAGAGATTCGGGTGCGTAGCTTTTATTAAAGTTAAAAGAAAGGCTGGACCAAAGTTCAGAGCTGAAGGTGTGAGAGTAATATTCATTGGATATACTCCAACAGGATACCAATTCCTCAAACCAGAAGATGGGAAATATTACGAAAGCAGGCATGCAAGGTTTAATGAAAAACTAGTCTATGGTGACAAATTCAAGAAGAATGATATTAAAGATTTTCCATCAAATGAAGAAGAAATTAATCGTAATGAATGGTTTGTTAAATTCACAGAAAACAAAGATACATCTAAAGAAATATTAAAACCGGAGGGAGAAAACAAACGTAAGAGAGGGAGACCCAGAAAAGAGACGATTAAATCCAAAGAAAATGAGATAACAGGGCCAGGTGAGGGTGAGATTGAATTAACATCATCAAATTCTTCATTAAATGAAGAAATATTAAACTCAGGGGCTTTTATATCATGTGTCACACAAGAAAATGAGGTTAGACTAGATGAATTAAATGATGAAACTCATCATGCGCTATTAGCAACTATCAATTCAGATCCGTTGAACTATAATGATGCGATGAAGAGTAAAGATAGAGAGAATTGGGAAAAGGCAGTAGTTGAAGAGCTTAATTCTATGGATAAGAACAAGGTTTGGAAAATAGTTGATAGACCAATAAGAATGAAGAATGGTAAGAAAGTTAACATCGTTGACTCGAAATGGGTGTTTAAAAGAAAGGTAGAAGCAAATGAGAAAATAAGATGGAAGGCAAGGTTAGTAACTCGTGGCTTCAAAGACACCAATGTGTATGAACTGAGGGAGACATATGCTTCTGTCTCAAGGATGCCATTGGTGAGGGCAGTAATAGCCATTATTAACAAGTATAATCTTGAGGTATGTCAATTGGACGTCAAAACGGCGTTTCTAAACGGTGAGATAGATGAGGAGATTTATATGGAGATCCCGGAAGGAACTCCTTATACAAATGATGAGAGAAGAGACAAGGTTTGTAAGATGGAAAGAGCTCTGTATGGACTAAAAATCAGTCCAAAAAGGTGGAACATTAAGTTTACGGAAGTCGCATTAAGTGTTGGTTTAACAAATACAGATTTAGAGCCATGTTTATTTACATGGAGGGAGGGTGATAGATTTCTAATCCTCTTACTATATGTAGATGATATATTACTGGCTAGTAATGACAAGAGTAAACTTGAAGAAGTAAAGGTGAAGTTGAGTTCAGAATTTGAAATGACTATTATGGGTGAACCCAAGGAATTTTTAAGTATTTGTATTAAACGCGACAGAGAAAATGGATTGATAAGGTTATCGCAAGAGAAATATGTTGATAAAATATTGATGAAATTTGGGTTTGAAAACTGTAATGCACAAAGGACGCCAATGCTTACTACACAAGCGTCAAATCATGAAAGGAAAAAGAGGGAATCTGATATTGCTGGTGAATTAATAAGAGACGATGGGATTAAAATAGATTGTCCATACAGAGAGATAGTCGGTAGTCTTTTATACTTGGCGAGTACGACAAGACCTGATATATCTTATACAGTCAATGTCTTGAGCAGACATCAAATAGATCCTACTGATGAGGATTGGTTAATGGTACGAAGGGTATTGAAGTATTTAAAAGGCATGAAATCATTAGGTCTTAAATATTCTGGGGAATACGATAATATTGAAGGGTACTCTGACGCCAGTTTTGCAGATTGCAAAAACTCATTGACCACTTGTGGTTATGTTATTAAATTGTTTGGTGATTCTATCATTTGGAAAACTCACAAGCAATCTTATGTAGCCTTGTCAACTTGTTAAGCAGAATATGTAGCAATGAGTGAGACAAGTCAGGAAATGCTCTCAATCTACAATTCTTTAAAGTTGATTTTAGTAGAACCTCCACTGCCTATGACTTTATGGTGCGATAATAAAGCGGCAACAATCGGTGCGGAAACTAATGGTGGAAACAGACTAAGACACATAATTGAAGTGAAAGCACATCATATAAAGGAATGTGTTAAAATGAACTTGATAAAAGTAAAGTGGATTCCATCCAGGGATCAATTAGCAGACGTCTTTACCAAACCATTAGCATTCGAACTGCATAAACGACAAGTTGATAAAATTATGAATTCTAATATCTAATTTGTTTTATTTGTATGTTAATCTAGGTAATAAAGAATCAAAATGAAAGAGTAAGGTGCGAATCATAAAAAGTCAGAGAGAACAACTGAAGCAGTCGGGAGGGAGTATTGGAATATGGCGCCTACTCCAGGTTCTCTATACATGAGATAGACGGCGCGCATGCATCTGTTACCTTTGGAACTGTGTGTGTGTGTGTACTGGGCTTAGGTTGGATATATAGCGTGAGACTAGAGAAAGAGTGTGATTACTTGCTATAATAAATATTTTCATATTAAACATATAAAGTGCATTTATTCGTTATCCTAAAGATCCCTATAACACAACATTAATTCAATGGTGAAACGGTCGGGAGTGGAAGCTTGTAAGTGGATCCAAAGGTCGAACGATCTAGAGGAAAAGTATAAGAATAATTATTTTAACAACATTATTATTCATTTATTTCATCTCTATCTTCTATTCATTATTCTCGACAAAATTGATGAGTAAAAATCATGTTGATTCTAGACTTCCAAGCGTCTTCTGTAGATGGTTCGACCGTTAAATTGACCTCCGAGCTTCCACACTAGGCTGTTTGACTATTGAATCGACCTTCGACCATTTGATCCTCAAATTGACTCCTCAGCCTCGACCCTAGATCATTTTATTCTCGAATCAACTTCCAGGCCTCCCCTCTAGACCGTTTGACCTTTAAATTGACCTTCCAGTCTTTACTTTAGACCGTTTAACCTTTAAATCGATCTCCAAGCGTTCTTTCTAGATCGTTTGATCCTTGAATTGGCTTTTCAGTCCGAGGGACTACTCACTCCTGAAATCATAGCGCCACTCTGTGATGAAATCACTTTGAAATCACATTGAAATCGATTGAAATAATTGAAGTCACTGTAATCAGTAAAGTCACTCGATTTCGACTCGCTGAAATCAGTTTTGAAATCAGTTTTGAAATCATCTCGGAAATCAATGAAATCAATTAAATCAATTGAATTCAATGGATCAAAAATCCGAAATAACTTGTATTGTTCGTGGCACGAGCATAATTTCGATTTTCAAATTCGACGGCTCTACCAACGACAAACATAAGATCTCGCATTCACTCCCGTATTCTTATTCCTGAGAATTCCCTTTTTATTTGTCAAGCGTACAATGCTTGAGGTGGCGAAAGGTGGAGTAAGTTAATTGTCTAAAAAATGCAGCCAATGAGTGCACACGGCTATATCGATATAAAGCAGTATCGGAGAACTATCTCACCTCCTTTGATAACTGAAAGTGGGAGTTTGAAACTAGATGACAGTATTCTTGGGGAAATGGAACAATATTTTTAGGAGATTCAGTTGATGTAATAATTTATATCTGTACTCATTAATGTATGATAATGTTTTGTTGCAATACAGAGTTTAAAAGTTATTTGGTTTTAAATATTAACAACGGTCGATTCTGCCTCACCCTTTTTCATTCACTCGTATATTTATTAATGAACTGATTCAGTGATTTCATTCCACCTGAAAGATTTGATTTCATTTGAAGTCAATTGCAGTCACGAAATCATGCCGTATGATACTTGAAATCACTGAAATCAGATCCTTCTGAAATCATTGAAATTATAGGCTGGAATCAGCTGAAATCGACTTCATTTTGAAGTCATGGTGTCAATCAATCATGAAGTGAGTAGTTCCCCGTTTCAGCCTCTCCTCAGACCGTTTGACTCTCGAATCGACTCCTCAGGTGTGAGCTTAGAACGTTTGACACGTGGAGTGACACTCCAACTGATTTTTGTAACTTTTTTTTTCCAATGTTTGATGAAATTTAACAACAATAGAAATGCTATTTGTTATGATAAACGGCTCCTCTTTATCCGTCATCGTAAAATGAAATGAAACTAGTGGTGTGTTGTTGGTCGCTGGCAGGCTCGCTCCCATAGGTGAATGCGTTGCAATATTAGTGTGACCCGTTTAGCGGGTCGCAACAATAACTTCCCGATTTCTCCCTCATTGTTGTAAGTGGAGAGAAGCTAAGAAAAATTTGAAAAGAGAAATCTCTGTTTCTGAAAGTGAATGGAATACAAATTGTCATCATTGAAAATTCAAAGTCAACAAATCAACTAGAAATTCGATGATAATTCAGTTTTCCATCAAATTTTTCGTCCTGATGTACATTTTTGAAGTGAAACTTCTTACTCGAGTTCGGCCAGCGTTACGCGTTACGTGATAAGAATGAAAATTTAGACAGAGAGCATCCAGTGCCGGGAAGGAGTGAGTGAGATAAGAGAGAGGCCAGTGTAAGGCGAATGGTGAGTGACGAGTCGGAGGGATTTGCGCATGACCGAAGCCACGGTAGGACGATGGGGGAATGTGTGTTTTGGTGTGTTTGTAATCCACGTGGCATTCGTTCTCATGCTTTCTTCCACCCTGCTATTAATGCAGTTAAGAAGTTTCACTTCTGTCGCGCGTAGTCTACACGCAACTTTTTTTTTTCTTTTATTCTCATATTTCTCAATCTCATTTCATGAGATTGTGAGGAAAATTTTATAACTTCAAGTGTTAACCATATTCTTGAATTTTTTTATGATTTAGACAGGATTTGCTTGTGATCATGGTCAAGGACCTGTAGATAATTATGATAATATGAAACCGTAGGACAAAAAGACGCATCAATTGCATGAAGAAAATTTCAGATCGCATCATTTATTAAGAAGAATAGAGGAATTTGTGGAAAAAGCCGTATTTTTGACGTTTTTTCGCATATTTTTTGTCAATGACTACAGAACTGCCTAGGCGATCATCCCTGAAAACTAATCAATTCTAAGTTACATTGAGATGCATCGATTGAAGCAAAAAAAATTGACATTGCACCGTTCGTTCAAGAGAAATCGTGTCCCGAAAATTTTAGCGTCACATACATACAACTTCACAAAAATTGGGGGTATGTAGAATCAAACCCATAATTAAGGGTCATTTCAAAAATTAGCTTTGGGGGTTGTTAGGATATCTAATAACATTGAATATTTATCGAGATGGGGAGATTTTTTGAAGAGCAGAATGAGAGATAAAAAATTTGTTCTTAGGAAATTTTGATATCTCTTCTGAATTAAAAGATTTCACGAAGAAACTGATGGAGAACGATCCATTTACTTATTATTTTTGTTACGAAATATAGACTCGCGAGAGTCCTTTAAGGGGAGACGTCGGTGAAATTAAAAAGTCTCAGCTCGGCCTCAAGAGTCATCGGACGACTTTTGGTATGTGAAGTTATATATGTAAAAGTAAAAAAAAATTCGGACTCGACCCGTTTCGCCCCGTCTATCCACCAAAAACGTAATTTTTTACGTTTTTAGACTGAAAATGCTCCTTGCACCACAGTTTTCATCCGATTTTAACTTTTTTTTTTTGAAATGTTCGCTATACTCGGACGAACAAATCTGTGCATCCGTTTTACTGTATATGAATTAGATCATGAGAAAATGATTTTTCAAGTTTTTGACTATATTTCCTCTCTTTAGAAAATTGTAAAATTCGTTTTTTTTTAATTCCACGTTGTAATCATATGTAATTGGAATCTTATGACAAAATAATGACAACACAATACAACGTGAAATAACTTAAAATTAACAGAGGAAATATAGTCAAAAACTTGAAAAATCATTTTCTTATGATCTAATTCATGTAAAGTAAAACGAATGCACAGATTTGTTCGTCCAAGTATAGCGAACATTTAAAAAAAAAAAAGTTAAAATCGGATGAAAACTGTGGTGCTAGGAGCATGTTTAGTCTAAAAACGTAAAAAATGACGTTTTTTGTGGATAGACGGGGCGAAACGGGTCGAGTCCGAATTTTTTTTACTTTTACATATATACCTTCATATACCAAAAGTCGTCCGATGACTCTTGAGGCCGAGCTGAGACTTTTTAATTTCACCGACGTCTCCCCTTAAACCTAAATTCAAATTAATCTTTCATTTTATTTAACTTGTACCTCAACTAGAATTATTCCCGTCCAAGCTATTGGGTGAAAGAACCCATGCTAAAAAGGGAGCGAGATTAACTAATGGGTTCAGTTAGTATTATCCATATTTCCAATTTTTTTTTATTATCTCTTAAATTTTGAAGTATAAATTTCTTCGGGGAAATCAAAATTCATTTATTCAATTTTTCATGATTGTCACTTTGTTTTTTTTTTCACTCTGTTATTGTCAAGTTACCCATCCTTGACATAACAATGGTATAGTTAGTTATAAAGGGGTTAAGACAGCAATAAAAAGGTATTATTTTGTATTTGTTTGCATTCAGGTCAAGTCGGTTGATGTTACATCAGTGCGTCAAACGGTTAAGATCTAATTGTAATGATTGAGCATCCTCTAGGTTATTAATGATTTTAAATAGTTTGGCATCGTCAGCATAAATGGATGTACCGCAACTTAGATCATTCATGATATCATTCATAAATACATTGAAAAGCAAGGGTCCCAGATTGGAGCCTTGGGGTACTCCAAAGGTCGGGTGAAAAGGTACAGATGTGCATCCATTACATGATACTACACATGATCTATTTATGAGATAGGATTCAAATATCGAGAGTAACTGCCCAGGGACTCCAAGGCCTTCGATCTTGTTGATAAGCCTACCGATGTCTACGCGATCAAAGGCCTTGGAGAAGTCCGTGTATATAACGTCAACCTGGTGGCCAGAGGCGATCGCAGATGCAATAAATTGTGTATGTGTCACTAGGTTAGTAATCGTAGATCGCCTAGGTACAAACCCGTGTCGAGTCATAGTTAGGTGAGATTTGAGATGATTAAAAAGACGATTGTATAAACAGACTTCAAATGACGCAACTTTTTCTCACTGTATGTCTCGATAACTTCTCAACAGTTTCCGAGATAGTATCAATGAAAATTACCGCTCCAAGAGGTATTTTGTTTATAAACAAAATGTACACCCTGGCTTTAATGCACTTTTTTCGCGGATGTCATTCCGAGTATTTAAAAAAAAAATCATCAAAATCCGACACTTATAAAGTAAATTTGCCAACAAACTTGATTTTAAATCCTCACCGACTGGACTAAACCTATGAGTAATTATCAGTATTTCCTTAATTTTTCTAGTGCGCTCGGTTCCATAAGTCGTATGTAATGTCCAGAATTTCATAATATCTCAAAATTAATAAATAAGACAACAATACAAAATTTTGCTCCAGAAATCCAAAATTGACAAATTCTTTAGGCAACATATGCCGAAAGAATTCAGTACATCGATGTCAAAACCTCAAAATTCCACGTATGTCAGCAACATATGTCGACATCTCACCCACAAAAGAAACCCTGAGTGCAGCAGGTGATGAAAGGACAAATCGGGGTCATACCAAAAAAAAAACCAAGTGGGAAAAATCACGCCACAATTTCCACCAATCAAAAATCGATCCGCGGATACCCCCACGAATTCCAGCTCCCAAAATCAATGAAAATTAATTATCAGTCTGTACACAACCGCGGAGCAGTTAGCAAGCCTGGTGGAAATTGTTCACTTAATCGATCTGTCCTTTCGACCCTCCCAAGTTATAATCCGCAAGAGTCGGTATAACACGTGGTGACTATTGAACAAAAGTAGATAGTGATCGGGCGAATTTTTCAGGGATACCCGTCCTTAAATCGAGAGCGGTGTCATTTCTTGCATTCAAAGGGATATCGTTAATTGTGAAGTGGGTGTGGACATTCTCACAATATAAACTTTTTCAAGCATTTTTACGCATTTCTCCAGTGGAAGAAAGTTATTCAATCAGAAGTAATTATAATAGCCTCAAGAGTTTTCTTGTTGCTGGTAGTGAAAATCCTGTTGGATATACTCAAGGATCCACAACCTTAAAAACTAGAAAATTAAACAGCTTCATCAATTAATGTGAGTAAAGAGAAATAGAATTGCTCAAAATTTTTGTAATCTTCCATATCATTCCAGGGATAGGGAAAACAATAGAATTCAATGTAAAGTAGAATCTAAACTTGTAAATTCAAAATCTTCTTTGGAAATTAAATGAAAACCAAGACCTCTTACTTATCTCTAAATCATTTGATTTAAAACCTGTCCAAAATCAAACCCTATCCCTACAACAACAAAAATAGTATATATTCCAACAGAACTCCTTTCTACTTTGAATAAACTTGGAAATTTTAATAACAAACAGCAGGTAAGAGTATAAAACTAGCGTCGTCCAAATTAAAAATATTTATAATTTTAGCCTATATTTTGTGGGAGCAACCCCTACAAAATTGTCCTTCGACGCGTAATTTCTCCGGACATAACACGTATATGCACTGAATTGGTATCATGCGCTCATCGATGAATTCCATTTTTAAGATATGCATGAGAGAAAAGTTGAGCCAAATTACTTTCAGCAATTTTTAAGGAAAATAGAAATATCATGCCAAAGTCCCAAAACGATGGACTAGATATATTGTTGGGAAAAAAATATGAAAAATATGTTATTTTTACAGAGTGTTATGGGACGTGATTTTCAAAAATCGACTGAAAATAATCGGAAATGGTCTAAAAATCGAAATACTTACTCAATCACTCCGTAGAACATTCAAGAATATACAGAGTGTCCTATTGGTAACAGTACGGCTGAATAACTTTTGATGGAAGCAAGATACAAAAAAAAAAGTGCATACAAAAGTTGAATGGTTCAGAGGGGGAAACTCAATTTTGATGAGATCTCGATTCCGAGAGGTCATGTGCTTATGCTGCAAGCATAGAGTCATTTTTCTTAAATGGCAACAATATTTTTGATCTTATGAAAGTTGTGCATCTTGACGAGACAAATTCAATCATACCATATTTCATGATGACGTCATCGATTTTTCATGAAATATCGTGCAAAAATGAAATGAAAGGAAGATATCTTTATTTAGCCTTCTTGGAAGATTCTGGTCTACATATCGCACATGTATCTTCGTCGTAGTGTCGTAAACAGTTATTGCAGGAGATGTTCGATGTTACCACCGTTAACAGCAAGACACAACTCTAGCCGGCGTCGAAAAATTTGAACAACTGATCGAAGGACTTCAGGTGAAATGTTCGTGATTGCATCTCTGATGCCTCTTTGCAAATCTGCGGGGGTTGTCGGTCGATTGGTGTACACAACATCTTTCACGTAACCCCACAAGTAAAAATCAAATGGTGTAAGATCAGGAGATCGAGCTGGCCACTGGACGAAACCTCCTCGACCAATCCAACGATTGGGGAAAACAATGTTCAGGTGATCCCTCACAGGTCGACTGAAGTGCGGTGGTGCACTGTCTTGCTGGAACCATGCCCGTTGCCTAGTCATTAACTGCATATCTTCCATGAGAACTGGTAATTCATTCTGCAAGAATTGCAGGTATCTCAAGCCATTGACAGTTCCCTCGAAGAAATAGGGTCCAATCACTTGACCATCAACAATACCGCACCACACGTTCACACTCCACCTATGCTGGTGATCAATGCTTTAAGTCCAATGAGGATTTTGGGCCGACCAATAGTGACAATTGTGACGATTCAAAGAGCCAGTGCTCTGGAATGTTGCTTCATCACTGAACATGACGTATCAAATGAAATCTGGATCCTCGTTCAATCTGTTTAAAGCCCAGCGACAGAAGTTGACGCGGTTTTCCATATCTTGAGGAGATAATGCTTGCGTTAATGTGATATGGTAGGGATGATATCGAATGGATCTCAAAATTCGGTGGGCCGTGCTACGTGGTACTCCCAAATTATGTTCAATATCCCGTAAACTAATGTGAAGATTCAAGTGGATTATTGCTAAAATAGCGATGCTGCGAGGATCGTCACAATTGAAACCTTGCTGGTATCGTCGTTGCTCAATTCTTCGGATTCGGAAATCGCTGTGCATACAATCGTGTCGCCATTCTGTACACTCCTCGAGATTCACCTAATATGAGTAAAATATCAACACATTTACGAGCTGAATAAACCATTGTGAATCACACCAGATCTTCACAGAAAACGTTGTGAACTCGATAATATATATTTCCGTACTGAAGGAAATCGAAGAATAACATCTAACTATTACAACGTTCCTTACTCACCTCAGTCATCTTTTGTTTACATCGTACACTCACGAAATAGTAAACAAATAACATTCCAAATAACATTCGAGTGTGGCAAGAAAGGCTAAATAAAGATATTTCCCTTCATTTCATTTTTGCACGATATTTCATGAAAAATCAATGACGTCATCATGAAATATGGTATGGTTGAATTTGTCTCGTCAAGATGCACAACTTCCATAAGATCAAAAATATTGTGGCCATTTAAGAAAAATGACTCTATGCTTGCAGCATAAGCACATGACTTATCGGAATCGAGATCTCATCAAAAACGAGTTTCCCTCTCTGAACCATTCAACTTTTGTATGAACTTTTTAACTTCCCGGGATAGGGAAGTTATTGTAATCACCCCGAAAATCGAAATTCGATTTTTCATCATGTGTCCACGTTTCAAGGTCACCACAACACTCCCCGACTATTTTCAAGGTCATGTATATATGTGTGTGTGTGTGTGTAGGTTCATACGTCCGTGACCAAAAATTTTGTCCAACGATTTCTCGTGAACGAATGATGCGATCGAGATCTTTAACGACGCAATCGAAGCGTCTTCATTCAACTTAGAGCTGAAAAGGTTTTGGAAAAAATTGTTCCAGTCGTTCTCCAGTTTTTCCAGGAAAACATAAAATGAAAAATTGTATTTCTTTTTTTTTTTTTTTTCTTCAAATCTTCAAATCTTTAAATGTTTTCTTTCTATTTTTTTTTTACTTTCGCTGACCTCCGTGCAGAAGCCGAATCAATTAAAGCGGTTGAAGAGGGGTAAATGCTAGAAAACATTCTGAAAATGAAATTATTTTGCTATTTTTTTTTCTGAAAATTTTTTTTTCGTGTTCCATTCAAAAAACGAAAAACGATGAGTCAACAAATGACATTTGCCATTTATTTTTTTTGTTTTTGATGCATATATGGAGTGATGAGAACCGGCAAGTTTTAGTTGTGAACCTCAATGGTTCGCTCTGACTTGAACGCACCCAAATTCGGGAGCGAGCTTGCGAGCGACCAACAATACTCCGTCGACCGGCCGCATCCCTAGTTTTTTTTTTATCTTGCTTCCATCAAAAGTTAGTCAGCCGTACTGTGACGAATGGGACATCCTGTATACCAATTATTTTTTTCACATCGAGATACGCGGTAGCGTATCGGCCAAGTACTTGTTTCATAACCTCACATAACAAGACCGAGCGCTACCAAGTATCTATACACGACACAACTTCCGTTAGCGCAATGAAACGAGTACTTGGCGTAAGTTTTTTCAAAAAAAATTTTTTGAATTTTTATTAGATGTTACTACACCAATCCTAAGATATTTTTGAAAATCTATCGTTAGTTTGGAATTTCTGTTGAAATGGCGGTCAAAAGTGGCAGCGTCGAGAGGAGGTTAGAGCGCTCGGAGTATCGCTTCCGCCGAAATGCATCAAGGCTTATACTGTAGATTCTACAGTGTGGTATAGGACTATCTAAAGAGGCAATTGTACCAACTCCGTTGGACGAAAATGCGTTGTCGCCAGATATATTCGAAAAATTTTAGTGCATAAATAAATTCATATAAATATTTTTCAACATCGAAAATCATTTCAAATTTATTTATACAAAGTTGCAAGGTAAAAGGGAGCGAATTAGATGGATTTCTATCGATATATTAACTGTTTTTTATCCAATGTATATTTTTTTTTAAAGTTGTCGCGAGCTGTCGGATCCTTTAATATTTACTCTCACTCTATGTTCGCCCACAAATACTGCGGAAGTACCTTAATTGTTCTCAGTAAATATTATATTCTTCTCCATGTATATTTTTTATTGAATTTATCGAGTAATTAGATTCCACTGAAAATGGAATATCAGGCAATAAATAGAGATGCGAATGCGTCATGTGACCTGTCATACATCAACGGTCACATGACAAGGCCTCGATGACCAGTGTTCCGATTACAAATCTTTTTCCCATGACCATCACAATGAGCAGAAAAATATGACCATTTTGCATTTCTGAACTTCTATATTTTTGCAGTTACGATTTTCAAAAAAGTGACAGTTAGTTAGAACTTATATATATAGTATATAGTTTTCTTTTTACGTTTTGTATTTTTCAACTCTCTCGAGCCGCTAATAAGCCAAGAAACTTCACAAGTGATACGGAAGAGAGAACTTCTCATGGAATTATGATATGGTGGGACTGGGGGGAAGCTCAGAGTAGCTCATCAGTGTCTTAAAATTTAAAGATTTTTGAAAACTACAAAGAATCGCCTCAAAGTGTTATTAGATTTTTTCACCGTAATTTTTCGCCGCTCATAATATACACTGCAGCACATTTTGAGCATTATTTTCATCATATAATGTTACTACCAGCCATTGCAATTTCCATTTGATTTTTAATGCTCAAATGAACGAAATATGCCCAAAGTAAACAATTTCATGTGTGCTTTTTTCCATTTTTTGCGGTTGAATTTCTTTCAGCGGAGATTCGAGCTGTCATGTTGGCAGTGGAGCCGAATGAACCTGATGACGAGAATGGCGCTACTGCGATGCATTTCCTCCTCTAGAAAAACACATACACATACAGATATTTTTTCGAAAATGGTCCAAAATGACCGTAGAGACCTTGAAATGTAAAGGTCTGGTGAAAAAACGAAATAAATATCAGCCCCCTAAGCGCGGGTCCGCACGCAGCTCCCGAGCATTGGGCAGGTAACGGTACACATATCAGCGCGTACCGATAGATCAGAGGGAAGTGCATGGAATATCCATTTATGGTATGTTCACTCAACTCAACCTTGTCTAATGGTAAATGTCTGACATTGAACTGAATCTGACAATCAAATATTAAATGCTGAATGAAAAATATTTGATTTATTTTGCACATTTGAGAGAATGGAATTTAAAGAAAACTATACGGGACCGTATTCTAATTATCTTCAATGAAAATTATATCAAGAAAAGAAATATGGAAGTTGACCAGATATAAGAATCCATAATTCTAAGGTAATTGGAGTATTCAAATTAATTATCATCTTATTTCTTAGAACAATTATTACCCCTTAACATACTCAAAATACCGTTGACTTACTACCTACCAAGCTGAATTTTTTTTTCCTCTCTGAGTTCATTTCAATATTTACCTCCAGATCCGCATGAGCGTAAGTACTTTTATCCATTAAAATTTTTTCTGCGATCTGCCAGCAATTTTTAAAATCAAAGCAGCTTCCCTGAATCTACTTCTCATCTCTTCCTTTCACTTTCATCCGTCTATCCACTGAAATACATATAACTGGATTCCCCCAAAGAAAAAAACTCAAGGAAAAAAAGATTGTACAAAGATTAACATTGAAAAAAATTGGCGCGGCTGTAGTGGGCGCGACAGAAGCTGTCGCGGCTGATACAGCCGTAAGTTGTTACGTAGATACGTCTATGGGATCTGTTTTTTCGTTCTTTTATTTCTTATATTATGAATAACTATTGTTCTATGGTCCACCTTGTGGTGGTTCAGTTTTCATCGAGATGAATTCGATTTAATCCCACTAATTCGTGGAAGATCTATGAAAATTTACAATCATTTGAAATATTTTGAGAGATTTCCAGACTTTTGAGAACATTCTAGAACTTTCTAGTAAATTTCAGCACTTTCCAGAAAATTCTAGAACTTTCTAGTATATTCTGGAACTTTTTAGAACACCTTAGCACTTTTTAGAAAATTCCAGAACTTTCTTGAACATTCCGGAACTTTTTAGAACATCCTAGCATTTCCAGAACATTCTAAAACTTTTTAGAACATTCTGAAACTTTTTAGAATGTTTTAGCTTTTTCCAGAAAATTCTAGAAATTTCTAGAACATTCCGAAACTTTTTAGAACATTCTAGTACTTTCCAAAACATTCTAGAACTTTCTAGAATATTTTAACACTTTCTAGAAAATTCTCGAACTTTCTAGAACATTCTAGAACTTTTTAGAATACCCTAGCACGTTTTAGAAAATTCTAGAACTTTCTAGAACTTTTTAGAACATCCTAGCACTTTCCAGAACATTCTAAAACTTTTTAGAACATTCTGAACCTTTTTAGAATATTTTAGCTTTTTCCAGAAAATTCTAGAAATTTCTAGAACATTCCGGATCTTTTTAGAACATCCTAGTACTTTCCAAAACATTCTAGAACTTTCTAGAATATTTTAGCACTTTCCGGAACATTTTAGAACTTTTTAGTATATCCTAGAACTTTTTAGAACATCCTATTTACCACGCGTTTATATGCGATCAATCATCGTAAGTGTTAAGTGTAATCAGGATGAAGAATAGAGAAATCTCTAACGTCATGATAATTAAGTTTGATTATTATCAACCGTCAATAACTTTGAATAATCATCAATCGATAATTTATCCATATATCGTCGAGGCGTTAGTATAAGAAACACCTACTAGATGGCGTTAGTAAATGAAGATTTTTTCACAAAATGACACCCCAAAAATGAAACCATAGACGTATCCACGTCAAAAATGGGAAAAAAGTGATGGACAAACCCTTGTCAAAATTGTTTTTTTTCCTTTGGATTTCTTCCAACCTCCGGTGCTCGATATCGTGTAAATACGTTTTGACTCAACTTTCACGTTGGTTTTGCGTTGGTTCCATTCAATTACTGTGAAAACCTCTAACATGATCATAGAAATTCTACCTCCGTCAAGAAGGTAAAGGATAAGATGTGAGTATTCCTTCCCAAAGCAAAATTCACTGTGTGCAGAGGTCAACATAAAACTTGACTAAACGGTGGGAATTCTTCTCAAGTATGCGAGTATGCGAATCTGGACCTCTTGAATACGTCAAGGAAAATGAATTTTCACGTAATTCACGAAGAGTTTCACAACTTGCGTGGATTTCAGAGTTTCTAAGAACTTTCTCCAAAACAAATGATCGTGAAAAAAAAGTATATAAAGGGCATGAGTCAACGGAATGAGAAGAATGAAACGGATGAGCAGAACAGTCACACAATATTTTTCAGACGTGCTGCACACGAGTTACATCGGACGCGAAAGAAAGGGGGGAGATATATCTGCGGCGTGCAATTACGCCTTAAAAAGTTTTCTTCTCCACCTTGGTAGTTTAAGGTGGTGGGCATCCGTTATCCAAAATTAGCCCAGTCTGCTACGTGCCTACGATATAAATCGTGGAGAATTTTTCTTCCGCATAAACTGCGTAATCTTTCTCTTTTTCTTTAAGTGTTGAAAAATTTGGAAGTTTTGGGGATATTCAAGTATTGTGGGGACAGTAAAGAAATAGAAGAATATATTTTGTTGTGATGTGACGATGCACATGAGTTATTTCTTCAAAGTTAGATAAATGAATTTTTTTTTCAATCGATGATGAATAGATGATCAGTCGTGTAAAGTGAATCCCCAATTCAGAATTTGCTTATTTCTTGAATGATATAATTGAGTTGTTTCCGTTATGAATTGGAGGACGAATTTACCCACGACCTTCTCAATATATCCGTCGACTTGAATAACTATCCATTTCCTATATCAGGAAAGTTCAAAAATTTATACTTCTCCAGGATCCACATTATCTCACTTCAAAAATCATGTTTCAATAATCCAATTGTTCAAAATATGGCGCCAAAAAATATTGGCGCCAATTGTGACCTTGGCTTAAATCTAATTCCTGAAAAGGCGGCAGGAGATTAAATAAAAACTCAAGAACAATGAGGGAATATTGTAAAATAAGAAATAATATATTTTAACCACTCAAAAATAGTAATAAAAAGATAACGACCTTTGGTCAAAGCCTTTTACTCGTTATCCAGGGGAATGGGTAAGGCCAAACACTGAATATAATCGCAACACGGGATGATTCTAATTACTCCTGAGGTGCAAGGGGGAAAATGTCCTGTAATTTCTAGGGTGTAGCAAGTGTATTTAAACAAATTTTATAATGACCAAAATGACTCTACTATTTTTGTCTATTAATTGAAAGGGGCAAAAAGAACTGTGGGGCTCACCGTTGGGGGGACAAAATAGAAGGAATAATATGGGAGCACGGTTCCGCTCCTTTCCGGACCTGGCGTTTTGGAACAAATAATAACATAATATATTTCGACACTGAATTCTACGGGCGAAAATTTTCATTTTATTTCAAATATTATTTGATTTCGTGCCCGCAAGGGAAATTGAAGAAATTATTTTCCACAGGATTATTTTTTCAATATTATCATTTAAGGCCGAAATATTGATTCAGTTCAATTTACATTATTCTGAGTTAGTTGGCTGTCAAGGCCGAGATTTTATTTTATTTTGATACTATTTTTGGGACAGTGGTAAGTGAGGCCGAAATCTCACGTATTATTTCACTTCGCTGGTATTTCTCCATTCTCAGGTTATTCCCCTCTCCCCCTTTTCCCTTTATGGCCGCCACCGGTCGGATCTGAACCATGGATGTGTGCTACTCTCACAGCTGATTCAGTTGAGTGAGTTGGGTTTGTTCGCAGTATTTTATTCAAAGATAATGTTCATCAGGGCTAAAGATTGGCCTTCCCCCCCCCCCAGAGTTTGAATCGGTTTTTATTTGTTGGGACCCCCAGGTCCGGAAAGGAGCGGAACCGTGCTCTATGTAAATTCAGTTTGAAGTATAGGGAAGTGGACAGTAGTTGCTTGATTTTTACTGTTCGATACGACGCTGATTGGTTCGTGGAAGAATCGGAATTTAGTTTGCACTAGTAGTGTGTTTCCCCCCCCCCCCAGTTACCTCCCGTGGGATTCACTTCACGATGAATTCAGCCCCCTACTTCCCAAATTCCTCACCTGCCCCGGTTGTCACTACAGCCGCTGACACGATACCTACGATTACCAGTACGAGTACAACCGCGTACATTAGTCGCTTGAGTGTCCCCGTACCCCCCACCCCAGCCGAAAGGGCGCAGTATTACCTCACTTTGGAACAAAAGTTCGACGCGTTATTCCCCCGTGATCAAATTATAATGCTAGATGTGCTCGGTCTTTCCTCAGTTGGAACTCCCCAGGTATTAAGGGATCGATTTGCACGATTCGAGATAATTAGAAAATATGGCTCCGGTGCCGCTGAATGGAATGAGGAAGTTGATAGGTTAAAAATACCCTGCACGACCGCATTTCACATTACCCCTAGGTCCAATGGATCGTTCAGACTGGTTCACCAAGACCGAATTTTAACGACTGGCCCGGTAATTGGACCAGATCATAATCCCAGAGTTTCAAGTCAGGTTGGATCAAACTGTAATCAGGATCCTACAGAGGAGAAGAGTAACCTCCCCGCCCCCCGGGTGCTTGTCAACAATCCTTGACGCCCGCTGCGAGTTCAAGTCCCGTCATCCCCCCCAGACTATCCTCTGCATTACCATCCCCACTAATCCCGCTTCCCAGTTCTTCCTCAGACCCCAAGGTCGTCCTCACAGGTCCACCCGCAGTCCCTACAAGTGTCTCTCTCATCGAGGTATCCCTGCCCCCTCCTACCATCACATCCTCTACCCCCACTACCTCCCATAACCCTTACGCTGTCGATGTTTGTCAGTCCCTTCCTGCCGAGGTGAATACCGCAGAATATACCCTGGCTGGGAATTCCAGTCGTGAGCCACATCCATCCCCACCCTGTCGCCAGTCGACGCTCCCACAGGCAGTCCCGGTCCCAGTGCAACCACCCCTGTTACCTGCTCCCCTGTTAAGGCCTCCCCGTACCCAGTCGAGCGATGGTTCCGATAGCAATCAGCTCCCCTTCCGCATGATCACCAGCCCAAAGGTAGATAAGGACGGTAGGTTCGCAGACCCTTCAGGTCGAGAAGAAGAAATTAGTCACAAGTCCAAAATGGATGAATGCTTCCTATCTGGTATCACATATGGAGACCTGTATGATTTTCTGGGTAGAATCGATGGCGGTCTGGTCAATAATCCACCTCCACGTAAGTCCCAAGACACTCCAGTCGTTCCCACCCAGCCCCAAGTACTTCCTTGGCGAGACAAATATCCCGCGTTGACGTCACTAAAAGTTTTCCGGTCCCCTCTCTGGAAATACCCCCTCTGTACCCCCAACTTCCCTGCGTTACCGCGTTCACCCGTTATATCTTCTTTTCCCCTTGGGTTCCCGCTCTCATGTACCGAATGTGGTGCTCGTGTAACACCGGATGGCGAGAGGTACCAGAGGCATAAGCATCCGCATGCCCTGATCTCGCGGTTGATGACATTGGCATTTCTATTTGCGGTCGGTCAGTAGAGGTTAATAGATTGAGTCCGAGTATTCTCCCCTCCCCCGACGCTGTCCCCTCCCCCTATCTGCCTGGGCAAATAAAGGGCGTATGTCACACATGATACGTTCACTTGCAACAAAGGCTAGAAAAGAGTCCATTGTAGTGTAGTGGCTGGATGGTTTATCTAATTCTGCCAGTCGCTGGGGACAGAATTGGCAAATATAGGCTGCGAAGCCCTCTTTGGAGGATATAGGGGATGAAGTTGCTGCCCCACGCAGGAAATCATAACTAAAGCTAGCATCACGGACACCAAACCGTGCAAAGTGGTACTATGAGGAAGGTCCTATAAGCCCGGCACAAGCCGAGGACCTTATTTGGGTTGGATTCGTAGGGGCAGTGGTTGGGTTTACCCGGCAAGCTGCGCTTGTACGGGTTGCAATGCCATTCCGGTGGACATGCTGGCCACATGTCCACTAAGGGATCGCGGGAAGTAGAGGCCTGCAGATGGCCTGAGTGCTAGGTGGCGTACACATTAGTTGTCCCCTCCCCCTCATCGGTGTAATTACCTGGAAGAAAAGTTACCAGTCGTGCCCCCCCCCCGTGTAGCTAGCTTCGTATTCAGGATTTAGTTGATCGTATTTCAGGATCCGCGTCATTACTTGTTTTTTTAGTTGGATAGATTATCCGGTAAGGGAACCATTGTTTTTAGAAGTGTGGAATGTCCGATTATGGACACGAGTATGGGCCGAGTGGTCGTAGTTATCTCAATATTAGGCTTCCCCATCGGAAGCGAGGAGTAGTCAGAATTATGCTGACGGCCGAAATCACCCCTATCCCCCATGCACAGAGGTATCCCCGTATTCCCCCGGAACCGCACAGGGTCCGTCCCACCCCGATGTTCACCCACCTATCCCTGACTACCCCCTCTTTCTCTCTAGGCTGATGGCCGTATGTCGGACTCCCGTTAGTGAACGATTCCTAGACCGTAGTCGTTCGATCCCAGCCCCCAGAACCCCTGTTCCCTCTCAGACCACAATATTTCTCCCCCCCCCCCCCCAATATGAGATGGTAAGAGATACCGGAGAATTGGTGTTATTTTGGGCTGAATTATTATTTTGGGCTGAATTGTTATTTTGGGCTGAGTTATTATTTTGGGCTGAATTATTATTTTGGGTGGAATCATTATTTTGAGTTGAATTATTATTTTGAGTTATCTGAGTCACCCCCTGGAGCCAGCGAGGCAAATACCAGGGTGGTACAATGCATTTTTGGTTTTTAAGTTTAATAAACGACATCGGATTCAGAGTCGGAATATATTTTGTTATGTTTTTGTTCCAAAGAAGGAAGAGCAATACGGGATTGTGTTGCGTAGTCTCTAGGGATTAGTTAAATATAGTATTGGTAATGTTTAAGCCTTTTTTCCAGCCACCTCCACCACTGGATCGCCGTGGAAAAAGTAAGTTGGTAATATCGATCAACGTAGGGTTGTGGAAACCCTACGTATTCTCTACCCCCGGGACAGTTGTGACGAGGTAACACACGCCCACACACTTTGCCCCCTAAAAATATAAGTCCCGCCACCGTTGGACACCCCTATCCCTCAGATATTTTCTCCCCTCACCCTTTCCTTGGTAGCTGAGAAGAAGATGCCACCAAGAGACGAACCACTAACCTCAACATACCGGCGCAGCCCAGCTGATTCCAAACCAATAGTTCACTGGCCCCCAGAGACGGCAGAGTTGAATGCCGAACGGACATTATTATAGAAGAACGGACAGAGTATAGAATGGAATATACGAGCCCGGCTCTGATGTGTCTATTGCCGCGCGCGCCCATTCTCCCCTATGGATGGCCGCGCGGACGAATATACAGAGGAAAGACAAAGTTGGATAGAATGGAAAGAAGAAGTTGAATGCGGAAAGACAAACTCGCGCGCATATATACGAGTTCGGCTCAGCTGTACATGCTGCCGCGCGCGCTCCCCTCCCCTGGCTCACCCGAAACTGTACGAGAGAGGCCCAGCCCGAGAAGTGCCGATGATTGGCTGAAAAGAGCCGAGAAATCACTTCGGTCACAACTAGCGTGTGGGTAGCACGTGTTTTTGGGAGAATTGGAATTATCCGGCACTAGTTGCGATTAACCAAGATGTTATTAATTATTAAAAGAGATTAGTGATGCCGCGATATGAAACGATACGATATTTTTGAAATTATCGTCTCGTGTCGACATTTCAATTGCAAATTATCGTCTCGTATCGTATCGAAATGTCAAGACGATACGATACGATATTATCGTCTTGCTTATCGTATTGTTACTTTTTTTTTTTACTTTTAAATCACTCGATACAATACGATCTATGAGTCAATAATATCGCATTCTGTCGAGTTGTCTTGGAGAAAAGAAATTCCTCTACTAGTTTTCATTAATATTTTCATATTTGATCACGGATTCTACACTATTTCCCCCTGCTGGGAATATGTCAATAGTACTCTGGCCGTCACAATATCAGATTCTGTACCTCATGTTATCGTCAGTACAACCAATAACCATTCAACAACGATGAAGCGAAACAAAGAGTCGTGTAATCTGCGTTCTGCGATTAAAAGAGCCAAGAATAATAATAAAAATAGTGTGCATGAAGAAGTATTGCCTGTGTTGAACGATTTAGTTGAAAAAAATATTGAGAAAAATAATGTGGGAACGACTTCAAACTTAAAAGTGCCTCGGAAATCTCGATACGACGATTACTTTGATTTCACAACTATTGATGGTGTGAAGACTGGTGTATGCAAGACGTGTGCAGAAAAAAGTATCGAAATAAAAATTAGGATGGTAAAGTCAAATACCAGTGGTCTTGTACATCATTTAATAACTGAACACAAGTCCATTTATTTGTTATTATTCCCTCACGGACGTGCCAGTGTACCATCAGAAACAAAACAAACAGTCGTTCAGGTGAGTCAGTGGATTCTCAAAATGAATACACTTATTAATTCTCATGATTTCGGCTTTTTCGGATCACCATCATTATTCTTATTGAATTGGAATCAAAACAAACTGTCGTTTAGGTGAGTCAGTGGATTCTCAAAACGCGAATACTCGGTATTTTTTTTTTTTATTAGCACAAAATTAATAATAATAAATAAATAAATAACTTAGTAATTGTCGTGATTTCTTTTTTGAAGTGAAACTTCTTACGGCTCGTTGGAGGGTAAATTTAGTATCGGATGAAACGAAAAATAACGACAGGGAAAGGGAGGGGGTAGCGCGCGTGGTGGGGGAGCTCGGGTAGAATGAGACATGGGAGAGAAGCGAAAATATGACAAACTCGGAGTAGGGAAGGGGAAACGCGCGTGGTGGGGCACTAGATGGAGTCTATGGACGGTGAAGGGGGTGCGGGGTCTGTACTGTAAACCCGACTATAGGCACATTCGAGGGAGAGACTTTGCGCGTTTTTCCCGACATAAAACTTAATTTTTTCTTCCGTTATAAATGTTTTATAAATAGAAGCTAAAATATCACATGTCCTTTCTCATAAACCTAGCTCCCCAATGAATTAATCAATAAGGGAAATTCATTCTGTTATCAAAGAACGGTTTTATTCGTAGGAATATTTGTGATCTAGGGGATGAGCTCGGAAAGTTTCACTTCTATCGCGTAGGCTTCTACGCACCACTTTTTTTTTTCGCATTATCATTATCCTCATTGAATTATTTTCGGAGTTGCGTGAGTTTACCACTATTATCCTCTTCATTTACAGGTTTTGGATAAGGAAAGTTTCTTGTTTCGGTTGGTTGAGTGGTTGTCAATGAAACTCATAAATTTGAACTTCTTTGACGATCAAGCAACTCAGGACTTCTTCTCTCTTGTCAGTCCTGATTATGAGTATCCTCGACGTACAGGTTTAACCGAAGCAACTGTCAACATTCATAATAAAATGAGAAAGATTTTTGTGCAGTATTTGCAAGAGAATGATTCAAGATTTTCATTTACGATTGATGGATGGACATCCATAAGGGGTAAGAGCTATTATGGCATAACAGTCCACTTTATCGATGATAATTGGGTGATTCATTCACTTGCACTTGATTTCGTCCCGAGCCATGGCAATCACACCGGAAAAGACATTGCAGAAATTTTTCTCGCTTCTTTGGAAAGAGCAGGTCTAGAGAAAAAAATTCAAGGGATCACAGTAGACAATGCCTCAGTGAATAAAGTTTTTACGAAGGAACTGCAGGGAATATTGGAAGTGCGAGGAATAGATTTCGATGCTGAAGATCAGCACTTCAATTGCTTTCCTCATATATTGAACATCACTGTGCACACTCTTTTCGATAGTCTAGAAGTAGATAATGTACAATTGGCGGATTACAATAATTATGATGATGGTGATGATGATGATGATGTTTCTGATGACGGTGAATTGATGTTCAATGATAATACGTCTGAAAAACTACCTCTCATTCCTAGGCTTCGAGAAATTTGTAAAAAATTGAAAAATTCTGAAAAACTGAAGAATAAATTGGGACAGTATTGCCAGCTCTGTGATGAGATGTACACAGATTTACCATTAGACGTACGAACAAGATGGAATTCGACGCATGATTTAATTCAATCGGGATTGAAAATGAGGAAATCGATTTCTGAGTTTGTGAGAAACACCAAAGACTTGGATAATTTATTCATCAGTGAAGACGAGTGTAACTTACTCTCAATACTGCAGAAACATTTGCAATCCTTCAAGAAGCTATCAACAACATTGAGTGGTGATCAATATTGTACCCTTCCATCAGTCGTCGTTGGTATCAATATCCTTTTGGATAACATGGAGAAATTCTGTAAACATTTGGATGAAAAGGCAGAACGAGCTCCTATAGATGAATCTTTGATCAAAGCATTTCAGAGTGGTCGCGATAAAATTATTAAACATTATTCGAAATCTAATTGGATTTATTGTGCTGTTCTCGTGTTGGATCCTCGTCACAAGTTGGAAATTTTCAACAAGACTGATTGGGGAAGAGAATTAAAAGATAATTCCTACGATCATTTCAAACGTCTCTTCGAAATGCATTATGCTGATGATTCAGACCAGGAGAGTACTAGCTCAGAAGAACATGAGGAAATGGATGTTGACGACTACTCACGGGAGATGTTGGCACTTTACAGTTCAGGTCATGAGAAGAAGAAAAATTGGGGAATAGAATTAGACAGTTATTTAAAACTCGATCGCGTTGCTCTCGATACCAATATTCTGGAGTGGTGGAAAATCAACGGAAAAACATTTCCTCGACTCGCCAAGATGGCTCGTGATTTACTAGCCATTCTTGCTTCCAGTGTGCCGTCCGAGCGTCTATTTAGTAAAGCTGGATTATTACTAAGAAAACATAGGAATCGTCTCAGTAATAAGAATATTGAAATTCAATTGTGCTTGAATTCGTGGTTCTCATCTAGATTAGCTCATACATTCAAGAATATAATGGAGGAGAAAAGGGAGGAGAAGAACTGAGGAAGAAAAATCAAGAGTGAAAATGAGTGAGAGAACGAGAAACTTTCGTTTTCAGTTTAACCTTGAATTACGATTGTCAAAATATGTCGAAATATGTGGAATATGTGAAATATGAAAAGATTTTATGTTACATACTATTATAAAAAAGATATTCAGTTCTACCTTTAAGTCAAGCGTTTATACGATTGCAAAAATATGTAAATTATGCAGAATATGTGGAATATAGGATATATATAAAATATATTAAATTTGAATGAATTTTATGTTATTTTATGTTATGTTAATATTACATTTAAATGAAAGAGAAAGAGAAAGAGATATTACGTTCTATATTTAAATTAAACAAATATCTATGGAATTACTTGCCTCAAAATATATTTTTCCTCATCAAAAAAATTACTCTCATGTGCCAGGGGGAACAGGTGAGGGAGGAAAGGGTCATAGTTCTCAAGAAGAAGAAAAAAATTCTGATGATATTCACGATTATCGTTTCGTTATCGTGAACATATTCTCGTATCGCATTGTTTTGACGATACGATAAAATATCATTTATCGTATCGTTTGTCGACAACTTTTCTCGTCTTGTCTCGATATTATCGAGTATCGCGGCATCACTAAAAGAGATACTATTGATGGGAAAATAGAGTGTCCAGGTAGAAGCTGTGTCCAGGGAAGAAGCTGGAAAAGAGGCGGAGCTGTGCTTACCTCGTCACAGTGCATAATTCGCTAATTTGAGCTCTCAACTTTTCGATCAATAGATTAAAAGAACAGAATCCAGGAACTATTGTCATTTTCTATCATTAAATATATCATCACTTTAATTCTTTTACTTTCGGTGAAATTAAATCTTCAAAACAATTTATTATTTTTATTCTTTCATTTTCATCACTTTCTTCGTTAATCACCACACAAAGCGAAAATTTCTCAGTTATCCCATGATGAATTCCCTTGAAAAAAAGAACAAACGAAAAAAAAACATGAAAAAGAGATGGAATTTTATTTTCGTCAAATCACTTTGTTCCAATTTACGAAAATTTGTCCAAGCCCAATGAGGGTTTTACTATTGGAGTGATGGTGGTTTGGTTGAGGGAGAAGGGTGGGTATAGCCATGGGATCAGCGAGCGTGTGTCGAAACAGGTAGGCCGAGAACAGCGTAACGTGAAATTGGTACTTTAAAATTTCATTAGTGAAGTCAGGTGGTGTCACAGATTCAATTAGCTTTTTATTCGAACTGTGCGAACTGTCAAAGCAGTAACCACTGTGCCCACTTCTACATATAATCTATATACTATTATACGTTTTCACGAAGAGTTTGAGGGTAGAGTGGAGAGGGTAGAGTGGAGGATATCTAACCCATCATCCCGTAAGGTACATATAACGTTACATACGAATCGACGACCAATCTCGCCTCGATTATAACTTTCTCGCTCTCTATCCTATGTCATAAACGACATTTGTATTTTCGCTATTGCGTATATCAGTAAGAAAAACTGCATTACCTTTCCCTTTTCTCTTTTCAAAGTTTATAACGACAAAGTGACAGAGAATTTCCAGGAAAAATTAGATTTTATGGTGTGGAATAATTTTTGTTTAAGACGAAATTTTACCCCATTTCATTATTTCATTGTAAAAAAAATCGTCGATAAGAAAATAACGAAAACATCCCGGTAATCTGATTGAGAACAAAGAATCGGGTAAGAATTCTTCCATCAAATGGTATTTTAATAAAACTCCACTTGACGTTAATGCTTCAAATAATTATGATGACGAAACTTATAATACTTAGTCAATGATTTAGTAGCAACAACAATTCCAATATTACACGGGGAGCATTTCCGAGAGCTCAAGGCTTGAGTGAAAACAGGGTTGAAACTCAAATAGACGTGAGAAATTTCTACCCACCTCTTACGTCGAACAGAACTATTCCATGAACGCGAGACAGAGGCAGGGTTGCTAAACCCTACTGAGAGCTGGTTTTAATTTTATCGTTTTGGAGAAACGACAAATCAACTTCTCCATGTCTTATTATCCGATAATATTTAAATACTAATCACGTTAAGCAGCGGCAACTTTCGAACTGTTTTCGGCTATTGCACTCGAGAATTTCTGTTCTGAAAAATCTGGATGTACAAATTCAATCCTATATTCAAATTGGAAAGGATTTTTTATTGACCTTGCGGTCAGTTAAGAATTCTCCAAATTATATGGACATTCGGAAATTTATTTTGTCGACGTTTCGACCCCAATTCTGAGGTCCTCTTCAGGACAAAACACCATGAATTCTTTATTTCTGTCAAAAAATGAAATACAACAATTGAAGAACAGTGTATTACAAAAATAATTGTTAATAAAAGTCAGACTAAAATATCAAACCAAATTGGAAAGTAATTAGGAAAAACTTACAAAAGTCAGAACCAATGGCATTGTAAAGGTTATGTTGCCACCACATGTCATCAAAAAATTCAATTAAAAAATTGCCAAATTATCAAGCGTTAGGAATATATCCTCTAATCAACCAACAGACGTTACTTTAACAAAACAAATGAATTACTAGACAACAAAAGCAACTTTAAAGAAAAATAAACAGCTGAAGGGGACCGACAGTAATGGTTGGGCGAGCGAGGTGTTGCTCCGACGGACATCCAAGCTAAGCAGCGTTGAGTTTGGTTAGTACTTGGATGGGTGGCCGTTTAGGAACACCGTCGCTCGTACCAAAAATTGCTGAGCGGTAGGCACGGGTGTAGGGACCCAGTGTACGCCTCTCGTCAGTGTGACAGAGAGGTACACTGGAGTTCTACATTATCGGCCGACTGTACTGGCTAAGGTTTTCATGGTTCCCTTAGTCCTCGGACAAATGCGGTACAGATTAGAAAAGTCGGCCCATGGGCCGCAAAAAAGAGAGGGAAGATAGGGTGGCAAGTGTAGGTCTCAAACCGAGTAGTTGCGTCGGTAAGACCAAAGGATAAAGAAATAAAAAAAAAATAAACAGCTGAAGGTAAATCCTCTGTCTCATCCGTTGTATACACACACACAGTCCACAAATGTCCAAATCCACAGTAACGCCCTCTGTCTCAAACAGCAAAATTCCAAGGATTTTAAATTCAGAAAATCAGTAGATATTAACAACTATCTGATAATATTGCTGTATATCTTGCTAAGTCGATCCACATCAGTTCTAAAATTCACACTATGTTCATTCTTGGTTATAAAGAACATCTCCAAAGAATTTCGTTTGAATAAATTAGGTTCTTGGCCAGGAACTTTGATGTTATCAAAATCGAATTTGTGATCGTGATTCCATGCATGACATGACAAAGCTGTATGTGTCTTTAGTGGAGGGTGACGACAACTTCTCTCATGCTCGTGTTTTCTACGTCTGAGTGGACGTTTAGACTGCCCAATATACACTACTTCACATCCTGTGCATGGAATCGAGTACACACAATTGATCTGCTTCAGACGATCAATTCGATCTTTTGTGGACTTGATAAAACTCTGGAATTTGTGCTTATTTGTAGAGATCAATATTAGACCATGTTTTTTTGCAATTCTAGCAATATTGTGAGTAAGACCTTCAGCATAGGGTAATATTAAGGTGTTCTTAAAATTCATTTTATTACTCTCACTAGCAACATTCTGTTGTTCTTCATTCACCAATTCCTCTAACTGTCGAAGCCTCACATCAATCCAATGTCTTACAAAATTTTTTGGATAATCATTCTTCTCCAACGTCTGAATGATTAGATCCAAATTTTTCTGCAAAAATTCCTGGTGCGCGAGTTTTTTTTATCAAGTCCACAAAAGATCGAATTGATCGTCTGAAGCAGATCAATTGTGTGTACTCGATTCCATGCACAGGATGTGAAGGAGTGTATATTGGGCAGTCTAAACGTCCACTCAGACGTAGAAAACACGAGCATGAGAGAAGTTGTCGTCACCCTCCACCAAAGACACATACAGCTTTGTCATGTCATGCATGGAATCATGATCACAAATTCGATTTTGATAACATCAAAGTTCTTGGCCAAGAACCTAATTTATTCAAACGAAATTGTTTGGAGATGTTCTTCATAACCAAGACTGAACATAGTGTGAATTTTAGAACTGATGTGGATCGACTTAGCAAGATATACAGCAATATTATCAGATAGTTGTTAATATCTACTGATTTTCTGAATTTAAAATCCTTGGAATTTCGCTCTTTGAGACAGAGGGCGTTACTGTGGATTTGGACATTTGTGGACTGTGTGTGTGTGTATACAACGGATGAGACAGAGGATTTACCTTCAGCTGTTTATTTTTCTTTAAAGTTGCTTTTGTTGTCTAGTAATTCATTTGTTTTGTTAAAGTAACGTCTGTTGGTTGATTAGAGGATATATTCCTAACGCTTGATAATTTGACAATTTTTTAATTGAATTTTTTGATGACATGTGGTGGCAACATAACCTTTACAATGCCATTGGTTCTGACTTTTGTAAGTTTTTCCTAATTACTTTCCAATTCGGTTTGATATTTTAGTCTGACTTTTATTAACAATTATTTTTGTAATACACTGTTCTTCAATTGTTGTATTTCATTTTTTGACAGAAATAAAGAATTCACGGTGTTTTGTCCTGAAGAGGACCTCAGAATTGGGGTCGAAACGTCGACAAAATAAATTTCCGGATGTCCATCTAATTTGGAGAATTCTTAACTGACCGCAAGGCCAATAAAAAATCCTTTCCAATTATCATACAACGGTCAATTAAATAATCATTTCTACCTATATTCAAATTTTCATTATCTTCCGCAATTACAAAAATGCCGGATGGTCATTTCATTTTAACGAATAGATTTATACGTTTGAATTAATTTGACATTCCAGTAATTTTATGTGAATTCCCAGAGAATAACTCGGAAAGAAAAACCACATGAATACAGTCATGAAGTGGAGCCGGTTAGAACTCAATTGAAACAACACTAGAATAACGTTAAGAACAGGAGATGGAGAGGAACCCTACGCCTGTGCCTCATAAGACGGTTGAAAATTTCAACACAATTTCCAGCCTCTCTACGATGGGGATGGTCGTGCATCATAGGTTTATGGGAATGTGATGACGTTTATAAGGTTTGCTCGGTTTGGCAATCGTCTACTTCCCCCTCATCCCATTTCTCAATTCCTTCTATTTCAGCTTCAACGAATCGCATCATTACTATTGAGATCTATGAAGCTTCTAGGCCTTGTCATTAATTCTCTTCTTCCAGTTTTCCATTCGTCTATTGTCTTTATCATCACAAATAATCAGTTTGAAATGAGAGGGAGAAGGATGGGAGACTGAAAAGAAAGCAGTTGTTTTTAATCAAAAACAGTATAACTTTGAATTAGTTTTTTGAACAAGTTTGAATTTCTTTCCTGTTTTTTTCAGGATTGGGGAACTATAAATTTGGAAAACGTCTGGCTCTTATTCTAGTGATGCACCCAGGGGAGAACAATTCCCCGCTCCAGGTTTTTGCGGAGTGATGGTGAACGCAGTGGATCAAGGACAGCTGCCGAGAGGAGCGACAAGAGACGGAATAGATTGAGTACGTATTTAGTAGGACCAGGTTGGGGATAACACATTCGGGGAAGATATTATGAAAAAAAACGATTTCTTTACTTGACAATTTTAAACTCATTTCATTACATAAGATTAGATAAGATTTTCTACAGTTCATTCTCATCTTTTTCCACAGGTAGAGATGAGAATCTGATTCATTGAAGATATTCACCTTTCTACGAATTTGATTTTCTCTCGTTAAAGAAGGAATATCTGTTCCTAATATGAAACGGATTTTGCTGATGCTTTAAAAAGATTAGTTCACGACTTGAATGAACAAAATTTTCTTCATGCATCATCTCAAACGGGATTTTCAGTTCAACTTAACTGAGCTTAACTTAGATTGGTCGCGCTTTGTGACCTAACGACTTTGGTCGCCTCATTAGTGATTCGCTGGCCGTGCTATTTAGGCCAAAACGTTGCCGAATTCACTCTACACTGGTCGGGCGCGTTGAGTGAGTTTCGGCAACGTCGCAAGAAGAGCGATTTTATTTAACATGGGAAAAATCTTCTTAGCTCCTGGGATTAATTATATTACTCCACGAATCGCGTAAAATATAAGTTGAAAAAATATGATAATATGGTAAAGGTTCCAATTGACGAATACACATTTTTTCAGAATTTTCCGCTTAAACAGTTAGCAGAAAAAAAATAAAAACGGCGCGACGCGGTGAATCCCTCATAGGGTGACCAATCTAGGGTTAATATTTTTGACATGTTAATTCATAATCGTAACACGATCGTCATCTCAGTACTACATATTGTGATATGAGGGCGGTAAGTGACTGGTTATATACGTGTTGCGTATCCAGAAATATTAAGATATGGATAATCTCAATATTTCTTTCTTCTAAAATTAGTGGATTCACGAACTCATGTTTGTATTGCATACAAAATATTAGAAATAGTCATCCATCCTTTCACTTGAAGCGGACGTGCGGTATCCCCGTTCTAAGCAATACAAAGGAAGGGAAGTCAAGGTTGAAGTGGACAAAGTCATGTATTTAGCTTCAATGGCCCAAATATCGACCGTTTCTATTGGAGTGAGGTAGATGGAAAACCTCTATGTGACGCCCACTCTTGATGACATAGTTGTGAGGAAGCCGAAAAATTCCGATGTACAATGGGACTTACTAGGAATACTTAATCAGGCCAAATAATCATGAGAAACGACGACTCACCAGCAAATTGGATGGTCAACAGTAGTTAGTGTAGGCCGTCGCTGGCCCAACGATTTTTGAGGGAGTGGTCGAAGGGTCCTCCGCGAGTGGGTGGGTGGTGGATTAATTTGCGGTTTCATTCGCGAGTTTAATTCGCGGTTTAATTCGCGCGTTTAATTCGCGATTTAATTCGCGGGTTTAATTCGCGGTTTTTTCGGTTCAACTTATGGGCATGATTTGCATGTTCGACTCAGAGACTTGATTCGCGAGTTCGATTACCGAGTTTCCTTTGCGGGCCCCCTCTATGATTTTAATTCGCGGTTTCATCATCAATTTTTTGATTCGCGGGATCGCAATTTCGATTCGCGTTTTTTTCCTCGGTTTAACTTATGGGCATGATTCACGGTTTCAATTCGCGGGTCTCACTTATGTTTTTGACTCTTTTTTTCATTTCGCGGTTCTACTCGACGGTTTTAATTTAATTTATAGTTTAATTACCGATTTGATTTATCGATCTAATTAACGAATCGGTCTGGAGGGAAGGGTCAACGGGGAACTTAAAATATGAGTGATGCATAATAATACACAAATTTCAGGCTGAGAAACAAATTATATTTTTCCACCAAAAAATTACAAACTGTTTTCACATTACACACATATACACTCATTCTCACACACTTCAATCCACACCTTCCGCACAAACACACATACACTCATTCTCACACACTTCAATCTGCACCTTATTTCTATACACATTTCCATTTATCCACTACACACTCCAACACATCATCATCCTCACACTTTTCAAATGATCTTTTCCGTCTAATCGATAGATCAATAGCACCATCATCCGACAGATTAATATCATCACCACCCAGCTGCATCACTCCTGGACTCCTCTCCATGAACCAATATTTGCCTCCACTCCTGAACATTTCAGCAGGGGGGTTCAATGGTACGATGATACTGGCTCGATAATTGAACTGATGATAATCCGCAGCAAGATGTAGGGAAGTTATCGCCCATGATGTCCACATTTTCAGCTGTGCCCAATCGTAATTAACCTCCCAAACACCAGGTATAATTATTTGAGGCGCAAAGATGACATGGTTCGGCACCTTTAGAAATCAGAAAACAAAAAAAAGAATATAATTAGATGAGAAATAATAATGAGGGTGGACTCTTTCACATGAACGAATATAATTGATAAATACCTCTGATAATTGGTAGAATCCCCCGAATTGATTCCTGGGTTGTTGCCTCAAACCAATGCAGCTGGTTACTGATGATACTGGCGAGTCAGGCTGTTGATTCACGACTTGCTCCTGGTCAATGAAACCGGACCTACAAAGCTGAGGACCAACGTAGCTAGGCGTTGGGGATGCTGGTGAGTCCGGCAATTGATTCAAAGGCCGCTCCAGATCGATGAAGCTGGACCATCGAGGCTCTGGACCAACATAGCTAGGCGTTGGGGATGCTGGTGAGTCAGGCAATTGACTGAAAGGCCGCTCCAGATCGATGAAGCTGGACCATCGGGGTTCTGGACCAACGTAGCTAGGCGTTGGTGATGCTGGTGAGTTTGGTTGTTAATCCCAGGGTAGCTCCTGGTCAATAAAGCTCGACCAAAGAACCGGTGAACCAATGAAGCCAGATTCTGGTGATGTTGGAGCCACTGGCGATGCCGATGAGTCTGGCAGTTGATCTTCCTCTGAATCTGAGACATTCACCGAAGCAACGTCACCACCATCAACGATCGGAGAATTCATCTCACCATGAGTCTCATTGAGATTATTCACCCTGTTGACGAGATCTTCCGCAAACACAGCGAAATCCTCCGTCAGAAGGAAGTGGTGAATATTATAAAAATCACTCACAACCAGATGACCAGGGGGATCTAACATCAGGATGGGCCACCGATCAGCGTCAGGATCCGAATTCGCCATATCGAGGTGGTATTGAGCTATCACCCCCGACATTTGTTGATCCAACCACTGTGGATTGTATTTAATCCACCACGATTTCGGATATACCATCTTTGGGCTAACTCGCACATATCGATACATGATGGCGTTTTGGGAAAAACTTCTATGAGTTCAACTACGCGGTTGACAGATAGATGAATGTCCATGGTTGAACTTAGCTCCTTTAATACCCACTCACCCCACCACCAAAAGTTTCCAAAACTCAGGCAAATGAATGGAGAAATCGCACACTTCAGGTAGGAAGAGTGCTGAAATTGTTTGTCTAATAGAAAACCCGAATTTTTCATCTGGAGATGACAAAATGGACCTTGGTATATTGCGCTGGAGGTCATTGAGACCCATCGAGAAGGTTGATAAGAAACCCAGAGTACATCGCTTTTATTTCACCATGGGCGCATGATGTTAGAAAAATAAAGAGGTCTTTTCCACTAATTGTTTTCAGAATAGTTGAGATTTTCTCTCAAATTGCTCAGGGATGAAGGACATTGAAATTTTAGAAAATCAAGATAACAGAAGGCTGCGCATGACCCCATGGGGTTATAAAAGTTAAAAGGTTTTTTTCACTCATAGTTTGTAGAGTAGTTGAGATTTTCTCTTAAATGACTCAGGGATGAGTGACATTGAAATTTTTCAAAATCTTGATAACAGAACACCCTACAACACCATACTCCTCCGCGACGCGCAGGGTTATGAAAGTTAAGAGGGTTTCTTACTCATTGTTTGTAGAGTAGTTGAGATTTTCTCTCAAATTACTCAGGGATGAAGGACATTGAAATTTTAGAAAATCAAGATAACAGAAGGCTGCGCATGACCCATGGGGTTGTAAAAGTTAAAAGGTTTTTTTACTCGTAGTTTATAGAGTAGTTGAGATTTTCTCTTAAATGACTCAGGGATGTGTGACATTGAAATTTTTCAAAATCTTGATAACAGAATATCGTACAAGGCCATACTCCTGCGTGACGAATAGGGTTATAAAAGTGAAAAGGTTTTTTCACTCATTGTTTGTAGGGTAGTTGAGATTTTCTCTTAAATGACTCAGGTATAGGGAATTCCGCTTATCACCCATTTTTCTGAGAATGGAATGTTTTTAACCTGGTACAAGTCACAAGACATTTTTCCACAGATCACACGATCTCATTTCGACCAATCACAGACATTTCCCAAGGGTTTTCATCAGAGACATGCCTGTGCATAACAATATAAAAGGGGCACCATACTTTTTTTGTCTTCAGTTTCTTCCGCGACTATCTATCTAGAGCAACATGGATGCTAATTCATGCGTAAGACTTTTGAGGTCTTTGAGAGAAGCATATGAACGCGTGAAAGAGGAGAGGAGACCCACAGAAATCCAAGTGTGGCTCAAAAATCTCAGAAGTCATGTGAAACAAGTAAATCAATTTTTAAATGGGAGCGTCAATCATAGCGAGAAAAGACGATTGACTCATATGTTGGGGCGATTGAGAACGTTTCTAGCTCAATTTAAAGCCTTGGAAGTTATTGGAGGAGGTTTGCGTGGAAATCTAACTGACAGAGTCAAATGGGAAGATCTTCAAAATGTTTTCGATGGTCGTATGAGGACTGGTGTCATCATAAACTTGCAAAATCCTGATATCATCAAATTCTTGGATGATGCACGGAGAATGCTCTGTGTACGATTGAAAAATGCATTAAAAAAGGAGAGAAACCTTAAAGTGAATGTAGTCTTATCATGTAGATATGAGATTAAAAGAGATGAACACCTTATTGAAGAAGATAAATTCTTCAATACAAAAAATGAAATAATTCTCGATTCAACGGATATGAAACAGTGGTTTGAGGAACATATTAAAGAGCAACTTTTAGTGAAAATGGATGAGTTCCAAGAAAGAGACTCAGGTTGGAAATTAGTTGAAATAATCAATTTAGAAGTGAACATTAATAAATATAATCCATTGCGGGGAGGAAATTCGAGCTTTGTCGAAGTGCCTGAATGGATTAAAAGAAAAAAGCAGTAGTCAACGTTCAAAATAAAGAAGATTCATATTGTTTCTTATGGTCTATTATGGCTGCTCGCTGCAATGTTGATCATAAAGAGCGCCCAAACTCCTACCCACCTTTCAACACCATCATCAAAAATTTCGGTATGTTCAACTACCCCATGGCATTAAAAGATATTTCAAAGTTCGAGAAAATGAATGATTTATCAATCAATGTCTATGGAATTGACAGTGATGAGGAATCTGATAAAGCTTGGATTGTACCACTATATCTCAGTAAGAATCCACCCACAAATCCTCATGATGAAGGGAGAACGATTCATCTACTCATGGTTGAAAAACATAACAACATCGATGATGATCAAGAAAGGATTTATCACTATACGTGGGTCGCAAATTTATCTCGTTTAGTGAGTGCACAGATTTCGAAATCTCAACATAAAACGCTCATATGTGATAGATGTCTGTGTCATTTTCGACACAAAAAACCTTATACGAATCACAGAGCAGATTGTATGTCAATTAATAAGTCTCGAATGATTTTCCCTCGTCATGATGAGAGAATTTTGAAATTTCAAAATTTCAAACACCAATTGACTGTTCCATACGTCATATATGCCGATTTCGAGTGCTTATTGAAAAAAATGCCTGAGGACAATGATAAAAATACCAAGATATACCAGAATCATGTGCCTTTTAGTGCAGGATTTTATGTCAAATGTAGTTATGATGATTCAAAGTCTGGACTTAGTATTTATCGTGGGAGAGATTGTGTTGAATGGTTCATTGAGCAGTTACGCATCTTGGCGATGAAAATTGATGCTGAATTGAAACGAAATCAACCAATGCACTTGACTGCTGAGATGGAAAAAGCCTACACATTAGCCAAAACTTGCCATATCTGTGGTGAAGCATTTCGTGGAGAAGCTGTGAAACACCGGGACCACTGTCATTTTACAGGCAGATACCGAGGCGCAGCCCACCCTGGTTGTAACCTCAATTACACGGAATCATGTATAATTCCAGTGGTGTTTCACAATCTATCAGGCTATGATTCACACTTTTTCATCAAAGCTCTAGCCAAGCAGTTTGAAGGTGATGTGAAATTACTCCCTATCAATAAAGAAAAATACATTTCTTTTACAAAATCAGTGGAATCAACAAAAGTTCACTTAAGATTCATCGACTCATTCCGCTTTATGGCTAGTAGCATAGATAAATTAGCTTCATATGTAGATGGAGAGAAGAAAAGAATAACTGCTCATCACTATTCAAATAAACAACAGTTTGAGCTCGTCACAAGGAAAGGAGTTTTCCCATATGAATACATAGATGATTGGGAGAAGTTGAATGAGCGAGAACTACCTTCGAAAGAAAATTTCTACTCTCGCTTGAATGATGAGCATATATCGGATCGAGATTACAACCATGCCTGTGATGTTTGGAGAAATTTCGGCCTCCACACACTTGGCGAATACTCTGATTCATATCTTACAACAGATATTTTGTTACTAGCCGATATTTTTGAGAATTTCCGAGAGAGTTGTTTCGCCTCATATAACTTGGATCCTCTCCATTATTACACAGCACCTGGTCTCGCTTTTCACGCTATGTTGAAAATGACTAAAGTACGACTGGAATTATTCAACGATCCTGAAATGCTCCTTTTCATTGAAAAGGGTATTAGGGGAGGACTATCACAGTGCTCAAACAGATATGGGAAGGCGAATAATCGATACATGGGAGCTGATTATAATAAACAAGAGGAGGAAGCTTATCTCATGTATTTTGACGTCAACAACTTATATGGAGCAGCAATGGGCCATTATTTACCACATGGAAAATTTAGTTGGATGGAAGACTGTAACACTTTGAACATTCAGAATATTCCTGATGATTCAACCGTTGGGTATATATTAGAAGTCGACCTGGAGTATCCTGAGGATTTACATGAGGACCATAAGGATTTACCCCTGTGTCCAGAACATATCATACCACCCAATGGGAAAGCAAAGTTACCCAAATTATTGACAACTCTTAATTCAAAGAAAAATTATATAGTCCATTATAAGAATCTAAAACAATATAGTAGTTTGGGGATGAGAATAACAAAAATTCATAGAATTTTAAAATTTTCTCAAAGCCCATGGTTAAAAAAATATATTGATCTCAACACAGATCTCAGGAAAAATTCACAGAATGAGTTTGAAAAAAATTTTTATAAACTCATGAATAATGCGGTATTTGGTAAGACGATGGAGAATGTACGGAAGCAATTGGATGTGAAATTGGTTACCCAGTGGGGTGGTCGATATGGTGCTGCAAGTTTGATTGCAAAACCTAATTTCCACAGCAGTATAATTTTTGATAATGATTTGGTTATCATTCAAATGAATCGTACGAAAATTCGATTCAATAAACCAATATATGTAGGTTTTAGCATTCTCGATATTTCTAAGACATATATTTATGATTTCCATTATAATTATGTAAGAAGTACTTTTGGAAATGATGCTCAATTGTTATACACGGATACAGACAGTCTCATTTATCGTTTCAAAGTTGATAATATTTATGAAATCATGAAGAAAGATATTGAGAAATTTGATACTTCAGATTATCCGATAAATAATGTGTACAATATGCCATTAGTCAATAAGAGAAAATTAGGTTTAATGAAGGATGAGAATAATGGTAAGATTATGACTGAATTTGTAGGACTTCGCGCAAAAATGTATACTCTAAAAATTTTTGGAGAAGAACGTGAAAAATCACGTGCTAAAGGTGTAAAAAGATCGACTTTAAAACGCATCACATTCGATGACTACAAAGACTGTTTGATGAGGCATGAAAACGTCATAGAATCCCAAAATATGATTCGATCGATTAAACATGATGTATATACCATCAATCAAACAAAATTAGCTCTAAGTTGGTATGATGATAAACGTATTCTCATACCATATGCAACAGATACTTTGCCCTATGGATTTAAGAAGAATAATGTAAATATTGGTTGACAAAATAAACAAACAAGTTGAATGATGAAAATGTTTTTTTATTCAAATGATCCATACAATCATCACCTTAAAACTTATATTTTCCCTACTTTACAATTTTTCTCCCCTTCCCCATCAATCTTCAATATCTATCCAACTATTATGAGTGTTATCGAATCCCAACCACTTCACATAGCGTCTATTTCCAACTTTTTTCAAAACTTTCTCCACGAGGTACACATCAGGATGTTTCGTTTTCAATAACTCCTCTTCATAAAAACTACCGCTAATTAATTCATTTTTATAATCCTTTAATTGATAAGTTACTGGATTAGTATTATTGATAGCTCTGATAGTGAATAATTCAGTAGTCCAGTTAGGTGTATAACCTTTCTCAAATACATGTTTCGCTTTGCTTATGCGTACTCTATCACCGACTTGGAATTTCGGTTGTCTATTGTTTACCCTAAAATCGGCGTACATGAGCTGTAATTTCTTCACATTTTCTTTCGTCACATCAACAGGTTTCATTCGAATAGTCCGATGTTTACTATTATTATAATCATTCAGGAGCTTCGGTAGCATATCAATCCATTGATAACTTCCACGCAAACTGAACTGAAACCACATTTTACTCTTCAGCGTCCGATTGAATCGCTCACATATCGACGCTTTCAAATTACTGAATGTAGAATACATATTAATATTATATTTTTTCATTAGTGCTTGAAATTCGGTGTTATAAAATTCTTTCCCCCTATAAACATGCAAATGTTTGGGGACACGCCCTTGTTTAAGAATTGAACTCATTGCTAATGTAACATCATGAGCATTTTTCCTCTTTAGCGGCACAGCCCAAGCAAATTTTGAAAAAATATCAATTACAGTGAGCAAAAATTTATTTCCATTATTCTTTCTTGCATATGCAGTCATATCAACCAAGTCTGCTTGCCATGTCTCATCCAAGTCACGTATATTAACACGCCGTCGAGGATAATTTCTACGTGCTGGTTTATGCAGTTCTGTTACAACATCTACTTTATTATCCATCATTTTTTGAAACTATTTGACTCCAATTTTTTGTTTCAATTTCTCAAGTTCTCTATGAACAATGGTGAACCTCAACATTATATCCTCATGCAAGTCAATAATTTTTTTATTCACGTCATGCAGTCGTTTTGTTTCTTGAACCTTGAATTCATTCATTCCTTTGAACAGATCTGCCAATCTGAGGTTGAAATTCCGTTGTGATTCAGCAATGTTTTCATACAATGTCTCTAATGTAACAGCATCCTGCAGATTGTCAGGTTTCGCAAGATTACACAGTTTTTTGTCTTAAAGATCATAATGGCCATCCACAGTCAACTGGAATCCAATGCCAGGTGGGCCACGATTGGGAGATCCTCTAGTATCAGAACTCAAGTGACGACCGAACACGTCAACACTCATTTTTCGAATGATGCTGTATTGAGATCATCACACTCTAATATATAATTTTGGCTTCACGGAGTTCCTCAATAATTGAAATGATTTCGTTATCATGACTCGGATTTCCAGCTGTTTGTGAAGCGATGAGTAGGCGGAGACGATCCGCAAGCTCATTGGGATCATCCCAATAAACATAATCGACTGTGTTGGGTCTTCGAGCCCTCATAAATGTAGGTAGAAGGCCCGTTCCACTGTATTTGGTCTTGACAAACTTTGAAATATAGTTCTTATATTTTTCACTCTTGTTATCTCGTATACCACCACGTTGTTTATAATTTTTCTCATGTCCATTAGTTGATAATATGATTTTTCTATATGCTTCTATATCACTGTCACTGATCAACTCTTCATTAGGGTTCTTCATAATGAGTAATTCTAGTAAACCCGCAGTACATGAATATTTCACTCCTTTAACTTTGATAAAACCATCTTCAAAGTATATGGGTGAATTTCCAATCATAAAATTACGGGTTAGTCTACGAACCCCATACGATTTATCCCATTTTTTCGTGTTGATTTCTGTTAAATATTTCCAAACAAAACTATCTTCATCAAGATCACCATAAGAAATATTTCCAAATGACATTGCACTTGCATTATGAGGATCATTGTGAGAGTCTTTCAATGATGATGAAAATATTCTCTGACTCAATGTTTTATCGTTGAACGAATCTTCAGCTGCAGAGACGAAGCTATCCATATCCTCATTTTCTCTTAATGATCGCTTTAAGGTACTTAGGTGACCCCTCTGGTGTTGTGGTGTTGCAGGTAGCGGTAGTTGTGCTATTGGTGACTCATTTACACTCATCGTAACGATTCTCCGCCCATCATTAGATAATTGCATATCATCAGACAAGTCCACATTTTGTCTATCGGATAATCCAACATTTCTGGCTGTTAATTGTTGGAGAGGTTTGATTATGGGTTTGAAAACCTCATTCATTGCATCATCAACATTATCTCTACCCAATTTCAATAATTTATGTTTTCGTTGAATAGCTTTACGCGCTGCAGAAATCTGACGCAAAATTTCCTGTTGCCTAGACAACTCATCCTTGGACAAAGGCATGTTGACTCAATGAGTTCTAGCCAACAACTGTTCATTTGGCCCCCACACAACCATCATTTATTCGAATGAAACAGTCAAAATTCTTTCTATATCTCCCCGCATCTATATCACTATCTTTATCAATAACCAAAAACGTATAATTATCCTTCCAACAAGCTGAACATAATTCCTTAAACTTTTCGAATGGCATATCTGTATTTACATGATCGTTGTATATGTGTCTCAAATTCATTTCATCTTGTTTGAATAATACAAGGAAATTCATATTATCACGCACAAGATGTTTTGGTATGCAAGCATATGATTGCCACAGGTAGAAACTATCAACATTTTTATGTCTTCCCATACAGAAATAGGCTTTTATATTATTCTGTTTTTCACAAGCAACATCATCGAATATGAATAATGAGTCCGTTCTCGCATTATCAACCGAGATGACGTCTTCATTATCTGAAAAAGGAAGATAATTCAAACCGTCGATAGATTGCAGCAATTCTTGTAAGAATTGATATTTGGGTTGATTCAGAGATTTTGAATACACGTAAATATTCTCAAATCTCAGACCATTGGGATGAACTATGAGGCTCAATAAGGCGTTAGTTTTCCCACAATTGGACGGTCCACAAAAAACTGCTCGAATAGTATTTGGCAACAATGAACCATGACGTTTAGGCTTCCTAATATCCTTTGTAGTCACTGAATCGAAATTGAGAACTGGCAATCCTGAACGATGTGTATTGAACTCCATCTTCATAACAACTGATGAGAAAATCTATAAATAGTTGGTTTTATAGGAGATCGTTCAGTTCTCCTTTGAACATGATTGTGCACGGATCGTATGCGCGGAAGAAAGGTAGTGGGATTTTGAATAAAATCATCAATAGTCTCCCTGTTGAATTGCATTTACCTGGCTACCAGTATTGTGGTCCAGGGACAAAACTTGCGAAGAGGTTAGCTCGAGGAGATCCAGGAATTAATCCGCTCGATTCTGCTTGTAAAGCACACGATATTGCGTATTCGAAAAATCGGGACGATATTGCTGCACGAAACGAGGCTGATAAGGTACTTGCAGATAGAGCGTGGAAGCGTGTTTCAGCCCCAGACGCTACCATCGGTGAGAGAGCTGCAGCTCTCTTTGTAACAAACGCTATGAAAGCCAAGACAAAATTAGGTATGGGTGTGAGAATTGGAACAAAGTCAGTGATGAGTGTGAAACGAAAATCATGTGCGAAAAAACGGGTGACAAAAAGAGGAGTCAAGAAGGGAAAGACCGCCAAGCGAGTGACACTTGGAACAATCATTAGAGCTGCAAAAAATTCAATCAAACTGAATAAGGGGTCAGATAATGCCATCAAAACGGCGCTTGAGGGTGCAAGAGCAGCTGTAAAGCAAATTGGTGGCAAAAGTAGAGTGAATGTTTCACGAGTCATTCCTGTTCCATCAAAAGTCGGAGGAATTTTACTCTTCCTTGTGCCACTCTTTGCCGGCTTGAGTGCCACAGGGGCACTAGCTGGTGGTGCTGCTGGCATTGCTAGAGCTGTGAATAGTGCCAAAGAGGCTAAACAACAACTGGCAGAGAATAAGAGGCATAATGAAACTATGGAGGCTATTGCACTTGGTAAAGGATTATATCTTAAACCATACAAAAAAGGAATGGGTTTATATTTGAAACCAAAAAACTTCTAACGATGCTACCGCGCAGGGCTTTGACTGATGGAGATCTTGAAAAATATGCAAACCTTATGCAAATTCCATATTTTCGCGGAGTTTTTATGCGCAATGACTTACCGAAAAATGGACCCTTGAAAAATGAATCAGCAATCATTAATTTAGATGACAAAGAGGGTCCTGGAACTCATTGGGTTGCATATAAGAAATTTGGAAATAACGTCACATATTTTGATAGTTTTGGAAACTTGCAACCACCTACAGATCTCTTCAATTACTTTGGTGTTGGTAGCATCAAATATAATCATGAACGTTATCAAAACTGGAATACATACAACTGTGGACATCTATGTTTGGCGTTTCTCACCGACCGCTTATATAATGCTGAGAAGAAATGATCATCCATCAGTTGTTGTGTGGAAACCATGAGTGATTCATTTACATTGACACTCTCGGGGGTATCGTCAGTCTTGGAGGCACAATATTTTCCTCCAATTGAACTATCCCCCGAAAAAAATTACGTTCTCGGGCTGGTTGAATTTTTAACATTCAATTCAATTCCAAATGTTGATGAAAGTAATAATCAATTATATATAGAGAATAAAGTTATCACTATTCCTATGGGAAGTTATGAAATTAATGATATTTCAAAGTATATTGTAGAGTCCTTAGCTAGGAGTGACATTACTATAAGTATCAGAAGTAATAATAATACATTACGGAGTGAATTGGAATGTAATAAGGATGTAGATCTGAGACCTGTGAATTCACTAGGTCGACTTTTGGGTTTCACTCCAAGAGTTTTGAAAGCTAATAAAACCCATGAGTCGGATCAGCCTGTAGCCATTCTCAAAGTGAATGCCTTACGAGTCGAATGTAATATTACTACCGGAGCATACATCAATGCAACTAAAGTTCACACAATCCATGAATTTTTCCCTGTGGTACCGCCTGGATATAAAATTGTAGAAGTGCCATCCCATGTGATTTACTTACCCGTTGCTGTCAGAACTATTAACGATTTACAGCTTCGCATCGTTGATCAAGACGGAGACTTGGTAAATTTTCGCGGTGAAGTGATTACTATTAGACTTCACATCAAGTCTATTTGATGATCATGGGGATCGTATATAATCGCAAGATTGGACACTCCTATATTAATCAGCAACCATGGCATGCTTCAATCAGTTCACGTGTTGGCTTCAAGGAGTTAACATCTCAGAACGTAAAGTATCTCGAAAGTCTCGGTCTGACAGTGAGGAAAAGTGGACAAAGCGCTTCTGTCAAATAAAAGTTTTATTCGTTTGTTGTACACCATGGAGGAGAACTTAAATATCAAGATGCCTGTGGCGTTTGATGAATCTATTGCTCATTATGAGATTCATGCACATCAGCCATATTCTTCGGTAGGGCTTGATAATAGTGATGAGATTCGAATTGTCGTGCAAAATCAAGACCTGTGTGTTCTACCGAGCAGGAGTACCCTACACATTACTGGGAAATTGCTCAAAACAGACAATAATGTTGCAACAACTACGAAGTTGGTGAATAACGCCATTTGCCATTTGTTTCAAGAAATACGCTATGAAATTAATGCGATTGAGGTAGACAAAGTTAAGAATGTGGGCATTACCACTCTTATGAAGAGTCTTATCTCACTGAACCCCAATCAAAGCATATGGATGGAGAATGCTGGATGGTTGGGTATAGAAGAGGAAACAAGTTTGGTTGATAATAATGGTATTTTTGATATATCCATCCCATTGAATATGTTATTGGGATTCGCTGAAGATTATCGAAAAATAATGGTCAACGTAAAACATGAGCTGATTTTAACCAGAGCTCGTTATGATACTGATGCAATGATTCAAGCGGCTGATGAGGATGTGAAAATCAGCATTAGTAAGATTGAATGGTTGATCCCATATGTTACGTTATCGGATAATAAAAGAGTTGAGTTGCTCAAGTTTATTCAGAGAGATCCGACTATATCGATGAGCTTCAGATCATGGGAACTCTATGAATATCCATTACTTCCACAAACCACAAAACATGTGTGGACAGTGAAAACAGCTAATCAGCTTGAAAAACCGCGTTATGTTATTTTGGGTTTCCAGACAGCCCGAAAAAATAAGAAGCGGAAGAATGCTAGCAACTTTGACCATTGTAATATTGCTGATGTAAAATTATTCTTGAATTCTCAATGTTTTCCATATGGTCACTTGAATATTGATATGGCTCGAAATCAATTTTCAATACTTTATGATATGTATGCAAACTTTCAGTTATCATATTATGAGCAGCAAACCATTAATCCATTATTAACGAAGATGCAATTCGCAAAGCATGCCCCGCTGATTATTATTGATTGCTCCAAACAGAATGAGTCATTGAAATTTGGGCCAGTGGATGTTCGTTTAGAGATGGAAACAAAAGAAAGTTTCCCCGTAGAGACCGCCGCTGATTGTCTCATCCTACACGACCGCATCGTAGAATACCAACCGATAAGTGGAGGTGTTAAGAAGATAGTTAAAAAATTTGGTGGCGGGGGTGAGCTTATAAATGCTGACGTTGAGCTCAGTGGAGGATCAGTCACGATGGAGCTGCTTTTGGATATTCAGGGATTCCAAGGTGTTAACAACGAATTTATCGTCAAAGAATTATCCTATGTCTCATTGGATGCTCAAGACGCACAACCAACAGTCAAGTTTTTCTACCCCCCATATGAACATCATGTTGTACCTGCAAAAACTAGATGTACAAATATGTGGCTTCAGCGTAATTATCATGGCTTAGCATGGGATTATGGTACTCTACCATACGATCAATTGGAGCGGATATTACATGGCTTGATGCGCGCTGAGGTGATTTTTGTGAAAGGTTATGAGAAGAAGGTTTGGTTGAAACAGACATTCCATGGTGCACCAGTGATTGATATCGATGAGCATTTTGAAGGAGCACCCTCAATCTTAAAATTTAGGGAATTATCTTCTGATAAATGTCCATTTCATTGTAATATGCCAAAAATAACTTGTGCTTTTAAAAATGTCCTTTTACTTAGAGAATGGATGGATACTAAGATAGTAAGATCTGAAGATCGATCTTTAAATTTGTATTTTGAGTTGAAAAATTTAGCATTCATGGATTCTGAAGATATTGCTCTCCTACCAATATCATTTATAAGTACATTCGCTGAATTGGATGTACATGATGCATGGGGTAAATTAACTGATGAGATGAGAAGAAATCAGGAAATCATTAGATGTAAACGTTGTTTGATACATTATGAATCTATAGATGGTGATGCTCTTGATGGACCACCTCCTATGATTAAGAATTGTGTGAAATGTACAGTGTGAAAAAACAAAAAAAAACAAAACGTATTCAGTAAAATTCATTTATTCATATATTTTCTAGATACTATTACATTTGTAAATTATGAAAATTAAATAAAAGAATATATATTGAAAAATTTCCATCTATTCATTTCATTTTATTCCAACAAATTTAATTCCTTATCAGAATGCAGGCGAAGTCTGTTGTGTTCTCCACCCAAGTACTGTAACTTTGGTGACCCTGTGGCAATTTCATGCTGTAAATTTTCCAATTGACTTGGATTCTCATCGAAGAACTTGGCCATTCTTCTATTCAGAAAAACAGATTGAACGTTGTCTAAATTGAAAACGATAGCCACTCCATATTTCGTGTTGGCCTTGCGAGCTGCCGTGATTGTGTACAGGTAGTCCGACCTCAATGATGATAGTTTTACGAGAGGACGTTCTTCGATATCTGCTACAGCGTTGATTTTGTGGAAATTTGCTTTAGCCCCCTGGTCTTCGGTTATTATGCTTGGATCTGGTTGCAAGCGAATGCTATTGAATTTTCCACCAATGTATTCCAACTTGGGAGCACCATTCTCAACATGTTTCTGGAACTGCTCGAATTCCTCAGGATTCGCATTGAAATATACAGCCAATCTCTTATTCACATAAATGGAATGAGTTGATATCTCAAAAACAACACCTTGACCATATTTTGTATCAACTTTTCTAGCAGCAGTGATTCTGAACAAGCGGCCTGTTGGTAGGCTGGAAAGCTTCATCACGGGAAGTTGTTCGAATTCACCAACAGCGTTGATTTTACTGAAGTCCATAATGTTCTTCTTTTTTATTGAGTTGTTGATCTATCTCCAATACTCGTTTTCTCAAGATTTGTACAAAGTACCCTGATGTCGCTTCTGAATTGTAGAACTTGTTTGACTTCTTGAATATTCTTTAACAGAAGCTTCAAACGTTTCTTCAATTCTTGTCGTTTCAGACTGTTCTTCATGAAAAATTTCAGGAGGAACTGATGCTCATACTCGAATTTCCATGCGTTATATGCAGACTTCCCCCACCTCTACTGGATGCTTATCTGCAAATCTTATTCACAACAATGTGAAAATATGAAAGCGGTCAAATTCCTGACCTTCCACTGTAAAACGTCTCAAGTGGTGTCATAAAGGGTGGATGACTAATATCAAAAAAGAATGCGGTCAAGGACAATCCCTTTTCTTCAGGTATATTGAAGATTTTTACTGAATGACTCCTTCATGGTTATAAACAATGTCCTTCATGAATGTATAGAGTATATGCAAGTTATGCAATAAGGTGGATGACTAATATCAAAAGAATGTGGTCAAGGACAATCCCTCCCCCAAGGTTATGTCAAACATTTTTATGGAGTATCATAAATCATGAAGTTACCAATTCCTCAAAAAAGGGAAAAAGAATCGGATTGTTTGGGGGTGAGTCACCTACAAACACTTTCCCTCAGACAGGCTCAAACAGGTTCGAAAAAAGGGGCGTGGCTAATTTAATTATGTGAATCGAAATTGCGATCCCGCGAATCAAAAAATTGATGATGAAACCGCGAATTAAAATCATAGAGGGGCCCCGCAAAGGAAACTCGGTAATCGAATTCGCGAATCAGGTCTCTGAATCGAACCCGCGAATCATACCCATAAGTTGGACTGAAAAAACCGCGAATTAAACCCGCGAATAAAACCGCGAATTAATCCGCGAATTGATCCACCACCCACCCACTCGCGGAGGACCCTTCGACCACTCCCTCAAAAATCGTGGGCCAGCGACGGCCTACACTAACTACTGTCAACAAAAGAAAATTCGGCAATAAAAAGCCTATAAACCTTGGCCATTTCCTGTGATTCATGTGAAAGAATTTATCGAATAATAGAATTTATAATCCAAGAATGTCTTGGAAGAAATAGGATGATGATTTCATGCTCTTTAATAGCAAATGCACCAATCACAGGGCTAACTTCCGAAACGTGTCCAAACAAGAAGACACACCTAGGTATGTGAGAATGTCACGTAAATGTGTCTAAGGGTACAAGTACATAAGGTGGACAATTTCGGGGACCGTGCAGTTAGATCATCAAGTCGAAGTCAACGTCGTCATTGACCACAGAGAGGAGTTCTCGAACCAGCCACACCCAGTTCCAGTATCTTTCTGCAAGCAGTACAGAACATTCCTAGTATTTCTAAAACCGAATAATTTATTGGGCAACAGTCGCCCCTCAGTCCGGATTTTCCCCACACACCGAGAATCAGTTATGAGCACCTACTACATCACTCCAGCATCCAGAACTCAACGTCATCGGCTGGACACTCAATCCCAGCATCCATTCCGCAACCGAGAACTGTAAGTCCAAATTCCAACGATAGCCCCACTATCTCATTTCCTTCCTTTTCCGGTTTCACTTTGGGTCTACAAAAGAATCTCAACGTACTTACATAAATCTAATTTCATGTAATGAATCAATTCCTGCGTTGTGAATAACTTCTTCAAGTGCGTTCCCTTCCTCTTGTATTCTAATACTTAATCCCGAACAACAGGATCCTGATTAAAAACACTAAGAGCAGGGAATATACTTCCGAATCACCTTGCTCTAGCGTAGCGGTCTCCGTAGCCGTCACTTCTCACGTCTAGGTAAGGGCTGAAATAGTTTCCCGTTACCTTTTTCTTTCTACAAACTGCCACGGAAGGCCGTAACATACGAGCCAGAGGCGAGTAGAGGATTTACATGAGTCATAAATATCACATATTATTTGTTGTAGAGGCTGAAGACAAAAGTGGTAACGGGGGTGGCCAGGGGAGTACAAAAGGGGTACAGGGGGACGAAGCCTCCGCGTGTTGCTGGGGTGGCATTCCGGGGAAAGGGGAGGTAGGTGGCGCAGCTTTCTCCTACTCCACCGGAAAAACCAGAACATTAACAGAAGGAAAATATAGGAAAAATAATGAAGTGAAAATAAAAATAATGATAAAAAAAACGTGAGCCGTCGTGGGGTGGGTACGTAAGCGAGCGATACACAGACAAGAATGAGGGGAGCACACACAGAGATGAGCGTCGCCTGAACAGACGACGTCTGTTCCTTTTTCTGTTCTCCTTTTCTGAAGCCAGTGCAACGCGCCATTAGATGTTTCACATCAAAAAAAGAATTGAGAAATAATTAAAAGCAGTTAATTTTAATCCTTCTGCTAATCGTGCATTTATCTCAAGAATGAGTAATTCTGAGGGGAAGTGTTAGGAAACAGTTCTTGCAGATAAGAAGATTGCCTACAAGAAAGGTGTTCTATCGTTTCCCCCTAAGGTCACTCATTATCATGACCGAGATAATCCCATAATTAATTAGCTCCATAAAGGAAAATTTAGTTCAATAAATTTCTACGACATTCCAATAATCATTAATTTATCTTGAAAATTAGTTATTTTGGAAGAAAATACCAAAACACCTTTTCTCAGCTAAGAGGTTTTTTTAAACAAAAAAGTCCTTCAAAATTCTTCCCTGAAATCACTCATTTCTGAGATATCCTTATAACTATTGGCCCCATCAGAATCAATTTTTTTGCAATACCTGCCCAAAGTTTGCTTTGAGGGAGCGTTTGAAGGGCAAAGTGTTTGGTTTGTGAGCGGAGTGCGTAAAGTTCAAAAGTCATGCGTAAAGTGAATCTCGTGCGTATAGCTTCGCTTTACACACTTGAATTTCACTTTACGCACGACTTTTGAACTTTATGTACTTCGCTCACAAACCAAACACTTTGCCCTTCAAACGGTCCCTTAAAGCAAACTTTGGGCAGGTTTGCAAAAAATAGTATGTGTAACACGTACGTACAAAAAAGTTTCACTTTACGCACTAGTTACACAATGCACTATTTTGGGACATTTTAATAATTACAAATTTATCTTGGTAATAAGTGATTTCAGGAGAAAACGTCAAATGATCTTCTTTGGAAAAGAAAGAATTCTCTATAAAGATGGTTTTGACGATTTTGAACTATTAACTTTGAACTTTCACTGTGAGGAAACCACCCATAGATAAATTCAGATACCCAAATAACCCATGGCGCCAACCTATCTCAATCAGAGAGAAAATAGACGAAATACTCATGTAAACTGTTACCTATTACCTGTGCATTTTACCCAAACTGTTATTCACAAGGGGGAGGAAGGACGATACTCCCGTATCTGAATTTCTGAGGTTCCAATCAAATGAAACACAATACACAAAATGTAATGCTCTAAAGGATCAATTCTATTAAAAATAATGTTCAAAAGAAATAACTTGAATGATTCTCAATAATGAATCTCGAAATAATTAGTGAAGGGAAAATCCCCATCAATTGGATTGAGAACTAGGAAAACCGAGAATTTAACCGTTATTTTAGGTACTTCTCACTCAGCTCGTACTGATGGTCCGGGGTCTCTGTGACTCGTCCAGGTGACTTCCTTTTATGGATTGGACTCCCACATATTCAAAGCTATGGCTTTACTCTATTGATCCTTCCAACTCGAAATTTGTTACTCTATGACTCTCGAACTATTACTCTATTACTCTATTAATCTGTTACTCTACTACTTGAGTTCTTGCCTGAACTATGTCTCGGGTAGAACTACCGGACCGACCATTTGTCACGGAGACCTTCAGTTATTACAAATTCGTACATTAAAAAGTCGGCGGGATTAATCCCCCCCCCCACCCCCCCACCTCCACAACAGAGTCATGGACTATCCTAATTTGACGACCACGGACCTTAGACATTGAGCTCCCCGGAATTTCTCCATTAAACATTTTCTGACAATTAAGTATATTTCAATCAATCAACGGGAACGATTTCCCCCCAATGTGTGGTTGATCTCGACATCCTTCCTCCAGATATTGGTCTTCCCTGGTCCGGAGTCTCTTTTTTCGACTCCAAAAGGTTTTTCTCAGAGTCTCCTCTTGCTTATCCAAGCCTCATTCTAAGAAATAATCATACGGAATTAGTCGAATGTCCTGTTACGTTGTACGCTATCCCATTAGTTTTTCTTTTAAGGAGAGGGAGTGTGAGCTCCCCCCGAGACTCAGACTGATCTTTTAACTTTAACTTTGCCCAAAAACTCTCTTCTGTGACCTTGACAATCGCCACAAGGTCTTTTGGGATTTTTCTCTAGCATTACCATTACTGAGATAATTGCATCATTAATGAATACCATCAAAAATTATTGATGGTTAGAAATACATTTCTGACTGAACTGAACTTATCTGAACTTCAGGAAATAACTGAGCATGATTACTTATCAACTTCCGAGGCTAAGAGACTTATTGCATTTTCCCCGAAAATCGAAAATCGATTTTCCATCATATCTTCATGTTTCAAGGTCTCTACAGACTTCTTCGACCATTCTCAGTAACATGTTTGTATATGTGCATGTGTGTGTGTGAGTACGAATGTATGTCCTTGAAATTTTCGTTCGCGATTTCTCAATAACTGATAATGGGATTGAACTGATCGAGGTCGTGGTCAATGGGTCTTCATATATTTTAGCCCTGATTAGATTTCGGTTGATATCCGTCGAACGATTATTCTGTTTTTAATATAGCAAAATGTTATGAATACCGAAAAACACAAAAATGTGAAGAAAATAGCATATACTCGTGTTTAAGCGGCGAAAAAAACGTTTACACATATTATGATTGATTTTATAAGCATTATCATAATAATAATGATAACCATGAGCATTTAGAAGCTCCATAGCTGAGAAAACTGTTTCCAAAAGACAGTAAAAAAAGTAGGAAAAAAATACGAATCTCAATTGTTTCACAATATTTACAGATAAAGAGGATATAAAAATATTCTGCAGATTTCACAATTCTGAAGAACCTACTATCACGTGTTCCGTACTAACTGTTCGTTCCTTGAACGATTATCTGATCTCTATCGGATTTTCATCTACAAGAAGGGCAATACGAAAGAGAGAGAAAGCCTGGCTTCTATCATCCACCGGTCTTACCTTCAGTGTCTCCAGTTCTCCTCACTTGGGTACTTCTTTCTCCACCCTTTCACTGTTCTTCTCTGTAATCCGAGAAAAAATGTTAATTCGATCGGAAGCGATCGCATGAGAAGCCCAGCAGGAGAGCAAGTCCGTTTTATTTACTGCCCTTGCTACGATAGCGCAACTCTCTCCCCTATTTCGTTCACGGACGATCGAATATCCAAGAACTTCGTCTACGAACGTGTCTCGTGCCCCCCCCCCCCCTCGCGCTCCGCCTCTGAGTTAGAATATCTCCGGCATCGGGGATCATAGGATTTTGTTTTATTTATTGTCCGATCTACGTGTCTCCCATACTGAAGATATGGCATTGGGGAAAACTTGAGCAATAGTCTTTGCATGATCTACTGCTTCGCGTTTTAGAATTCAAACGGCCGATATTCTCCAAGCGATGCCTATCAAAGTGAGGATGATGTGCTTCCAATGGTAATTTTTTGTGAGAAAAGAAGAAAAAAAATGTTTGAAATTTTCTATGAATTATACAGATTGTCTAATTGTTATGTTATCTAATCATCATTATCAATTTCTTCCAGAAGTTGCCATTTTCTTGGATTTTGAAACAATATCTAACATATGTTAGATCGTCATTTTTGTTCAATTTTCAAGAATTTGAATGAAGTCACCAAAAGTGGAGAATGAAATAAAAATGTCGAGATAAGACAGATTGGAAAGACAGAGCTGGAAAGAAGGCCGAAGAGATGGTGAGGAGGGTCACGGAGGCGTGCGATCCTAGTATACCCCGGAAACATAGTATAAACCAGCTCCCATCGGTACACTGTGGGAACGAATATATCGCTGTTCTTCGTGAAGAATGCCTCAGCACGAGAAAAGCATCACAGCGTAGCCGGAAAAAGGGAAACTACTCGGAACTGATGGCAGAGTATAAGAACACACGTCGAAGATTGAACGAAGCCATTAGGGATAGCAAGTGTCAACGCTGGAAACAGCTACGTGACGAGGTCGAGTATGACATGTGAGACCGGCCATACAAGGTTGTTACGGCTCACCTGAAAAGCTAGCAGTTGCCATTGCCAACTTGCCCCAGGCTCTTGGAGAAGATTATGACTGCTCTGTTCCCTCAGCAAATGGAACTCCAGCATCCCACAGGGCAGTACGAGATCGAGGAAATTCCGCCAAACCCGGAAATCCAGTTGATGGAAGCTTGCAATAGAGTAGAGAATTCGAAAACTCCCGGCTTGAATGAAACCCCAAACATCGCATTGAAAGCAGCCATCAAAACAGTGCCAGCGCTGTTCTTGGAGTTCTACAACGCATGCCTTGAAGAAGGTACTTTTTCTCCCAATGGGGATCAATGGAGACTAGTACTTCTCCCGAAAGGGAAAAAGCCACCGGACGAAGCATCACCCTACCGTCCACTCTTTATGTTGGATACAGCCGGCAGAATCCTCGGACGTATAGTTCACTAGAGGATCGAAGCAGTAGTCGAACCGCTGCTTGGTGACAACCAATATGGCTTCCGAAAAGGACACTCTACCTTGATCTTCTCGATGGTGGTGTCAGAAGCGAAGTTTATCTCTTCGAGATACTTTGTGATGATTGCTACGGCCACATCATCTGCACATGCCACGAGTTTGACTTCCCCTGGCAATACTGGTTTGAGCAGCCCATCGTACATGATGTTCGACAACAAAGGGCTCGGAACCGAGCCCTGAGGTACCCCTCCAGTGACTCTGTACTCTTTAGGGCTAGTACTGGCTGATCTTATCGAAGGCAGTTTCAAAAACGAAGTTTATCTCTTCGAGATGCTTTGCAACGATCACTACGGCTACATCATCTGTATATGCCAGGAGTTTGACTTCTCTTGATAATACTAGTTTCAGCAATCCATCGTATATGATGTTCCACGGAAGAGGGCCAAAAACCGAGCCTTGGGGTACACCTCTAGTGACTCTGTACTCTTTTGGACCTGTCTCCATATCGTATCTCAGGATCCTATGAGTAAACTAACTCGCTACCATTCTGCGCAGATATCACGAGGATATAGGTTTGAAAGGCAAGAAATTATGTTCAAGGGTAATTGTAAAAAGTGAAAGTGAGAAACGGATTCCAGTAGTTTGTTATTCGGCCATAAGCCGAGGTTTCTGAGTCGGGTGATTTGTCCCACTCGGCCGTGAGAGTTCGCTTTATGGTCTAATGATAAAATCTACTCTCTTTAGTGTGTTCGTGAAGGTTTTAGGCCGTGACAATAACCACTTTGAGCCTTCGAAAGCATGAATAAAATGTATTCCTATCAGAGAATCTGCACAGAGAAGACATTTAATTTTGGGAAATCGTCAAGAACACAGTTTCGTAGAATTAATAGATTGATTCCCAAAATTTTGATCTCATGTGCGGGAAAAAGAGGGGAAAATTGTATTGCAGTCCCACTCCCGATTATTCAGTCTCTCTTCAATCAATTCATGAAATCGCAGTTTCAATATTCAGTTTCGTATGATCATATCCGACAAAAAATCTATATTGAATATTCTTCAATAAATTGCTTTTTTTTATTTTCTCCAAACGAGTTACACTCCCCATCATCATCTTCCCCAAAATTTTCTACAACGTAATTTACTTCTTCAATGACTCTCGATTTTGAATAAGAAAAAAATGAAGGTCTCTGAACATACATTTTATCACAGATAGATCGATTCATTCTCCAGATATGTATTGATCAACTATTGATAGACAAAATTGACTCGATGAACGAAACGGCCGGAAATTCCAATAAATTTGTTTTTCGCAATATTAGTTGATAGAAGACATCTCGATCGAAGCATGAAAACCAAACTACTGATCATCATTGTCACCATTGTCATTATTATCATCAATATCACTACTGTAATCAGAGCTATTGGGCTCAATAAAGCGAGAAGGACGATTGAAAATCAGAAAAGGGAACCAATCTTCCTCGTGAACAAAATGTCCCACGTTGATGCTAGCAAAAAGGCGAAAGGGTACATCATTGCCTCTTCGTCTCATGACCACACCTGCCTCTGTGAGAACCTTTGCACTCACTCCACTGCTCCACAAGTTCAAGCACTCCAAGTTGGGTGCGGACTGCATGAGTGTGAAAATTCCATTATCACGTATATTGCTGCAGCATTGGCACTCTAATTTTCTGAGAGTGTACAGCTGACCTAGGTGCTGATCTGTGATTATGTAAATGCCATTCAGGTAGAGTTCTTCGAGTTGAAGTGTATGCAATTTACTGAGTCCATTATCAGTGAGGTAGTGACATTCACTAATGTTCAGGTACTTCAGCTTTTTGCAATTCTCTGAGATCTGAATCATGAACTGATCGTTGATGTCGAGCATTTTATTGAGATTAAGATGCTCCAGATTGGCGAGGAGATCCAGGGGAGAAAGTCCTCGTCTGGCAGAGCAGTTTGAAAGGGATAAAAAAGTGAGATTGGGGCTTTGGTTTATACTCGTCAGTAGAGTTGGAGTCAGGGCAAATCTGCTCAGGGTCAAACTCTTCAGTTTCGTGAGTTTTTCGATAGCCTATGGAGAGAAATAATGAGATTCAGGAGTGGAAATCATAGCATTTGGTGGAAAACAAGAGATGAGTTCAGGACAAATTGATTCGTGTGATTATTTTAGTAGTAAAATCGAGAGTACAATAGTGAAATTGAATTCTAATTTCATTGATGAGTTGTTTTTGATAGAAATTATCGAATCTAAAGAAGATTGCGAAAGTTTCATCTATTTTTTTTTTTCTATGGAATCGAGAGAAAGCTGTAGAGATTTCACTATCTTCTTTGAATGCTAAAATATCTATCACTTCGGTACTCATTTCGCGGATATCTTTGTAAAGAAGAGGTTTGGAGGAATTCATCATGAGATATTTTTTTTAGAATATTTGTGGATTGAGAAAGAGAACGTCTGTTATTTATTCTTATGTCTATTAATGTATCATATATCTGCAAGTATTCGACTATTTTTAGTTTAATCCTTTTGAGATTAATATAAAATAAGAAATGGAGTAACATGTTTTCATGTTTCATTTGACAAATTTAATATCTTTAGATCAGTCCGTTCAATTTCCTCGAAGAAAATAAAGAGAGCGTAGAAGCTACGCGACAGAAGTGAAACTTCATGAAAGACGGTGTCCCCCGTTGGGGGGGGGGGGGGGGGAGGGCATCGTTGTGCTGTGCGTACACCAATTCACGTCACTGCCCCCTCCCCGATGGTGTCGGTTCCTTCCGTTGTATACGGACTTTCGTGTATTTCATTCGCACCCAACGCGTCTATAGAAGTTTCACTTCAAAAATATTGGAAAGGATTAAAAAAGAATTTGATACTCACACTGGGAGCTATACGAGGTAGATAAGCAGATACTCTCTCGTCTCTAGAACGGACATGAAGATGAAGCTCAGTCAAGCTCTCATGAGGTAAAGTCTGGAAGAAATTCTCCGAGAAATGTTGACCATTCGCCTTCATTCTGAAAATCTTCAGTCCATCCATTGTTGGGAACCACTTAGTGGGCGTAACGTCGGAGTCGAAGAACTGAATCTCGAGCAGGGTTAGATTGTCACAATGTTCAGCTACTAGTGGTAGAATGGAACTTGTGCAGATCTGCACAAGTCTCAATTCTCTCATAAAACATCCACCTTGTCTCAAGATCCTTGTCATGCCTTTATTGTTCTTTAGGTACGATGGCAGTACACATTTGATAGAGTCCAGCACTCTGAAACCACCCCAGGCCAGCTGAGGATTTCTCCACCAACGTTTGCAAACTGGGAATGGAGTATTTACATCAATTATCCATGAATTTAATTCCTTCAAATTTGAATCATCGAATTTGACGTACCTCAATCTAGCAAATTGAGTTAAAGCAATTGGAAACATGCAATAAATTCAATAGTGTAGTGGTAAATGGGGTGAAACTAATTAATTGATTTATCTTAAAAATGAGAAATTTCAAGAGAAAATATCAAGAAACATTTTTGTTGCTGCAAAAATCCTCTACAGCAATGAATTTCTGACATTTTCTTCTGAGTTGACTTTGTTTATCAGATAATTCGAGAAGTTCTCTGTGTGTCCCACTCTCTCTTTCTCTCCCTGTCCCTGTCCCTGTGTGTGTGTGTGTGTGTGTTTGGAACGCGATTTTTCTTGAACGAACGATGCACCTGAAAAAAAAAGTACGGAGAAAAATTACGGTAAAAATTTCAGTGCTCGTACAGTGAATGAGCTCATTTTCCAATCATCTGGAATTTTCCTGTGCAGTACAATAATATTTCATATATTTGTAGGAATTTTCACCGCATTTTTTTCTCTGTGTATGAAAACCAAAATCTAACGAATTACCTTTCTGGATTCTGAGTTTGTCCCACACATTAAGATACATGAATATCCTCGCCAAACAATCATCATTTAGGGTATTGATGAAATCAGGCGCATTTGATTGTTCAGGATCCTCCGCTGATTTTCCAGCATTTCTATTCTTTCCAAATTGTGTCCGTTCTGGGAAATTGACGAAAGGAAGCTATTATACAAATGTCCTTTGCCATATGATTTTTGAAGAATGGAGATTGATTTTCTCCAAAACTTCTCCAATTGTCAATAACCCGGAATCGGCAGGGTGATATTTACGCTTTGAAATCGATTAAATTCATCTCATTTCTATCATTTGTGCATCGAGTATGGAAATTCTACAAGGTTTCATTTACTTCACCCTCGACTCAATGAAATATTTGGCGGAATAAAATTATTGAGAAAAAGTCTGCGTCAAAGTCTACCTTCACAACGTCTTAAAGAACGGATTAAGAAAATTTTTGTATTCCTTAATAACACATGAAACTTTTCTTGATCCGTTAATGACTGATGTTAATTTAACAGACGGTTATGTGTGCCTAACATAACCATCGATGATCTGCAATAGTTATCGAAGTATTCCATATCTTATGGTTCTCATTGATGAGATCAACTTACTCCTCTTCCCTGGCATGATGAATCTAAATTGATCAACCACTCACTCAGAAAGAAGGAGAATGTAAATTCTGGACCATAATTCTTCAAGACCAGCTGACATGCAACTAGTACATGGAGGAATGTCCTTTATTTATTCTCCCCCCTTCCCTCCATTCGGTAACATAGTTCATTTTGACTGTAGCTGAATGGTCGCAAAAATTTATTCCAGACTTCAAGAGGGCAATAGGGTAAAAAAAAAAATGAGTGCGTAGAAACTACCCACGGTAGAAGTGAAACTTCCCGAGTTTTAAGTTTTAAGGATGTTTATAATAAACCCACAAGTATTAAAAAATAAATTGATTTTTTTTTAACTGATAAAGGAAGTTATAGTTCCTTCATGTTGATAAAAAATTTAACCCACCAACCCAAGTTTATTATTGATAAATAAAATAGCCAAAATGCATCGAATGCATGCGTTAACATGGGATTATATGGGGTTAAATTCTTTGAATAACTAGATTATTTGCCTGGATCCCCAAAATTTTTCTTTGGCCATTGAATTTGGTATATTATTCCGCATTAATGTCTTTTTTTTTCTATTTTTAGAGTCTTTTAGTAGGTGAATTATCAATTTGGCAATGAATCCCATAAGAGCCCGTGTATAAGGAAAAATTTGTTTATTTTGTTTTGTCAAAGGAATTGCGACTAATTTTTTTTTATCAGCAGAAAAGTTGGTTTTTCATGTTCTTTCTTCAGCAAAAAAAAATCGGAATTTTTCTTGACCATGAAAAAATTCGTTTTCCGTAAACAATATAAACATCCTTAAGGATGTTTAGAATTTCAATTGAGCAACTCGCGAAAGAAAGAAAAAAAAAAATTTCAAATAATTGATTCACGATATGAAATAATTCTTTTACTAATTTAGAAGTCATGTAGTGGACTTTTTTCTCAACAAAAACTAAAATTATGGCAAAATTCAATGAATATAAACACATTTGTGACTACAGTAGTAGTAGCGAATTTTTGATCGCGCAAAGTCGCATTTATCGGCTGGTGGGGAAATTGTAACTGTTTATATAATTTGGATTTTAATAAATCTCCAATAATTTGGTTGATTGTCAATCCCCTCTGGATATTATTTATTCTTAAAATTATATTTATGATGATGATGACAGCTTACGGAATTTGTTGGGTTGTGTTGTTTTTCTGATGGCCAAAAAGGATTCAACGTAACCTACATTACCGATATCACTCAGCTGTGCGTACGATGTTGTCGAGTCTCGCGACTCGTAATGGCGGCCAATATTTTTCTCGTCAATTCAAAAGTAAAACGAAAATATTTCTCTTATATTGATGGGTAGCCCCATTTTTCGTGTGGGCAAAATATTGCCCGTTTCCCGGTGTAAGTCACTTGAAGTTTTTTTTCAAGATCATGAGTGTCTATGCTATCGCTTTTTTTTTTAAGCACACGCGGTCACGGTTCTCCCATAAGAGTAATGATACCCAGAACAGTTTTCAGAAATTAATTTCTCATTAGAATGCTTGGGTTGGGGGTTTGAGATTGCTATCAACTCGTGGCTTCGGTATTCAACTGTTATGTTAAGAAAAGTCGAAATTTCTTTGAATATTGTGAGTTTATGGTAAACATCCTTAAATGTAAATAGCGCGCCGACTTACTCTACCACCGAGCGAGGAGTATAAGGAGTGGGGGAGACAGCCAGTGCTCTCTCCCTTACTCGCCCCCTCTACCTGAACCCATTTCCCTCTCAGCGTTTCACTATTTTTGTGACCTATGGCGCGCCTAGTTGTCAACTTACCCTACCGGGCCTAAAGAAGTTTCACTTCAAAAACCACTGAAATGTGGGCAAATTTTTGCTCCATGAATTTTCTCATCTCGTTCATTGATAACACGTAGGAAAAAGTCCTATAAGAAATCCTATAGGAATTCCTATAGGAAATGCTATGGAGAATTCGAACTTTTCCTATAGGTTCTTCTTTCCTCTAGAAATTTGAAAGTTTATAGGATTTCGGATTTTCTGTAAGGATTTTTTCCATAAACCATTTCCATAAATGGTCTCCTGGCATGCAGCTACGTCGGAATCTCTCGGTATCCTGACAACTATCACCCCCACTATAACGACTTACGTAATGCTTCACTTCACTTTGCTTGACACTCGGTTGCTCCAATACTATCCCGCTGGAATCCGGAGGATCTTGGTGAATATACACTCATTCTTTGGTGGTAATATAGACTGTGAATAAAAGGGGAGAGTGGTACCCTCGGGCTCTTTCCCAAAATCGTGTCTAACCGTCATTCTTTGAAATGCACAACACTGGTGGTGTGTTGCGGGCTATTGCCATTACGCTCAAGTCTATAGGTCGTTTGAGTGCCTCATGGGTACTTCTGGAATTTTATTATAGAACATTGTGATTCATTCGTTTAGTTGTAGGTTTAATTCCGCATAGGAATTTACTGAAGAATTTGGTTTGAGAATACATTCTTGTGAAATATTTGGAATGATACCAACTTTGAACATAATTGAATCATCTCAAATTTTCAAGACAATTTATATAAATTGCCTTGAATTTTCTAGGAAATGAAAAAAAAGTTATATTGATAAAAAAGAACACCAGTGGGAGAAATTTTATTTGAGGGTTAAAGACCTGTGGCGCAAGGCAAAATAAGGACACACTTCAATTATTTTGTACCAAATGATTTTTTTTCAGGGCATCCCAGATTTTTTACCAATGGGATGAATCATAATTGTGGTAATTTGATGCTCACAGGTGATCTCATTCACTCTTTGGGGAATTGCGCTTCATTGAAAGTCTTGGGGTACATTCTCCTTGTGGAAACTGCACATAAACATTGATTAACTAGTCATCAACCTTCAATTGCATTATACAAACAGTTTTGGAAAAAAATCGCGATGAAGTGATGAATTTTAGTTAATCGAATACAAAATATCTTCAATCATAATATCATTCAGAACGTGAATTAGTTGAATTGAATTAATTCGTTTTACAAGTTGACAACTCAATTAATTTGTAATAAAGTATGAAGAGATCTTTCTTATAGTTAACTCAATTTGAAATATAAAATATTTCACGATTATTCCATTCTTAAATCAATGAACATTCAATTTTCAGCTTAGCTGATAATACTCACATAAAATGGCTTGATGAATATGTTCCAGAATATGAAACTAGCGTCTCTAGTGAAAAAGGTTTGCCGTAAGAACGGCGGCGGAGCTCGATATGTACAAGAAATTCGCAATGAAGAAGTTGCTAGGAGCCGGATAGCTCAGTTGAGAGAGTACCCAATAACAAATACAAACTACCCGACTAGAAATTTTCATCAAGGTCATATCCGGTCCTGATAAGGTTGCCTTATTTTGAATGAAACGGTCCTCATCCGGCAAAACAAGTGATGGCATGTACAGCCCTGATCCGGGGTGAAACGCATTGGTAGACCAGGGCCTGATCACCACTTTTGTATATGGCCCGGATAATTTTAGATAAAGAAGGCCCGGGTGATTACGATAAGTTCAGGGCCGGTCTTTTTCATTTTCAAAGGGCCGGATTTGTTTCTCTTCGGAAAGGCCGGTCATTTATTTTACCTTGGAATAGCCGGATTTTTTTTTCTGCGGGATCGATAGAAATTCAGTCCAATGACTTGATGTAGCTGTCAAAAATTAATTTTTATTGTTCCAAATTCTAAACATAATCACCATTTATCATGTCAGTAATGAAAACTTATGCATAAAGTGGAATAACGAGAAACTAAAAATATATTGGTGATGAAGAATAATTCTGTGATCAGTCTCCAGGAGATTACCATAAGTACTGTTCTCATCACTGAGCATGAGCGAATTTGTGAGAGACGAACAATAATCCTTACGAAGAAATTGAGTCAATTGGAGTATAGCTACTTCCGGGGAAAATTTCATTTAAATCTGTAATGTATAGAAATAACGAAATGTCGACAAAGTTCTTATTCACTAATACATAAACAACGCAGAAAAACATTTTTAAATCGAACAAAAAATGAGAATTAAATCTTACATTGAGAGGAAAAATTTTCAAAGCAAATGACAATTTTTTTTACGATAATTTTTTCATGGGATCAAAATTATTGTTCTTTCTCTAAGACTAAGAATAACACTTATCAATCACCAGCATCAACTTCAATTTCTTAGTTTCATCGCTATCTTAGGCAATCTTTGATACTAAAGCAGTAGAATAGCTTTTAATAAAACAAAAAACGACACTTCTTATATTTAAAAAAAATCCAGAAAGAAAAGCTCCAATGCAAAGGATAACTCTTCTCACAACATTTTTACATGGAAACAAATTTTCTGCTTTTTTCTAACGTTAACAATAATTTCTCATTTCATCATCAGCATCAACTTCAATATTTAGCTTGATCACTCTCTTAGACAGATTCTTATATTGACTAATATATCGCAATATCTTTGTATGAAATAAAAAATCAAGACTAATTCTTATTATTTGAAAGAAGCTTCAACGAGAATCAAAATTTTTTTCACATCAATTTTTCCACGGAATGAAGAATTCATTTTTTTCTCTTTGCTTTAAGAACGATCACTCATGAAAAATTCCCATAAGTCTCAACTTTCTAGTTTTATCATTCTCCCAGGTCAAATCTTATTATACTGATGCTGTTGAATATCTAGAAATTGACAAAGGAATTGTGACGAAATTTTCTGGAATTCCGTCACCTGTAATTGAAGCTGAGATTCAACGGATATTTATAAAAATAATATTGTAAGTAGAGTGAGTATTTTTCGAGAGAGTCGCGTTTTCCCCTTCCCCTGGACTAGCTCCCCATAGTAGGGTGAGGCAGTCCAGCCAAAAATCTAGACCTCGGCAGCGACAGGATCATCGAGAACATCAGGATCAGAATCAACCCGGAGGAGGGAGTTTATCTAATAAAATTCAAATATGAAGTCAATTGCTAGAGTCGCGAGACGTTAAATCCTCTCTACGGTTAGAGTCTAAAATTCAGTAAAAATTAACATTTTCAGTTTCTTTGGGTCCGGGAAAATTTATCTTCCTTTCGTTCCGGTTTCGTTTTGAACTATTTTGAGTTCTTCATCGATAAAATTCAGTAGATCCTTGAGTGGGACCGAATTGATCAACTGAGGTTCGTGGCCGATATACTGTGCCTCCCAGTGATCTCGGTTTCCCGTTGGGTGTAAGTGGATGAGCACAGAGGTTGAGCTGAGATGCTCACGCTCCCTGGCTTCTGCGAATAGTGGAGATGTTGGAGATTGCCAGTTGGAAGGCCATGGAGACGAGCTTAGTCCACTCGTTTGTATGGATCGCCCTGGACTTTTAGGTTTTCTTTCGTTACGTTTCGGCAATCTTCCAATATCTCCCGGGAGAGTGCCATCCGCTCTAATTGCACCCACTCAGGTGGAAAGTATCTGCTTAAAACAGGCTAACATCTGCCTTTCCCACGGCCCAAATGAGTAATTATCGTTACGTTTATGGTTAATTCACGCATTCCTCCTTTTGGAGTCATTTCAAATTAAAAATAAATAATTAAAAAAATCAATTTAAATGCCGAGTGGATACGAACATCGTTCTCCTCTCGTTTGAATTGATGCGCCAAGCATCGATTCACATCGATCCATGGTTTTGACTCTCCAACGACACCTCAGGTAGCGTTCCGATCGCGCCTCAGCCGTGAAAACCGACTGGCTGAGTGAAGCGTCAGAGTTATTCGTGCCATCCAGCCGACAACATCCCCATTCCACATAACCCTGAATACCCAGCCAAGTACAATTTCTGTGCAGATAGAAAATGGTAAGTTCCTTGAATTATTGCACCTCCTCCAAGAGAGAAATGAGTGCAAGTTCATCCGAGGTGAATTAGGGGAATAATTATGTGGAAAACTCGAAGCACATATGCCCTCACCAGAGTTGAGCCATAGTGCTCCCCAGTGGAAAAACTCTCGCTTTATGGATGGAATTGGCGCACCCTTGAGTGCCCTCAAGCCTCCTGAAGCCCCAAAATAAATTATTAACCTGTAAAAGTGCTATAGTGAAGTGGAAAAATGCGAAAATAAGATGAAAATTGCCCGCATGCACCCTGCCCAGGTGGGTGACGCTGTGAGGCGATATTGCACCTTCGCTGAGACACCCAGCACCAGGTTTTGACGAATATTGCGGCGGAATTTAGCACCGATCGAGTGCTTCCGACGCTTTCGCATCCTCGAACCCTCTTTTGAGGTGAAGTTCGAGGTGATTCATCCCGAAATGGCAATTGTTGAGAATAATTGGGCACCTCAGAGTGCGAATTTCTCTCCAATTCAGCCCAACGAACTTAAATCTTTCCCCTTTCGTATATAAAATTCATTTCGGTTCGAAATACTGGATCCCCAGGCTCTTCCAGGTCGAATGACGCTGGATGATCAGTCACGCGCATTTTGATCGAGTGAATTCTTAATATTCAATGAAATCCTCTCTCTCTCGTCACTCACTCTATAATTTAACTTGAAAGTTGTCGTCAAATGAACGATTGAGTAATTGAATTCGAGTGAGAAATAAATACGAGTTCTCTTGTTTGATTAAAATTCGAAGTTATATTAATTTTTACTCTCCCCGTTAATACCTAGGGATCTAAGTAAGATTCATACGAGTTGATTGGTGGATTTTGGCTTTGGGATGCGCGACTTCTTTTCCTAAGACCGAGCGATTAATCCACGCCCGCTCTCCGAATTTTCTAAAACGAGCTAGTCTGGTAAATTCCGCAACCTCTCCTCTCGATCTTCCCCCTAGTCCTACGTTTTTATCGTTTTTACAGTTTTCCGTTACGTTTGCGGTTCGATAATTCCGCGTTATTAAAAATTATCTGGCGCCCAACTTCAGTTTCTCAGAAGAGTAGCTGGCACTCCGGTTAAGGTTATTGGAATTTTGGGGAAGTCGAGACGGGCGAGGCCGAAGGTGACATAACCCCAGTGGTTTCGTCTGGATTTTCGTAGCCATCGAGGTTTTGGAGTTTAATTTAAAGTCTATTGGGGAAGGACACGTCACAGAATAAGAACAAATCCTTATTACTAAAAAATAATTCTAATACAAATGAAAACTTTGGTGATGAAAATTTTCACATAAAATGAAAGATTTTTCTCAGTCGTATTAATCTTAATAACAATCCCTCTTTAAGCATCAGCATAAACCTCATTTTTTGGTTTTATTACTCTTCTAGGCAATTTCTTATGCTGGTTAATGTAGTAAAATATCTTTTAATAAAATTATTATTATTATTATTATTATTTAATCAATGAGGTTTATTTGTTAAATTTTGAAAAAAGGCTTCAACAACAATTTTCGCCTCAATTCAAACGAACAATGAGAATTAACTTTTGTCTTTAGAAAAGAAAACTTCAAGTGAAATGACAAATTAACCATCAACAGAATATTTTTCTGTTTTTCCTCCACCTTCAGTATAAAAACTCGTCAAAAATTTCAGGTAAATTAATAATCGTGCAGCTTCATCACCTTCTTACGGATCTTCTCATACGAATTTTTGTAATAGAATACCTACTTGAAGGAAAACTGGAAATTATCAAATTCATAATGACTTGCGGGCACGCTCCAGGCGTCCACCTTCCCAATCTCCAGCAGCATTGAATTTTTTATCATCGATTTTATCTTTTAGAAGGCGCTGATGAACCACTGAAAAGAGAGGGCATTGGATAAATAAACAATCTTTAACCCTTCAGAAAGACTATGAAACCAATAAATTTTTGTTCAAATGTCCTGGTACCTCTCAAAACTCTGTAAAGATTAGTGTTCATGAATGCATCTTTGATCTCGGTTCCTCTTAGAGCAGTAAATTCTTTATGAATGACAGTTTTAGACATAAAAACACGCATGATGGTCCCGAGAGAATGCACTGTGATTTCGTCTTTGGAAATCATTCTTTTAATTTTCTCGACCTATAAAACATGGGGGGAATGAAAAAAAAAAATGAATGAGGATTTACAGCTTCAAAATTCTGAAAAAATGGGAAGAAAGTCGATAATAAGCTCACCACTCTCCCCAAATAGTCACGATCTTTCATTGCTGCATCAAATAGATAAAAATCTTTTTTGGATTCCACCGGTAACGTAAACTCTCCATAACTGAGATCGTCATATTCAAAACCATCAATTCCCTGCTGCTGGGGATTTTTTGCGATGCTATCTTTCAGTTCTTGTATGTGTCCATTTGTTTCCACTTGCCCACCACGAAGACGATCTATTTTACTAGACAAACTGTTGTGAATTTGCTTTACGTAAGCATGAAGTCCATTCACAGCTAAAACAAAATAAATTATATCAATTGGAAGAAATGGATCAAATTAATTAATATAATTGAGTTTCCAATTAGACTTGAATACCTGCAATGACACTGTCAGGCAGTTCACCTCGTGCAAGTGATCCGTTTTGATTTTCCACAGTTTTCATTGTGATATCACGTTCTAAGGAGCGAGAGTATCTTCGATGCTCTTCTCTCTTGGTGTATTCCAATTCGTCTGCTGAAGATGAGCGACGCTTCCTCTTCATCAACCTCGACGACGAATTCAGAGTCCCTTTTGAAAAATCGATTTTTCTGCCTGGAGTTAGATAAACAGCATTGTCCTGCGATTTAGATTTCTTACCATCATCAGAATCAATATTGGAGTTATCATCTGAAGATGAATGATCATCATCAGTCGTTTGGATTTTTCTGCGGTTTGGAGTCACCGAGGATTCATATTCTGCTGGCCATGTCGAGGATTTATCTCTACGAACATTCATTGCAGGACTTTCTACTGTAGATGAAGAACTTTTAGATTTATTTGAAAAGCTTGGACTTGGTTTATTTACGGTGACGTGATGAGTGGAGTTTGATTTCTGGTTGATGACTGGTTCATTGAGTTCAATATTCTCCAGGCTTTTCTCAAGTAAATCAGCATCTGGATCCAGTGGAGGAAATTCATCATCGTCATTCGTTCCTTTCAATAATTCGTCTTTTTCTTTCTCTGAGTCTTCTGTGCTAGATTCATTTGATAACAGTGACTCAGATCTTGACTTAAGAAGCTTCTTCGGCAATGACTTCTGTGGCAGACGTTTTTCCTGACCACTGGGATGTGTATTAATCAGCTCAAAAACCACGTCGTTAAATTCATCGTTAATATCTGTCTTCTTTTCACCTGCAGCAGGATGAGTGCTATTCTCCTCTTCAATTTTACGCTCAACAGAGGATTCCTCATCAGTTGAGAAGGCATAGGGGTGATATTCGACTTTTTTCACTGCTTTTAGTGCCTCTGGGTAAGTTTCTATAAGTAATAACAACGTTTGGAAACAATACAGTAATAAAGTGGGCAAGAGTCTGGAGTTGATTATCTACATCCTGTTAAATGTTTAATTATTTTGCCAATGAGTGATTTGAGGAGGAAATATTAAAGCACTTTTTTTGTTGCAAATCATTCTAGTCACAAAAAAAATCTGACTTTCTCCTTGAAATCTCACATTTCGAGACGATTTTAAAAAATAGTAAGGACGTAGATTACGGTTTAAAACTTCGTCACTGAATAATAGATTATATCAAATTTAAAAATAATTAAATAAATATGTGGAATAGATGACTTGAACGTAGAATTCTGAATAACTCACTTGCTCTGCCTATTATTATAATTCGATGTACAGGCCACGAATCATCAGCTGGTTGAGTTTTTTTAACCATTTTGTGCAACTTGATAATATCAGCCTCACTGAATGGGCCACATGGGAATCGACATACTATAGATTTATGTGCTTCTGAATAAAAAATCCATCTCTCAGGTGCAATATCGACGCTGTAATCCATACCCCCATCGTCAGGAAAAAGGACGATTTTAAATGGATAAGAATTCGACATTTTCTGTGGGAAGAAAAACGCTGATCAAATTGGGGAAAATGAATTTGGAGGGTGAAAGAATCTTCAATTTTAATGGGCCTTTCAATTCATTATTCGTTCACTTTTGATTGAATTTTTCCATTGAAAAAAAAATACACACTTCAGTGGAAATTGGTAGATACGACTCAGTTCATGTGGACATAATAAATTCGGCGATGACGTTCGATTAATAAATTTATTTTTAAAAAAATGTGGAGGAGAGAATCTTCGTTTTGTTCCATGTTTTTTGATTAACTTCATTCAGCCGGTGCATAATTTGGGTACTAATTGAATACATTTACTTACGATGGTCAGGATGATGTTCAAATAATGAGGTTAGGCTTTGGGCAACAACTTGATTCAGACTTCCACGATCAAATGAAGAGTTTTGAAGTTTAATTTCATCCAGTTTCTTGCCATCGATGAGTGAATACTCGATTTACTAGCAAAGCCGGTCACGTAAGCCGGTCGTGTAATCTCATACACATAGTCAGCAGCAACGACAAAACACACAGTAGCTTATGTAGCCACAATACCTTTTCTTAGTCTTAGTCTTAGTCTTCGATAATTAGATCTCTGAAGCACGATGGTAAACAGATAATCACACAAGTTTTGATTTTTTGAACAAGGAAACTCACTGAGATGTTGATCAATACGAGAAAAAAACACTTCGATCACTCAGCGACTCGACGCTAACACAGACTGTAATCCGCCATCTTAATTCTCCCAACGTGCAATAACTAGAATAACATGGCGCGCGGCGTCATCTCATCAACACAAGCAAATAATCCAACACAAGGTTGATCTGTTCCTCTAGTCGACACAATAGCCAGAACGAGCTCAAAAAATAACTGACAAATTATGAAATATTAATAAGTGCACAGATTCCTCCGGTCAGCTACATCAAACGTGTTGTTTGTCTCTCGTTGGTCCCCAACGTCAGGCTCAGACTACCGGGTCTACCGGCCGCAATGACGACGCAACGTATATGCTTTCAGGTGCGCATGCGTGAGATGCGTCACATGGAAATTCTCTCGACATCGTAAAAATATTTTTTTTTTTATTTCACGTAAAAATAATTGAGCTCCAGATTTTCTATCTCTGTATGGTGAAAATAATCATTTGGAGAATTATCCGAAATTAATAAAAAAAAAATTTCTTCAACATTGCAGGGAACACATTAATTAAACTACTTATTGCGTCGATATTTTTGATGTTCTGATATTTCTATCAAGAATTATACTTGAATGAGCACATAAAATCACTGTTTCCAAGTGATAATGGTGATTGTATTGACGATTGAAGTAAGAAGAGACGATGAATGAAATTTGTTGTAATTTACAACCGAACTGACACTGCATCGGTCACTGTGCAAACTTAGCTGGGCCTGTGTCAACCATCTTAATGTGCCACGCATACGTGGCAGGTTGACACAAGAGATATCATATTGTGGACACTCCATGCAGCCTCGATTACTCCACTAGCTTTGTTCCAGCTTCTCAAGGTTTTTCTCTCCCCCTCAATCAACTATCTCTGCACTTTCATTCCTCTCCGCCACTTTTCAACTACCAAAACCTAGTTTTTCTGGAGTTTTATCATTTTTTGTCGTCTTCTCTGGCACAGAATCTCCTCTAGGACCTCTGGATGATCATCGCAGTCATTTTCAGGATTTTCAACTGATCTTGAGGGGATTGAGAGAGTTTCGGAACCCCTGAAGAACCTCGGCATGACAATAGCTGATTTTTTCTGGCTTTTGAAAGATTGTCGATGCTTTTTCGTCCGTAAAATTGATCACCACTAAGTCTGATGGAAAATTGAAGCTTTTTCATGTTCTCTGAATATCAATTTAGTTCTCCAAGTCCTCTGAATGAACACTGCTGATGATTTGAGCTCCAAAAATTCATTTCTGCATCTTTTAGTTTCGAAATTAATTATGAATGTTCTTTGGCCTAAAATTTCTGATTTATTGAGGTTTAAATAATCGTTTTGAACCGTGCTAGATTCAACTGTTAATCTCCCCTTGGTCTGAATGACAATTACCGATTTTTCAATCTCCTAGTAATTTTTTGGGACTTTTTTCATTCTGAAAAAGATTGCAAGAGAATTATTAATTTCTTCAATTCCAAATATGATTTTTTTTTTCTCCATCATTTTCAGAGTTCTGAATCTCTTCTGAATGTTGATACCAGAATTTCTAAGCTTCGAATAATCATTTGTATAGCCTTTCTAGCTGCTAAATTTCCTCTCAATCTCTTCTGAATACAAACAACTGAATTTCTCTGATTCAAGTAATTTTTCCTGATTTCTTACCCCAACATTCTTACTCTCCATCTTCCCTGGAGGATCACAGCTACCTTCTGACGTTGAAATGGAAACCTGGAAAAGGCCTGAACTTTAACAGCAGCATTTTCGATCATAAAAAATTCGTTTCTAATTTTTCTCACCAAAATCTTCAATCTCCAGAGTTTTTGAATTACAATGTCACTTTTCTTCATCTCCAAAAAATTCTCTCAACGTCTTCTAAATTCCTGAACCCTTCTGAACCATTTCTGAATACAAAGGATTAAAATTCTCTTCTTCAAAAATTTATTTCTAATTAATTTTCTATTTAGAGCACTTGAATACCAATTTTCAATGTTTAAAATTGTTTTTTTCATTAGTGGATAATTCTTTCGTGCTCCTCATTTCAAATATCTTCTGGATCACGATAGCAGAAGATTTAAGCTGACCACATGAAGAATTTAATTTTAACACTTCTGTACCATTTGTGAATTATTACGACAAATTTTTGTTCAACTTCGAATTCTCTCTGTACTTTGACTCGTCTCCAACAAGTTTAGAGGACAACTGAAGCCCCCATGACATTTTTCAAGTATTCTCCATCCTTGTTACTCTTCCTGAACCTCCTGAAAGCTCTTTGAACGAAAATTGCTGAATTTTTCCTCTCCAAAATTTTTTTTCTCAACTTCCATCAATTTAGGATTAATCCACCAATCATAGATGATTTTAACTGAATGTTTCTTGATGATAAACTCATTCCTCGTCTTTTGAGTCAATGAAACGTTTCTTTCCCAGAGTATCGCAGAGTATCACATTTTCACATTTTCATGGGAGATCAAAATTAATCATTAAGTCAAGAAATTAGGTTTGTTTACAATTTAACAGATCATTTTATTCAGATAATTATAAAATCGTATGTCATTCAAGCAAAGATATTCTCATAAATTAAAATATTGATTCACTGATCAAAATTCTCCTATTAAAACTTTTGTTTTTGAGAGGAAAATTTCATTGTTTGCCATTCTTCACCAATAACGACTCTCGTCAGTCTGATCACATATGAAGAAGTGGCATCGTGTAAATTTTGCGTTTTCCCTCATGACTTACTTCGAGTGTTACCATTTTTTGTAAAACTCGACTCAGACGATAAGGTTGTACAGTAGACTCTCTTCTAGCAACCACCCACATATGCAATGGATCCGAGACACATGGAAAAGACAGCAGTGGCTTTTTTTTAATCAAAAGAATCCCAGAAATTAAAATCTCATCAGTACCTGGTGCAATATACATGCTATCAATCTGCAATAGAGTATTATTTTCCAGAAGCACAGTATTATTTGGAGATTTATCTGTTAACGTTGATCCTCGGTATTGTACGCGTTTCACGACAATTTTTCCGGTCCTATCAGGCAGAAGCTTCCGTTCTATGTGTATTGGTGGTGGTGGCGTAGGTCGTTCAGAGTGACCAAAAAAAGTTTCGTGTAAACGCCTGCACACTTGAGCGAGTGAGCGATTGCCTTGGCGTAATAATCGTTTAATTTTACCAAGAGCGTTTTCAAAAGGAAATGCAGTGACACTGGCAATAGAGCAAATCATATTGTGAACGTCATCAGGCAGATGGATCAGACTATGTACATTTCCAATGAGACTCGCAGCACCATAAATTCGAGGCATCAGAGCTACAAACTTCACCAATAAACGTTTGGCATTTGCATACTCCGAAACAGCTTTTGTCTTGGAGCATAATATTCGACATGCTACATGTAGCAAGAGGAAGTGTTTGTACATAGTCTCTGGAAGAACTTTTTTCAGAATTATTGGTCCTGCATATAAGAGTATAAATTTGAACTCAGTAGCTTTGAAACGTTCGAATTCCGTCAGTGAACGAGTCGTTCTTTGAAATTCACACGGAATTTGATTTTGTAATTGTAATAAAAAATTAGAGAGCATGATCCGGGCTGTGCAGTTCAGACGAGTCTTCTTATCGTGTAGCCAATATCCAAACAGTTTCTTCATAACACCAAGACAAACCAAGTGCATAAAGTCTAGGACAAAAGAGGTGATCATATTGATTGGTGGTGTGACATTGAGTAAAGGAGACTGGCCCGTGTGATGTTCAGGATTAGTTTGCTCACGAAATGACTCATCGGTTCTTTCCTCACTCGAATCGTCCAAAGGATATATCGTCCTTTTCTCTACTCGTTCTCCACGCACATTACATCTTTCACACGCCCAGTAAGCACCGTGATTTTTTATTTGTTTTAAAAGAGATCTTGCTGGTCGGTCACAGACGAAACATTTAATACAAACATTAAGCTTCTGACTATCGATGAGTAATCCATCGCGTTGCACCTCATTCAGTTCATGGACAAAGCGCTCTAGATATTTATCAACATCATTTGGCTTCATGGTTCCTGAGTGAATGGCCACAGGAAACGGTTTGTAAACATTTTGTTCAGAATAAATCAAGCAGAGAATTGGCCAAAATTGTTTAGAACTCGAATTATACAATCGTAGTCCATCAACATTTATCATCAAATGAATGATCTTATCATCATGCAACTGGGGATTCACCTGTCGATTTAACTGCTCAATTAAACCAAAATACACGAACTCACTGCCATCCTCCGCATCAACCTGGATATCATATTTCGCTTTGGTTGTTCCCAAAAAGGTTTTGGCACATTTTGGTAATTGAGGTAATAATCTCTGACGAAGTATCTGGATCAGATCAGTCACTTGTGTCAATGTGATTCTAGGATTGTTACGAACCCATTCACGCAATTGATCTGTTTCAGGATCTTCTTTATGGAATTCATCTTCAAAATTTTCGACATCATCTTCTGTAACACTTGCTGGTTGTAGTTCATCTTCATCATCTTCGTCATTGCAGATGGAATTATCTGTTTCCCCATCGGAGGACAATAATACAGTATGCCTAGCACTGTTATCAGATACAGAAGCTGGTTCAAATGAAGTTTCATTGAATGACTGATGTTCATCATTATCATCATCATAAAAATCTGGATGAGTGAATGAATGAACAGAATTCATTGAACATTCCTGGATATCAACTACAGGGCCATCATCATCACTATCACCCACCATACTACATCCTGCTTCTGTACTGACTAGTTCAATCTCTGAGACCGGCTGTTCATATGAATTGGAACCACTGTCAAACCACTCATTGATATTGTCCAACCACTCATCACCATTTCTACACGTGAGTTCAGCATCATCTCCATGTTGTGCACGTGTTCTTTCTCGCCAACGTTGGACTCGTTCACGACGGAGAATTTTTTTTCGATCGTTACCACTCATTTCAATTGAGAAATTGATTGGATTTAATTTGAAAATTCAAGATAAACTCAAAATTGGATGCAACAACCTTCGCTCATAATCCCAGTATATACATAAAAGAAAATGAGAGGTTAGAAACGTTGAAGATACTTCGGATGTGAATGAATGCAGCAATATGCTCGGTGTGATGGTAATATCGAGATCTTTGGCACTGATGAGGAGAAAGTGAGCGCGAGATTCAAATCCATACAAAATATATATGTAATATATATATAAATGGCAAAATTATCTCCACACAAGTTATATTTCAATGCAATATGAAGAATTCTCAGGAGACAAATAATATATATAAATGGGGAGAGAATCTCACAGCATAGTTTGGGCTTTCAGAAATTTTAATTTCAGTTTTTCCAATATCAATTCGAGACAGTTCAAAAGCTCAGCTCAAAAGAAATTTTAGAAAATCTCGCTTTGAGCTTTTAGGCTTGGAATTTAGTTTTTCAAGATTTTCAAATCAAGAGATATATGAATTTTTTCAGTTTGATATATTTAGAAAGCTCAACTTAAGCTGCTTATTTCTCAAATTTAGATTTCCAAGATTTTAGAATGGAGAATATATAATGTAAATGTTTATTTATTTTTTTTCAAATTCAAATTGAGATTAAAAATTTCAAAATAAGTTTATTTTTCTTACGCACGTGATGTGTGTTTTGACAGTCATCATATCCGGCAGGCCATATTTAAAGGGGATCAAGGCCTGATGTACAAGAAGTACGGCATGCCGTACGCTGGCATGCCTTATTTTGAGGGAATCAAGACCGGATGTACGAGAGGTACGGCATGCCGTGCACCGGCATGCCTTATTTTGAAGGGATCAAGGCCTGATGTACAAGATGTACGGCATGCCGTACCCCGGTAAGCCTTATTTTGATGGGATCAGGGCCTGATGTACAAAATGTACGGTACGCCGTGCGCCGGCAAACTGGGTATTGCCCGTACCCGGACCTGATCAAATATTCCTGACTACGGGCTGCCTTTTTTTTACACTATCTGGGCCTGATGTGACAGCAAGCCTGCCAGACGAATTTTCTAGTCGGGTAGGGGTGCGGCCGGTGTACGGAATATTGTCGGTCGCTCGCAAGCTTGCTCCCGAATTTGGGTGCGTTCAGGTCGGAGCGAACCATTGAGGTTCACAACTAAAACTTCCCGGTGCTCATCACCCCATATATAGATTTAAAAAAAAATAATAATTTTTTCAATGTTTTTTTGGAAAAACTCGAAAACTACTGGATCGATTCCAGCCATAATCTAATCAGATCTAAGTTACCTGAAGACATATTGATAAAAAAAAAAGTCAAATCGGACCATTCGTTCATAATAGTCGAAAAACATTCGAAAGACCTTGCAGCGTGGATATATGATGAAAAATCGATTTTTCATTTTCGGGGACATTACAATAACTTCTCCCCCGGGAAGTTAATTAAAACAAAAATAATCAATTGGACAACTAAGACAACTAAACAAATATAAAATGAACTTGAATGCCACAATGTGATTTAAGCTTGGGAGGTCCGGAACCCAGCGTGTGGAAGTCCGAAACCTGTTTTTCGATGTTTGATCAGCCAATCAGAGAAGTCAAAGTTTTGAAAATTTTCAAAGAATCCATTTTTCTCAAAAACCAAAGGAGATAGCGACTTCTATTCTTTTGCAATCGATTTCTAAGATGATTTGACTTTGGGTGGTCCGGAACCCAGAGCATGGAAGCCAAAACCCGTTTTTCGAGGTTTGATAGGCCAAGCAGAGATGTCAAAACTTTGAATATTTTCAGAAAATCCAATTTCTTCGAAAACTAAAGGAGATAGTGACTTCTAGTCTTTTCAAATCGATTTCTGAAATGATTTGACTTTGCGAGGTCCGGAACCCAAAGTGTGGAAGGCCAAAACCCGTTTTTCGATGTTTGGAAGGCCAAGAACAGGAGTCAAAGTTTTGAAAATTTTCAAAAAATCCAATTTTCTCGAAAACCAAAGGAGATAGCGCCTTCTAGTCTTTTCCATCGATTTCTGAGATGATTCGACCTTGGGGGGGTCCGGAACCCAGAGCCTAGAAGGCCATAATCCGTTTTTCGATGTTTGGAAGGCCAAGAAAAGGAGTCAAAGTTTTGAAAATTTTCAAAAAATCCAATTTTTTTTGAAAACCAAAAGAGATAGTGACTTCTAGTCTTTTCCAATCGATTTCTGAAATGATTTGACCTTGCGAGGTCCGGAACCCAAAGTGTGGAAGGCCAAAACCCGTTTTTCGATGTTTGGAAGGCCAAGAACAGGAGTTAAAGCTTTGAAAATTTTCGAAAAATTCAATTTTCTCGAAAACCAAAGAAGATAGCGCCTTCTAGTCTTTTCCATCGATTTTTGAGATGAATTGACCTTGGGGGGTCCGGAACTCAGAACCTAGAAGGCCAAAATCCGTTTTTCGATGTTTGGAAGGCCGAGAACTGGAGTCAAAGTTTTGAACATTTTCAAAAAATTCAATATTTTTGAAAACTAAAGGAGATAGCGCCTTCTAGTCTTTTCCAATCGATTTCTGAGATGATTTGTCCTTGGGGGGTCTGGAACCCAGAGCCTCGAAGGCTGCCAAAGGATGTCAAAGCTTTGAAAATTTTCAAAAAATCCAATTTTCTCGAAAACCAAAGGAGATAGCGACTTCTAGTCTTTCCCAATCGATTTCTGTGATGATTTGACCTTGGGAGGTCCGGAACCCAAAGCCTGGCATGCCCGGAACATGCTTTTCGATGATTTGTTCAAGAAAGTTTCCACTACACGTGTACTGAGTGTAGTTCGATTTTAATAAGAAAATAACATTCTCGTAGTCATAGAAATCATTGATTGATCTATCGACCAATCGGAAGGCGAATAAAAAGTTGACAATCAATATAATCATTCATTGTCAATCAATTTTATGGTAAAGGAACCAGAACGAAAGATGAGGTTAAGAGTTGGACATTATTTTTTAATGAAAAAAAATACTGAAGAATAATCGAGTATTGGTTAATTGGTGTTGAGAAGAAGCTGCTGATTTTTCAGACAAATCAAAGTAGGAATTTTCAATCAATTCATTAATTTTTGAGCAATTGTGAAAAATAGTCTTGGATTTCTTTTCCTCCTCAGCTATGCTCATGTTCCCGACTCATCGAGTTCACCTTGGGTTAGATGAATATTCATGATTTACAGGCATTATAAATAGTCTCCAAAGCCACATCATTTCGAATTTCTCAGTTCCACACTTGCCTTCACTATTCCGATAGTAGGACGACTTCTCCGGTTCTGCAAATTTTCCAACTACTCCTCCAGAACACTCTGATGAAATTCCAGTCGAAAAATTTACTACAAAAACCTATTCACACCTCAAAAAAAAAAATATTTGTCGAGAAGTGATCTCGTCCCTCGATCCGAATAGAGTCGAATTATTCATTCTAACACTTGCCTTCAATATTTAGATAGTATTCTGGAGAAGTAGTTTGAAATCATAGGTAAATTCAAGGGAGGTGGAGAATAAAATACACTGTCTCGGTAGCTCGGAGGTAAGAGCACTCGCCCGGACTGCGAAAGGCCGTGGGTTCGATTCCCACCCGATTGGTCCGAACGCCTCAATTTTTTAAACTTGTGCATTCGATGATTTACATTGTCGTTAGCTGTGAATCTCATCACGGAAACCGCTGGGAGTGAATGGAACAGAATTGTTCCCTCTCTTAGTGTAATGTTTCTAATTAGATGAGATTCAAATATCAGCGCGTAGGAAAATGTTTCTCACTAACATCTGAGTAAAGAAAATGACCGCAAGGCCGATTAAAATTCACTTAATATATATATCATACGGTCGAATAAATTGGAGATTCAGAATAATAAAATACAACATTAAAATTATGTCATAAATGCGACGTTTCGCTAATTATTTTAGCTTCATCAGGCACTAGAAAATAAATATATAAACATAAATTCACATTTCATACACTTATCAGTGACTTCTAACCTCATATAACAAATTATTAAAATACCGAAACAGAAATTAACATAAACAGAAAAAATTATACCTTAACATGATTAATGTCTTGTCTCATTCAAATTAAAACTCTCGAAACGGAGTTCTCCATATGTAACAAGAAACAAATAGCAAAATTTAAGAAACATATTTTTCTCGAATGACAACCACTCAGATACAGTCACACGTCTTAGTGTGTATGAGTCCACACAACTCAACACTCATCCGGTGATAGACAACAACGCAGCTGACCGCGCGGGGGCAGCACTCTCCAGGCACAAATGTTCAGCCAGCCTAACATCTTACAAATCTGGCATTCCGTCGATCTATTCTCCTCTTATATTGTTTTAACAAATAGCCATATGAAGAGCTCAAGCCGCATGTATCTTCCCGTTTGTTCACTGTATCATTCATGGAAATATGGATTATTTCACTAATGTTCCTCTTCTTCCAATTCTCTTCCGTATCAAGAATACTAATACCACTAAAGTTGAAATTATGACCAGTGGAAAAATGATGATCCGCTAAGGCTGTTTTCTCAGTTTTCAAAATTTTCTCAGGTTTACAGTCATTTTTATGTTGACTGAACCTAATACCTAATCTTTGTCTAGTCTGTCCTACATAACACTTCGAGCATTCACAGGGAATTTTATATATTAGTCCAGATCTGCTAAGCTGTGGTGTCTCATCTTTTAATCTGGTATATAAATCTCCAACTCTCTTCAAGTTATATGATACAAATCTTGAGTCCGTGTTTTTTATGCACTTATTCAATTCTTGCGACAGACCTTTGATTAAGAAAGAATTGGAAGAAGAGGATCATTAGTGAAATGATCCATATTTCCATGAATGATACAGTGAACAAACGGGAAGATACATGCGGCTTGAGCTCTTCATATGGCTATTTGTTAAAACAATATAAGAGGTGAATAGATCGACGGAATGCCAGATTTATAAGATGTTAGGCTGGCTGAACATTTGTGCCTGGACAGTGCTGCCCCCGCGCGGTCAGCTGCGTTGTTGTCTATCACCGGATGAGTGTTGAGTTGTGTGGACTCATACACACTAAGACGTGTGACTGTATCTGAGTGGTTGTCATTCGAGAAAAATATGTTTCTTAAATTTTGCTATTTGTTTCTTGTTACATATGGAGAACTCCGTTTCGAGAGTTTTAATTTGAATGAGACAAGACATTAATCATGTTAAGGTATAATTTTTTCTGTTTATGTTAATTTCTGTTTCGGTATTTTAATAATTTGTTATATGAGGTTAGAAGTCACTGATAAGTGTATGAAATGTGAATTTATGTTTATATATTTATTTTCTAGTGCCTGATGAAGCTAAAATAATTAGCGAAACGTCGCATTTATGACATAATTTTAATGTTGTATTTTATTCTCCACCTCCCTTGAATTTACTTATGATTTGATAACATCATGGGGATGAACGCCACCATGAGTAGTTTGAAAATTTAGATTGAGTACTGCATATGCATTACTCGCTACATCAATAGATAGGCATCAATTTTACCTAAAAATGGCAAGAATGGTAGTTCGGTAGTGGCTTTTCGTACACAGTCAATTGATATGCTTAGATAAATTATTCATAAAAATTTTTATTGCATATTGTCAGCAAATAATTGCGCATGAATAAAGACATGCGTTATTTGAGAAATTAATCACATAAACTGCAGAAACTCGATTGAATTCGGTGATTCTTGTGCCACATTGTGTATTCGAATGTAGAAAATACACGACAATTTGCGCGCTATATATCCTCCTGGCAACATGGAACCATCTCACTCACTTTGTGGTTAAAGTCGGTTTCATGGATTTACATGTTTTCGTATCCATTTCGCACGTAAATGAATCATCTGTTAAAATTTGAGCGTGTATTTGAACGAATCATGTACAATTTCTACTCTGTGACTTTTCATAAGTTGAGCTCAGTCGCTTAGACCTAGAATAATGCCTATAAAAGTCTATTCAATGCATGATAACTTATGGAAATTTTTTTTGTTTCACTTGTGTTTATTATTGATATAATTTTTAACTCCTTTTCCAATGATTTAACAACAATTAGGCTTATCAATTAGTGTCTCGATGAGCATTTTATTAAGGGCTCAACTCATCCAGCGAAAAATTCTATTCAGGGGGTAAGGTAATTATTTGGGAAATGGAAAATTGCTATTAATTAACAAAAACTACATGAAATTATATTAAATATTCCCCTTGATATCACGAATATTGAAAATAAGGCATTTGGTAATGAAAATGTCAGAAAACAGAGCCACGAACGGTATAGCGGTCTGACAGACCGTAAGGTACAGTGAACGTGCATTTTCGGAGGGCTACGGTTTAAGGATGTTCTGCCTTGATTGCAACGGGGGGGTGAGCTGTAGGGGAAAGGTAGGATTTTCTAGGGAATTCCAACCCCTGAACACGAAAAAATAAAATTTTGAATTACCCCATTAAGGTTATATTTGGTCACTTTTATGGTGCCATTATATTCCTCATGACTCTTTTTCCTAATAAATATTCATATCTAATCAAATCAATCCAAAAATTTCCAATAATTAATTTAATAATTTTTGAAAAAAACATAAATCTGGTCGTTAACACTGAAATATAAGTATACTGGAAGGTGTACTGCCCGGCTGAACGCGTGAGTGGAATGATTTTGTGAGATAGCCTATTAACGTGAGGCCGCCTGTCCTCTTTCATCTCACTGCGCATGCGCTCTGAAGCGTAAACCGCGTAATGGATCGTCTAAATCAAAAGTTTCACCCTCTCTCTGCCCACAGTGTTTGGCTTGGCTAGTTGTGATGGTGTCTAACGTTTACTATGCATAAATTGTTACAAATAAATCCAGATAATTAAAGAGTAATAAAAATTTGGTGACACATATGTAAATTGCCCAAGTGAAGATGGTGCGCAATTGTTGTGTTAAAAATTGCAAATCATTTTGGCATCCAAATGCTAACCTCTCGTTGTTTAAGTATGTAAACAAAAAGAAATCGACGAATATAAATATTCATCGATCCTCAAGTCTATCCAATAATTAATAAGTACTTGTTATGGAATCATTACTCTCTATTTTATCATGAATCAATTATTCCTGCCCTTTAGGTTTCTTTTAAAAAGCCAGAAATTGTGGAAAAGTGGTTAGCCGTTGTCCCTAGTAAAGGGAACATTTCTCAGACATCAGCTATTTGTAACAAACATTTTCGACATATAGATTTTAATCATGAAGTGTCTCGTAGAACTTTGAAAGATATTGCTGTACCGAGTATATAAGCTGTTAGAATGTAGCTTTCGTTTTTCGAATGGATCAACCATTGCTCATGTTATGTACAAATGTTTAGGGAACATCCAGCTGTTGTTTTACTATTTAGATTTTTATTATGAATCATATTAATATTTTGGTTAAGGTGTTGGATATTCTTATGCTCATCTTTCTCTTATATTGCTAATTGTAAGAAATCTTGACGGATTGTATCTGTATGAGATCTTTTTTTTCAACATCATTATTTCCCTTTTCCATACACATTGATGCTTGTACTTGTCAACAATTTTTATGACCGTCCTCTTGCATTTTCCAACTAATTTTGAGTTAAGTACCTGCCACAGCTATCTAGTGAAGTATGAATCATTCAGTTATTAGTCATTATTTATAATATATTATGTGTTCTTATTAAAACACTCATGTATATTCCTTTCAGACACTCATAATGAAATTCAACGAATACTTCGACATGTTGAAAATAAAATTGTAAATTTCCCTATCTTTGAGATGACGACAATTTATGAATTTTGTACGATTTTGTGTTGTGGGCTTTTTTTTGAATTGTATATTATATTTTTGAAATAAATTTACAGTATTCAATTATACTATCGATATGAACACCACGTCAATAGATGAATGGATAAATTAGAATTAATTATTATAAACATAGAGCAATATTCATGGAATTTGAGAAATTTAGTTATAATACTGAACCAGTCCATCACTCTCGTTCATATATTCCCAAGCAGTTACTCTACTCCATTCAGCAGTTATCGTAACTTCTTGAACGGACTGTACGACAAGGACAGGTGGCCTCACGAATTTCTCTCTCGCACAGAACTCAGAGCTCAGTACACCTTCCAGTATACTTATATTTCAGTGGTCGTTAACAGCGGCAACGTTGGGAACTAGAGAAATTTGGTAACACGGGCTGGTACCATTGGCTGACTAGGCCACACTCGGCTGTAAACGTTTATTCATCCCCCAGATTTGTATTTTGCGCGCTGTCCTTTCTCGTTGAATGTGTTGCGACGTTGTCGTACTTTCCAGCTGCGCGCGCAAGAAAGGTAAATTGTTACTTATTTTGCCATTTTTTATTACTAATTATTAGTCTGAGGGATGCGTAAGAATATAACGTTTTTTCGTGACATAACGATTGCTCTATAGCCGGAGTTTCATTACGCTAGGCCTATTTTTCATCGATTTCACTAACTTTTCGTAAATTTTCCATATGAACACGTGTTAAATTGATATTTTTAAAAAAATCATAACTTTATTATGCAGCTCGCAGGAAAGCTAAAATTTTGTATGCGGTTCTTCAATAGATTGAAGAATCTTGCAAAAAAATTTCATCAATTTCTTATATTTCCTTATAATTTCAAAAATGTAAGCAGAACATCCTTAAAGGTTAACTCATTCTGTAACCATTTCATCATTGAATTAATTAGAATCAGCAATTAATTGAGTTAAACGCCTTTCATTAATGAAGCTTTACAAAATTATCGATATAAAATACAAAATTCCGGAAAACATGGAACAAATAAAAGCTTTCGAAAACGTAAAATCATTTTTGGACGATTAATCATTCTAATCGAAAATGCCACTGACTAAACGGGTATCCGGCATTTGTGGTTCATGACAGCAATCTGGATATGGACCAAACAAACCCCATGAATTAGCAGTTATTACGCTTTATGAATATCGGAAACCCAGGGATTGACTCGAAAATCCATCCCCTCCCTCGCCTCAGTAGTCTATGGAGGTAGATAACTGTATACATGTTACCCCCCCCCCTTCCCCTCGTCTCTATCCCACCGCCTCTTGATACTCGTACATGATGATGGTGGACGAAACGATGAAGCGCCAAAACGATGCTACCGCGCGGTGGATCATATAGCGCGTGAAATTTGTCACCATTGTGCAACGCCAGAACTGCCGAGGGTAATACGACGGTCCACATTAACTAGCCCTTGTTGTATAGGCAATGTCCATGCCACACCGTCCAACGTAACATCACCCGCTTTTCTGTGCAGCAGAAATTCCCCTCATGCATAGGCCAGCAAGATCGAGATGCAATTGGTGATGATTGGGGGATTGTGTACAATGGTCATTCAGTTGGAGATGAATTGTCATTTTTCATGGTTCTATGATTTTTACTCTTTAGGCCTTTTCTTTTTTCTAGATTATTTTTTTATGGAATTAATATTGCAGAGAAATCAATATTGTTTTATCGAATTAATATTGCTGATTATTTCTTCCAATTCAAATTTTAGCTAATAGAATTGCACCATTCGATGTTATTTTGTATCTATAGAAAAGAATATAGTCAACACGGTATTCAACTGATAATTTTTGATAATTTCACCGGTCATTTTTCATGTTGCTTATATAAAAAAACAAACGACGGAAACAACCAACCCCCCCCCTAAATCTGACAGATTGAATTTTTAACAGTGGATGTTGTCTCATGATACAATTTTATTAGCCGAAATTTAGATCGAAAAATAATCCCCTGAATACTACTTGAGCTTCAAAATGAATCGGTTAATTCTCTCAAGGTTCCCTGCAAACAAACAAAGTCGTCAACTTTTCCAGAAAAATCACTCGCGCTTCGCGCTCGTGATTTTTGAACTGGACAACTTGACTCCTTTATTTGTTTGCAACGAATCTATCGGGAATTACCCGATAATTTTGAAGCTCTTGTGGTATTACATGTGAAAATTCCATGAAATCGTATACTGGGTTATCCATACCAAATACTGAAAATGACATTTATCTCAATAATTTAGTGGTCAGTAAGCAGAAGTTGGAAATATGCAATTCTTCTAACAGTTTAATTTAGTTCATTACAAATTATGGTTGTTCATAAGAACTTCCCGACCCGGCGGGAGGAAGTTATTATAATGACCTCGAAATTTAATGATATCTCTACGTTTGATGACTCCTTGAATCTTTCTATGCTGTTTTTGGACACATGTCCGGCTGTGTGTGTGTGGGTGTTTTTTTTTTTTTTTTTTTTTTATAAGGAAGGGGGAAATGCCTTATGCACCATAGATACAAGTATCCGTGTGTCGGATTCGCACCGACTAAAACCCTAACCTCCTTGCTTTTGCTCCCTGGTTCCCCTCGGGACCGCCGTCAGGCATTACTTCACGAGGGGGAGAATCTAGCTACAGCTCTTCCTTCAGGTGGGCAAAGTCATGGCTTCTTTCCTTCTAAGTGTTATTATTCTTTGCTCGCTCTCTTCCTATGCGACGGAGTTCCTGAAGGACTTCAGTGGCAAAAGAGCTCGTTGCTTTCCAGGCTGCCCTTGATGACAGCATGGCTTTGATCAAAGACTCTGGCTGAGGGGAAATCCCTATGAATTGAATATACCGTCTGTTATGTCCAAAATTAGGGGTCGGGACACCCCGTAAATTTTATATGCAAAAATTGCTCTTGAACTAACGACTACGAAAATGTTTTGAGTCGGAGTGATGCTCATGGACTCGTTCCCGAAGAGGTCTAGATTTTCTTGGATCAGTCTTACCTTTAGCTTGCTCGGAGTTTATTTTCACCTCTCTCGTTTTGAGATTCGAGAGGTTATGTTAGGAGGAAATAAATGGGGTAGAAATTCAAAATAAAAGTCGTTAACAAAGATTGAATTTTACACTGTACCTTTTTATGTTCTTGATTTATGGTTTACAAATGCCAATGTTACTACAAAATTAGTCTGTATTCAGAGTAGATTCGAACTGAGTGCTTTATGAGCGCGAAAGTTTGAATGAATACAGCTTTACAGAGTTCTTAAAATTACTTACAGTTTTTAGTTGAATTTGTTGCTGGACTTTTAACAGGCGATACAGCAGTCCTTTGATGGATTTTATTTTATATTAATTGACGTATTTAACGATCAAAAAGGAGGTTTTATTGAATTGAATTTTATAACAGCGTGGAGACAATGTTTCGCTACTCACACTGGGGTTTAAGCACGGCCTAGGTGGGGTATGAGATACTTCCCCGGTCAGACGAAATTAGGATGGTAAATCGTATCACTTTAGTCAAGTTTAATGGATGTTAAATAACTGATTTTTAGACTAATGACGCGCACACAAAGTCCAGAGCGTTTGGAGCCACGAATGCTCTTTTGGATATTGGCGCGACGCGATTGTCAGAGTAACCAGACGCAAATGTCGGTGCGTAAAACTCAGATGTTTACAGAGCTTATTTTTCTATACAAATAATCGACCCTGAGAATTTTCCGGAGGACAGGCGGCGATCGAACACACAATGGAACCACCAATGATTAACGAGTAATCGAGAATCTTTTATTGGAGCCGGGGCTGCGATCCGAAATAATGAATTAACGAGAATTGATTAAGTGCAAGAAAGATGGAAATGGGGGCCTGCGAAACTGAAGGTTTCACAGGTTATTCGCGACTGAGGCTTCTTTCTTCAGAATAGAAGCCGTTAATTTTTAATTTTGGGTGGGGTCGAAATTATTGGTGGAGGGGGGAATTTGACGGTGGCGTGATCGATGCACGTCACCTCCAAATTCTGCAGGATAAGGGAAAATTTCTGGTTGCCAGGTCGATCGCCGGATGCCCAGAAATTCCAGAGCGTTAAAAATGCCATTCTGCATTTTATTATGGAGTTTATGTTTGATATGAAGGCGAAATAAATATTATTTCGTGTGAAAATATATATATGAAAAATTTTAAAATATAATGAAGACGGATATTACACCTCCATTAGCAAATGAAAACAATGCTTTAACTATGATTTTTTAAATTGTTCGCCTCTCTTTATTATTCTGTTGATATTATTTCTGTTGAAAGAAAAATCTTATGGAAAAATTGAGTAGTAAAGTGTTGGAAAGGATGCACAAGAGAAAGAATATTAAATTCCATTCCAAATGACCAAAATTCAGTTCGTCCCGCAGTGGTGTCCTGGCAGATGGTGCAACCCGACTATCCCACGTATCCTTCCGTTTTGTTCGATTTATATCCCTCAGTTTCATACTCAACACCGTATATAAATACTATATATCTCATTTCTTATGCCAGGATTTTTTCAAATACATGGATATGAAGGGGAGAAACCTAATATGAGACTTACTTCACTCGTCTTTTCTTTTTGATCTGTTCCTGTTATGTTTCTATTATGAATGTTAATGTTTGAGGGAATAATTCTATCATTTTTCTGTACATTCTCCACCTTAGGATATCTATTCGAAGTATACATTAGCACGTATTCGAGTTTTACGATAAGTGACGCATCCTCAAGGAATACACTACAAAAAGTAGGATCTTAGGGGGGTTCTTAAACTAAGATCTAACGTCTTAAGAACGATAAAGAGTCTTAAAATAAGATCTATTTCGTATCTTATAATGATGTTCTTACGCAATTAAGATCCTTTATAGATCTTAGATAGAAATAAGATTCGTTTCGAATCTTAAATTTTAAGATCCCCAATTTAAGATCCAAATAGAGTCTCAATTTAAGATTCTCAAAGTGATTTAAGAACATGAGGTGTAAGACACTTTGCAAATGTAAGATGCGCGTGGCGATTAAGATCCAAAATGTAAGACTATTTCCGAGTCTTACGATAAACTGATATTATCAATTAATGAATCCGTTTATTGGTCAATCGATCGAAGTTAAAATCCATTAATTAATAAATTAGTGGTTTCTTTATTTATCCATACATTAATTAATTAAATTAGTTGAATAATTGATCCAATAACATATGTATTCTTTTGAAAAAAAATGACAATGGACAGATATCGAAAGCTCCGAATCACGGCATCAATGTTATAAGACAATGTCAAGGGAAGATTTTTTTTTGGTAATTATCAAGGGACTAATAATTTTGTTGTTCTTTAACAGGAGTATAATGCCATGTGACAAATGTCAAAGGACAATTTTTTTTTTTTTTTTTTTTTATCAAAGGACTAATAATTTTGTTGTTCTTTAACAGTAGTATAATGCCATGTGACAAATGTCAAAAGACAATTTTATTTTTTTATTTTTTTTAAATCAAAGGACTAATAATTTTTTTGATCTTTAACACTAGTATATTGCCATGTGACAAATGTCAAAAGACAATTTTTTTTTTTCATTTTTTTTAAATCAAAGGACTAATATTTTTTTTTTCTTTCAAAGGACTGATATTTTTTTTTCAAAGGACTAATAATTTTTTTTTTTCTTTGACAGTAGTATAGTGCCATATGACAAATGTCAAAGGACAATTTTTTTTTCATTTTTTTTTAAATCAAAGGACTAATATATATTTTTTTTTTAATCAAAGGACTAATAATTTTTTTTTAATCAAAGGACTTAAAAAATTATAGTCCCTTCATTTTAAAACAAGTAGGCGGCAGCGACATACGACTATAGATTTGTAACTACAGATTTGCGGTTGTGGAGTTTGTTAATTTTACGTGTGCATTTTCTTCTCACCATCAATCAATTAATGGAGCGCTTCCGAATAGTCCTTTCAATCCTTTTCGCGTATTATTATAGTAAATGTTTTGCATTTCATATCTCGAAAGTTGAATATCTCCGGAACCACCTGCCCGATTAAGCTGATTTGAAATACCAAACATGACAATCATGAGAGTCACCTTCATGCCAAATTTCAAGTTGATATCTCAACTTTTTCAAAAGTTAGCATCTTTACAAGGATTTTCAGTGAAAAACAGAAAAATAGCCATATATCGAAATTTTTGTATCAACGGGTATACATATTTTGATTGATTAAGATAGAAGACATCGAGATGAAGGTGTTGAAAAAAAAAAAATTAATCGATTGAGTCGTTTTCGAGATATTCGATAAAATCGATTTACGTTCAACGTTGAATATCTTCAGAACCGCTTGTCCAATTGAGCTCATTTTTATTATCAAACATGAAAATCATGAGAGTCACTTTCATGCCAAATTTTAAGTTGATATCTCCATTTTTTAAAAAGTTAGCGTGTTTATAGGAATTTTCCGCGAAAAACAGAAAATTGGCCATATCTCTAAAACCTTGCATCGACCGGTATATATATCCTGGTTGATTCAGATAGTAGACAACGAGACGAAGATTTTGAAAAAAAAAAAAGCCAATAGGTTTGGTAATTTCTGAGATATTCACAAAAAACGATTTACAAACAAATCACTATTCCTCAAAAACTACTCAATCGATCGAGCTGAAATTTGGCACAGAATTAGTATCAGCTAATACCAACAATCTGACAAAATTTCAGATTTTTCGGAAATGATTTTCTTAATTAATTGGTCAATATAAGGAAAAGTGACCCCCGAGTGGACACGCGACAGACGGACATTGGCTCCAAATTCGTATTTTCATGTTTCAGACCATTCTACATCATTTCCAGCCAAAATTAGAAAATGTTAAAATAGGTCGATGACAATGCTTCTATTCGGAAGCAAAAAAGAAAAAAAAATTGTTCTTTGACGTTTGTCACATGGCATCATACTACTGTTAAAGAAAAAAATTGTCTTTTGATGAAAAAAAAAATTAGTTCTTTGATTTTGAATAAAACAAAAAGAAATTATTAGTCCTTTGACATTTGTCACTTGGCATCATGCTACTGTTAAAAAAATAGTCCTTTAATTAAAAAAAAAAAAATTAGTCCTTTGTTTTCAAACAGGAAAAAAAAATTATTAGTTCTTTGATTAAAAAAAAAATTATTAGTCCTTTGATAAAAAGAAAATATTAGTCCTTCGATTTAAAAAAAATGAAAAAAAGTTATTGTCCTCTGACATTTGTTACATGACATAATGCTACTGTTGAAAAAAAAATAGTCCTTTGATAGAAAAAAAATTATTAGTCCTTCGATAAAAAAAAAAAAAATTAGTCCTTTGATTTAAAAAAAATGAAAAAAAAATTGTCTTTTGACATTGGTCACATGACATAATGCTACTGTTGAAAAAAAAAATAGTCCTTTGATAGAAAAAACATTATTAGTCCTTCGATTAAAAAAAAAAAAATTAGTCCTTTGATTTAAAAAAAAAAGAAAAAAAAAATTGTCCTTTGACATTTGTCACATGACATAATGCTACTGTTGAAAAACAAAACAGTCCTTTGATAGAAAAAACATTATTAGTCCTTCGATTAAAAAAAAAAATTAATCCTTTGATTTAAAAAAAATGAAAAAAAAAATTATCCTCTGACATTTATCACATGGCACTATACTACTGTCAAAGAAAAAAAAAAATTATTATTCCTTTGGAAAAAAAAATATCAGTCCTTTGAAAGAAAAAAAAATATTAGTCCTTTGATTAAAAAAAAATGAAAAAAAAAAAAATTGTCCTTTGACATTTGTCACATGGCATTATACTACTGTTAAAGATCAAAAAAATTATTAGTCCTTTGATAAAAAAAAAAATGTCCTTTGACATTTGTCACATGGCATTATACTACTGTTAAAGATCAAAAAAATTATTAGTCCTTTGATAAAAAAAAAATGTCCTTTGACATTTGTCACATGGCATTATACTACTGTTAAAGATCAAAAAAATTATTAGTCCTTCGATAAAAAAAAAAAAAAAAAATTGTCCTTTGACATTTGTTACATGGCATTATGCTACTGTTCAAAAAAATAGTCCTTTGACATTTGTTCCATGATAGAAAGACAATCCGAATAAAATTAACGAAAGAAAGGAAAATAAAAAAAGATTTAATAAATCATTTTCAAAAATTAATTAAAAGAAACAAAAATAAAAAAATAAAAAATAAGATCCGAAATGCATCTTAGCCTCAAGATGAAAAATCAATCTTAAACTGAGTCATATTTGAGTACTTAGAAATTGGGACATTTCGATCTTAAAAATCGGACAAATGGATCTTGAAATAAGATCCGAATTTTTGTAGTGTATCCCTGCAAACGTTTGATGGGTTCGTAAAATTTTATATTGTAGGGAGTTCGTGTCTCAATGAAATTTTGAATTAATGATGGAATTAAATCTTAATACCCCCTGTGGATTGGAAATCATTAGATTACAGGGAAAAAATATATTTCATCGAATTAAAAGAATTCCATCTATATTCCGAGAATCGATGAGCCAAAATGAGATGTCTTTTTTCTCATTTTTGAGATGGAATTTGAAATATTTGCCGAATATAACTCATCTTATTAATTACACTAGGACATCATGTGCGCTGTCGCGCGCGACGACCTTATAGTCAATGCCAGACATCCGTTTTTGGATGTTTGATCAGCCAAGAAGAGAAGTCAAAGTTTCGAAAATTTCAAAAAATCAAATTTTCTCGAAAACCAGAGGAGATAACGACTTCTAGTCTTTTCCAATCGATTTTTGAGATGATTTGAGCTTGGGCGATGCGGAACCCAGAGTGTGAGAGGCCAAAACCCGTTTATCGATGATTGATAGCCGAGAAGAGGAGTCAAAGTTTTGAAAATTTCTAAAAATCAAATTTTCTCGAAAACCAGAGGAGATAGCGACTTCTAGTCTTTTCCAATCGATTTTTGAGATGATTTGAGCTTGGGAGGGGCAGAACCCAGAGTGTGAGAGGCCAAAACCCGTTTATCGATGATTGATAGGCCGAAAAGAGGAGTCAAAGTTTTGAAAATTTCTAAAAATCAAATTTTCTCGAAAACCAGAGGAGATAGCGACTCCTAGTCTTTTCCAATCGATTTTTGAGATGATTTGAGCTTGGGGGGTGCGGAACCCAGTGTGTGAGAGGCCAAAACCCGTTTATCGATGATTGATAGGCCAAGAAGAGGAGTCAAAGTTTTGAAAATTTCTAAAAATTAAATTTTCTCGAAAATCAGAGGAGATAGCGACTTCTAGTCTTTTGCAATCGATTTCTGAGATGATTTGATCCCTAGGAGGTCTGAAACCCTGAGTCTGGTACGCCCGGAACATGTTTTCCGATGATTTGTTCAAAACAAAAGGCTCTAACTACACGTGAACTGCGCGCAGTTTGATTCAAATAAGAAAATAACATCCTCGTAGTCATGGAAATCATTGATCGATTCATCGACCAATCGGGAGGCGAATAAAAGGTTGACAATCAATACAATCATTCATTGTCAATCAACTTTATGATAAAGGATATTACATTACCTGGGTAATGAGAGGTGTCAGAAGGAATCATCGACAGAATATTATCACGATTTCTCATGAGCTTTAAGAAAAATCTTTTGGCATTATTTCATCGAGCTGCTAATCTCCCAAATAATTATTTGATCAAATAGATTACATCGATGTAGAGATGAAGTAGAGGTCTTACATTGATTATTTCAGTATTTCATCATTGTTAAGGGGTAACGGAAGGTACTATATAAACCCCGTTTTTGATTAGACTTTATTCGGATTCTGCTGATCGGAAAATTATAAAAAAATAGATACGCATTTGGGGCCTCGTATATTTTCAAGTGATGCTATTGAAGGAAATTTTTTCATTTGTTTATCTTTTGCAGAGATTAAAATCAAATTTTTTTATTCATTTTGTTTCCATAGCATCACTGGAAAATATACCAGGTCCTCAATACGTATATATTTTTTTATCATTTTTCGATCAGTAGAATCCGAATAAAATCCATTCAAAAGTAAGGTTTATGCAGTACATTCCGTTACACCTTAAACATGGGGAGTGAAAAATATTGAACCCACATATATTCGCCACTCATATTCGTCACTTCACCGAGATCTTTGCATCTCCCCATGAATAACTATGTCACAAAAAACTGATGTCACCTAAAAAGCAAGTAGGTGATATATTGCAGAGAGAAGAATCAAATTTAATGCACAGGATATTGGAGCACAGACAATAACACGTCACACTAAGGGGAACATTTCCACCCAGTTACAATTTGGTACAGGCGTAGCGTCTGTGATATGATGGAAAAAGAGAGACTGCCTCGTACAAACGTGACAGGACAATTTGTGCGCATAAATCACACGTTTCGTTTCTTTATATCGTTTAATATGAAAAGCCTCTCATGGATATCACACAGCGACCAAGTGGAGAGAGAGGGAAAGACACGAAAAATGTCTGGAACAACTGTCGTGAAGAGATTGATTGCGAGAATACGACTGGTACTGTTTCTGTAATAGCGCCAATTTGAAAAAAAAAAAATGTTTTCAGGGTTTATTTTTCCTGTGACGATGTGAAAAATTGATTCATGATAAATTTACAAGGAAAAATGAATTTTTTATAGTGGAGAACATTTTTCATTGTATCACATAAAATTGAGAAAGATGGAAAAATTGAGTGATTAAGTGTGATCATGTATTTCGTGTTTTTCAAGCACAATTGCTTAATTTTTTCTCCTGTATACAATGGATATTGTCGACTTCCTACACGCTTAAATTGTTAGAAAATGAATGCGAAAAGTCAAAGGAAAATTCAGTAATGTAGATTCGAAAATTAAATTTAAATAAAAAACGGAAATTAGGTGATTCCGATTTTTTCAAGTTGAATTGATGTGGAGGATGTGCCCTGGCGTTTTGCCCCAAGTGAGGATTGAATTCGAGTCACGCACGACATTTATCCTTTTTGCTGTCGGAAATAAGTGATAATTCGGCAAAATCAAATTATACTGGTTGGTTATGCTGGCGTCCAGAAGAGAGAGAGAGCCTGAGAGTTTAACAGTTGGAATGGTTTTATGGCACGAGCGAGAGAGGGGCTAACGTTACCGGCGTTTGAAAATTTCATTATGACACGCGGTACCATGCATGAATATATCGCTAAAGGGTTTTTGGTGGATGCGTGCAGGACCAAGCCTAAACGTGGATAAACGTGGGAGTGAAGAAGGGGAGAGAGACGTGCATCTACTCACGTACCACTCGTCTCTCCCTTGTGGAAAAATCATAATTGCAGACACATCGCAATGGTGAACTCTTCTCTCTTGCCAAAATACTCGCGTAAGCCTGTACTTGAATTTCAATGGTAGGAAACTTCAAGATAATTTCTTACTTCAACAATTTTTTAACATTTCTACACGGAGAGAAATTTTCCGTAAAAATTATAGTGAAATCCAGGTAACAATTACCGAGACAATTATCCAGACATGGGACGATGTAAATTAAACTTTGATAACTTGCAAAAAAAAACTGGAAAATAGTCAAAATAGAGGATTCGTCAAAACTGGTCATTTCGACAGGAAGAAGGCTCACCCCTGATACCGGCCCATCCCAAATTTTGTCTCTTTCATTCTTTCTTATTATATCTCAATGATAGCTGCGCCCCATCTCAGAAGACGCGAAAAAAATTAAAAAAGTATTGAATTAGAAAAAATGTCAAAATTGGCTCCACCCTAAGTTCCGACTCACCAAACATACTGTCCTTTCAATTCTTCCCCGTGGTTATTTCATAAATGGCCTGTAAGAAACTCGCGAGAAAAGCTGGAAAACAGTGAAAATATGGAGGAACAAGGTGTCAGTCATGTTGTTGAAACAAAAATAACAGAATTCCATTATCGAATTTCCACTGTTTAGAGGATGACAAAACTTAATTTTGAATTCACTTGATAGGTCGATAACTCAGATTTTTATGTGATTCCGTAGTGATTATAAATTTCTACCTTCTCATTCTCTATTCATCAATTAAATTTCCTACAAAGAGGGAAGACAGAAAAACCGCGAAGTTGTTGACAAAATATGCGTATAACTGCCGCACCACTAGTTTTACCTCCCGTGGATGGAACGTGGTTTTCCGTCATAGCGAAGGCCTAAAATAACATTTCCTTCGGAAAATCATGACGGAAAAACTCCATTATTCCATCGGCTTGATTCGTAAAATGAATTAGAATTTTGAAGAGATTGTTAAGCCGTGCTTATTATGATAGTGAATTGAGAAAAAAAATCAATGAAATTGATAGATATAAGGGAAAATTGGATCGAGAATGAATTTAATTGAATTTAAATTTGATTCAATTTTATGGGTGAAAAATTAAAAGTAATTAGACAATTCATCCCTTTTAAGTACCCATAGAGCGAATTAATCGAGTAAAAAAGAAAACGGAAGGAGATATCGGAGTGGGGCTTCTCGCGGTGGCCCAAGTTAAAGCCGATAAATTTTGTAGCAAGCTTAATTTCTTTTTATAGGCGTGATACTTTAGGCGAAAGCACCTAACGCTTTACACTAACGGCTCTACGGCATACTATGCGTGAGACGAGAAGCAGCAGAATGGCGTAGGATGATGATGGCCATTGGCGATAAGGTTGCACAAGAACTAAGGGAGAAAATATATATATACAATGAAGATCATTGTATAGCGGTAACCTCGAGTGCTGGAAATTATACATTATGCCACTTTAAATCATAGAAGATGGTCACAATCTCACTGTAATTATATCGTCGATTTTAAAAGTCAGCATTAATACACTCAGGTTGGCTGTGATTCTTACTAACGATGGAGGTTTTGAATTACCTTGTAAAATAATGCTTCTTACCTGATTTATTGCTATTTTCCAAATTATCCAAATCATCTTCCTTGGCTCATAATCAAATGATTCAATTATTGATTGTCGTAATGAAAATTATGACTCCTCCTCACCAGTGTTGCCAAGTGAGGAGCTGGGCTCGTCACCAGATCAGTTCGATAAAATCGCCATTTTCGCTAGTGAAGTCACCAGATTTTTTTTTCCTTTCAAATCATCACAATCATCGAGTTTAATCATAATTTTAAATTTATTTTCTTTTTTCACTACATAGAGGAACAGTTTTCAATGATTTAGGCATAAATATTCAGCAAATAAAACAACAAAATATCTTTCAATAAATGTAATCCTGAAAATAATTACTTAACTTATGCAGAATTATTAATTTCGATCAATATATTCCCAATGTCCGCATCATCTTGACTTTCGCCCTGACAATTTTTATCATTCGCTGAATGTTCCTTCGAGTAGGCTTTCAATGTACCAATATCTTTCAAGACTTCTTTGGGGAATTCATAATTATGACAACACTTTTCAGCTCGTTTCAGACCATAACGAATGTCAAGGAGTGCATTCATAGTACTCGTTATCATGCGATTGCGTAGTTTCGATTTTATGATATTCATTTGGCTGAACACACGTTCAATTTCTGCATTAGACACTGGTAAACTTAATAAACTCAAAGCGAAGTTGACAAGTTCCTGAAAAGGATTCTGTCCAAGTGCATCTTTATAATCTGCTACTTCACTCCAAAATTCTTCTGACGTCCTAACGTTATTCCATGTAACGTTGGTCAAGGTGTCCCACTGGGATTCAATTTTAGAAATTGTCTCATCGTCGAATACGAACTCTTTAATTAAATCGAGTATTGACAACTTGTAGAGTCGATTTTTCGTAGCTTTAGAGGGATGGAGGAGCTTCATTTTCTCCAGTAAGACAAGATTAGATGGAAGTCGATTTTGTAATTCAGTAAACAGTTTTACTGTAAAATCGACACATCGTCGTCTAATGACTTTTTTGGTTTCTAGATCACATGCAAGCTCTCCAAAGGCTTTTTCAAATGGATACCCAAGATACGGATTTGGGTCCAACTGCTGACTGATGTCTTCTGTAAAAATGTTGATTTTTGCAGTTGGAATGAGAACCTTCTTAGCAATTGTTTTAATCAGATGTTGGAGACTTTCCAAAGCCCTCAGGCAGTCTGCTGATTCAGCTTCAAAAATTTTATTGGTTTTCTGGACTTCTCTCACTATGTCGTACACGTATGTCAAGTAGACACGATTTCCAGGATCCTTATAATTGCCATAAAGCATCTCAGCAGTGTAACATGCTTCTCTCCTCCTCGCTATTTCAAAATGCGTTTCTAGCTCTTCCCACTGACTGAGGATACGTTGAAGGGCTCTCTCAATTGCTAACCAACGAGTTTCACTGAGAGGAAGTATCTTCAAAGGAGCTTTATTGTCATTGATCAACTTATAGAGTTCTGTATACGCACTTTGGCGCAAAGAAGAATGGCTAAACCAACTGTAGGTGTCTTTAATCATGAACTCTAGTGCTTTCGGTAGAGTATTCTTGGTAGCTGCTGAGACTGCGAGTTGAAGAGAGTGACATACACACCGTAATAACACTAAGCCTGGCAAGTTGTATTTATCTCTAAGTTTTGCATGAACTCCATTGTTAACACCAACCATCACAGAAGCATTATCAGTACCGATTCCAACCAAATTTGGCATTTTTAAACCGAATTTCTTAATCACTTTTTCGATGCTTTCAACAATTGCATCCGCAGTGCCTGCATTCAGTTCAACAAGTTCTAAGAATGTTGAAACAACCTTCTTCTTCTCGTGACTGTAGTACCTGTAAAATGAATAACAAATTAATTGGCAATTCAAACAAGAACAACTGTAAATATCGTTGCTTCCGCACCTAATTGCAATTCCTAACAGCTTAGTTACTGAGATATCTGTGGATTCATCTAGAATAAGACTGAATTTACTATCACCAATATCATGACGTAGAGTACGTTGAAAATGTGGTGACAGAACATTTTTAATCAGTTCAGTACACTTGGTTCGGTGTAACTTGATTTCTTCTTTTGAATCGAGCATCTTGCTGGAGCAGAGATCACTCAAATGATCGATAGTGTTCATGGTACCGTGAGCGGCAATGTAGAGTGCTAATGACCCCTGAATTTGTTTTTTCCTCTCCACATGCTTGGATCTATCAACGATCTTGAGTTTTGGTTGACGGGATGTGTCAAATGACTCTTTCGCTCTGGAGTGTGCTGCAGTAAGACCGTGTTTCCTCAAGTCTGCTAGTTTGGCATTGAGTTGGCTCGAACACCAAATACAAAAAGCCTTTGTCCTATCATTTGCAACAGGTTGAATCCATGGAAGCTCTACTTTCCACTCTGTTCGAAATTTTTGGGTATATGCTGGGGTCACAGGGGGTGTGGAACTTCTTTTTGACATTTTTATTCAATCACCATTGGAATCTGGAGCTTGAATTTATTTGGATACTTGATGAGAAACACAATAAGTTTGATTGGGAGTCACAAAAAGAAACAAGCATCGACACGTCTCACTGCTACCATCACAAATATACAGAGCATCGGAGAGACCTTATGCGGAATTTACAAGTGTCGTTTGTGACAACTCTAAACCATTATTCTCATTGGCTTATGGTGTAAAATGTTGCAAAGAACAGCCAATGATCTCATTTTTAAAATTTATCATCTGGATGCGCCCTAAGTCCCTTACGCACATCTCTCACCATGTAGTCGTCCATCTTAGTGATTTTTATTCATTCAAATATTCTTTAGGCTTTGAAATCTACTCAATTCCAAGAGTTTTACATAGAATCGCTCAATCGATTCTACCCATTGAACGAATTTGACAGTTATGTAGTACTTGAAAGATCTAAAACCTGCATTAGCTCGCAAAGTATATTTTTATTTAGTATGAATTTTCTAAGCTTGATCTTTTATCATAAATTCGCACATAAATTGATTTTAATGTAAAGCGCGAAACTTCGTATGGGTGAAGTCGGAAGTTTGGAAACCAAAAGACGAAAGGCAAATACGTCCACTGAGAAAGAGAATTTCAATGATTCCACGCCGTTCATGCCATGTGTTAAAATGACAGCCTCAAGGGCTTTCTTCTTCTCATTGTTCATTATTTCAGTCCCTGGCGGGGAACTTATTCCTGCACCACAAAAGGCGAAATACAAGGCTTAAAAATTGAACAATAGACATCCATGGTCCAGTAGTAATTTTGGAAAAGTGAAATTATGAAAAAAATACAATCAAATTTACAAAATTTCTCTGTTTTCATTTTTTTTATATTGGTGATTTGAGTCACCAGCCGAAGTTTTGAAATCACCAGATTGTCACCGCGGTGACAAAGGGAAAATTCATGTCGCTAAATGCCTCTCCCGAAACACCAGATCTGGTGACAAAATCACCAACTTGGCAACACTGCTCCTCACTTCTTCTTGATATGATTCAGGAATATAAATGGAGAGAATTCATGAGAATATTATGTCAAAGTCTTATTGATACACATCATTGTGACTTTAAATTCAATTTCAAGTAATTGAATGTCAAACACCGAAAGTAGTCCAATTTCCTTTTTATTGCAATCAAATATACGTTCATTGTACTTCTGTTTCATACATGAATTCGAAAAGAAAACAAGTAGGCCACCGCTTCTATGCGGCTGTTGTTAAGCATTGGAAGAAATGCGTTACTATTATTTTCGTCACTATGTGTGGGAAAATGACTTTTCGACACGCTCCGCTTCGCTTCGCGTGTCTGAAAAGTCCCTTTCCCACACATTGTGATGAAAAATATCATTTGCAACTCGTGAGAAAAGTGATTTTTCAGCACTTGTTATGAAATATACTAATATTCTATTATTATATTATGCTTCTCTTTTTTTTCTACCGATTCTATTGGTAGTGAGTTTCCGGATGGATCCACAATTTATTCTGTTCAGAGTCACTCTATAAAAGTTTTCGGTTATCTGAAGTTCTGCATTCAACACCAATCATCATCCCATTTTAAGAAAAAGAAGTAGGTCGCAGCTCCTTATGCGACAGGTGCTCAGCATTGGATGAAATGCGTCCTTATAATGTTTTATTATAATAATTTTTTTTTTTCTCTTCTCTCTACCAATGCCATTGGTTGTGAGCTTACCGAGGGGGTGCACAATTTATCATGCTTAAATTTTTTTCATGAGGTTTCTTAGCTATTATACAATTTTTTCCTGGCAATTTTTGATGTGAAATAAAATGTAATAAAACAACTTACATAATTCATCCAGTCATTATAGTCCGTATGAGCAAGCGTGCGAGATGAAAATATAAAAACGACAATATCCCGAAAAGTTTCAATGGGAGAGTATATGTATTGTGATTAAATTACATAGAAAACATCGTGACGAATATTTTGAAAAATAAAAAATGAAAATAAAATGGGGAAGCAACAAACGAAAAATTTGCACACTGTTACATACATACAGACGGACACTTTCTGAAAACATCATATCTTTGCTTTTCATAACATTTGAGATCATTTTCACACAAAATTAGAGAATGTGAAAATCTGGTGAAAACAAAGCTTCCATCCGGAAGCAATAGAAAAACAACAATATCTCGATAGCTTTCAATGAAAGGGTATATATTTTTTGGTTGCACTAGGTGGAAGTCATGCACTAGGTGGAAGGGTGACAATCATTTTGAAAAAAAAAATGAAATCAATCAAGTAGTTTTTGGGATATTGAGGAAAATAGTTTTATACATAAAGTCGAATGTCTCCCAAACTGATGGTCCGATTACACCCATATTAAATAGCAACATTTATTATCATAATGCCTAAAGACATACCAAGTTTAAAGTTTTTATCTCCAATAATTCTCAAGTTATCATGCGTACAAGGATTGGAGCGAAAAAATGGAAAATAGATAATACATGCCTGACCGTAATGAAGGACAAACCCAAGCTGTGACATACTCCTGAGTTTTAGAGGACTCGCTTCACTTTCCACTTAGTACCCACCTTCTTCTCCTACTATTTGCCCAATTTACCAATCAAATACATTGTAACAAATCCAGAAAATTTTCAACCAATCATACGTGTTCGAAATTTTCCGTCCTTTTTTTTAAACTCATCCCGATATTGAATCTATGTTTTAGTTAGTTTCTTGAACATTGTGTAGAATTTATATCATTTTTTGAAATTTATATTATCATTCACATCTCCATTTAAACAGAGTGATAAAATTTGTAAAATAATTGGTGGACATTAAACAAACATTAAAAAAAAAAAAAAAAAAAAAAAATTAAACAAACATTTAAACTTCGAACTTGGTGCATGAGTCTTCTTATTGTAAAATAAACTAGAACCTAAAATCCCGGAAAATAATAAAAAATAAATTTTTCAATTTAGTCTTATATTTTTTCGAGTAAAATTAATTTTCGTTTGCTCGAAAATTCTTGTTGTTGCTCACGCGATTGCGAGAAACAACTTCCTTTACATGTTCATTAAATTCTTTCCAAAAATTAATCTTCCTTTCAGCAATGAAATAACTAGGAATTTCCTGTGAAGGCGTCTAAATTTCAATAACGAGACAAGTCCACAATTATACCCAGATCTGATATGGGAGCTCAATCTACTCAATGGTCCATATTCAACCAATAAATGTTGAAGAGAATACCAATGAATGAAAAATGATGGCGCCAAAACTATCGAAATCCAGAAATAAATCATGAACAGATGGATCTCTCTCAACTCGCATTTAGATTAATTCCATCCTCCGAAAAAGGGATGAACGACCAGTACGAAAATTTTAGATGAATACGTAAATAGGTGCAGTTCAATCTTATAAAGTTTCCCCAGCAGGTATCCTTTGATAACTAGATTAAAATTCACTGTCTACCAATGAAGCTTTGAACCCGACAACGCTACGAGCCCAGTGGATGAAGTGCACCCCGAAGTCCCTCCACTCTGATCAAATACTTTATCAAGAAAAACTTTCCGATAGTTGATGCTCCACCGTCGGTGAAAACAGTCGACGGCTGGCTTGATTAGATAAGGCACTTGATTCTCCCCCTTCTCTCTTTTTCATTGATTTTTCTTCATTTTTCCCAGAAACTTCCCCTTTACCTGTATTTTATTTCATTTCTCACCATCTTTCTCCGTCATTTTAGTTATTTTGAATGAGCATCATTCAGAGAGTAAGGTTCCCACCTCCACTCCTCTCCATTCTCCATTCAGTGGCATTCCCCTCGAGCAGTAAAGCTACCCTTACCTTGGTCGGCACGCAGCGCCCCTGCTGGTACTGCCTTCACATTGTAGGTAGCTCATAGGATTTTCCAGCCCCTCCGAATGTGATCGTATTAATTTTCCATTTAATTAGCGCTTAGTGGAGTCATTATTTGAAAATGAGTCTTTATGTCTACTTTCAAAAATGAATCGAAAGGAATGTTTAATATTTCATATGTGATGAGACATTCCTGTAAGTTTACTTCGCCAAGCTCCATATTTATTACCCAGAAGAGGCGCTAGAGTATTAAATTGCTGAAGCAGGGTTGAACAGGATAATACCGCCGGTAATTCACCAAATTTTTTACTCGAATAGAAAGAGCTAAATTACTGCTGAAGTTTTATATTATTGATTTTTTTTCACCCAGTGTCTTTTCCACTGAGGAGTGAGGAGAGATTACTTTTCGGCGCGCAAGATAAACATACGACCATTATTTATCATTATACATTTTGCTCGGTGGTGCGATTCACTGCAAAACCTTATTTAATTAACCTTCCAGTGTTTTGTGGATGGAATCACTCTCAGTTAGAATATTGAGTATTAGCCGAAGCTCAGTTCCTTTTGCAAGACTGGTTTCGATTCTTTGGCATTCATTCACCAATTCACAAACAGGAATAAATAGTGTTACATAATCTTGTAAACGTTATTCACCACTCATTAGTTCGACCATCCGCGTGATTACTGGGGTATTGTTTGATATTACTCCACACATGTTTACATTGAATCTTTCTTTCATCATGGCCACAGCTTTATCAATGACCTTAGATAACTCATCACCAGTTTTCCTTAATTCTGTGAAGTCTCATGAGATCAGAAAAATGCTCCTCTTATATTCAGTATGAATAATGCAAACAACATTTTTGGTGTTAATTTTTCCAGCTATCTATTAGTAATAGAATATCTGTCTCCTCGCTGTATTCCAATTGTTGAATTACCCTTGGGTGCATTACTTTTTTTAGTCTTAACCTTTTAGTTATTTTTATTAATAAATTTGATCAAACAGCTTGGTGGAGAGCTACTTCCTCGGTAAACTTAGCACGAAAAGTTTAGAATTTTGATGAATTGCTTGTAAAACTTAGATTCTATCACACTAAAAGGTATATTGAAGCCAAAGGAAGATTCAGTTAAAGCCGCATCAATTTCTGAATCGGGAATACGGCGTGAATATAATATTTATGTCACTCGGACTGCCCTAACCTCGTTCTTTTCAGGCCTAGTCCTGGTAAGTGCACTTACCGGGACTAGGCCTGTTGAGAACTCGGTTAGTTGGGCCTCGTGACATAAAATAGCGTATGTTACATGGCCCAAAAGGTGTTTTTATAACGAATGGAAAAGAAAAAAAAAAACCACTTTTTCTCGCGTACTACATACTGTTATCTCATTCGGTTCGAACGAGCGTCCCCGCTTTTCTCTCCTCTTATTTCAGAAGCTCCGTCCCCCACCACGGGACACCCTTCGGCGTGGATTTTGATACATTTGTCACAGAAATACTTATCGGGCCTAGTGACATAATCTACTATATTGATCTTCATTTTTACAGTAAAATAGGGATTTCATAAACCCAAATGTATTATTTGTTATTTTGGTATTACCAAACTTTCAACTTGATACTTTATGATGCAAAATTCATATATTATTATAGATACTTAATTATTTATTTATTTATTTATTTATTTATTTTATAATTTTTTCACAATTGAAACTTGAATTCACATAAATTAATCAGACTTGATCAGTCAAGCACTACTGGGTAGAAGTTAGGGAGTTTTATACTGGTCTTATATCTTTTTTCACGATTTGAATGTAAATTACCATCTCTCTGGAAATGTATAAGTAGAAAACCTAGATTTGTCACAGATGCTCAACCCTGACTGAGAGGATCCATCTTCGATAGTTATGAGTCATACGATCTTTTACGCGTCGAATTCCGATTAGCTTGAGCAATAATAATTATTTTAATCTGTTCATTGATAATATTCGCATATTTTTTCTGGCAATGCGACAGCTAGAACCTCAATGAGGAAGGAGCTCGGAAATTACTCTTTCACATAGTGAAATACTGCAACATCGGTTATGAAGATTTTTTAGATAACCAATGGGAATATTCGTCTATGCGTTATCTAAACAATTGATGTTCTCTAATTTTTCATTTTGAGAACCACGTCCAGTAATTTTGTAAGATCAGTAGTGTTAAATAGTTCCGCGCAAATTCTTTCAAATTAGAAAATGTTAGAAAACTCACAATTTTTAGGTCATAATGAATTGAATGTTCATCCGAAAAAAGACTATATTTTCCAGGAAATTCATAGGATTCCGTGTTTATTATGATCTATTTGAAGTATGAAGAATTCACCTGGTTTTATTTATAGATGAAACACGGGGTTCATGTTATTTTTCATTCATTTTGATGATACAGTAGAATTCTGAATGTTTCTAAGTGTCTCAATGGACCAAATAGTTCCATCTCTCAATGAATATCGCAACTACCGAACGCTCCACTTGAAAATCCATTCCCTCGATACAACCTCCGCAATAAAGAAAGCAAAATGAATGAATTATATTTCCGTTTATTACATTTATGGAAATGAGCTCATTCTTAGAAAAGTTGCAATTACCGATATTATTCCAATAATGTTGCTTCTAAAAACCCAATTCTTTCTCTATTTTTGGTTATTGAATCAAATCTATGCTCAGTGGACTGGGAGGATATAAGTAATTCATAAAGGAAAAAAAAACAGACAAAAATGAAATTTCCACCGACAAACTCCTGAGGATAAATCAGAATAATAGCGTCTCCCCTGGAAAAGATAACGATATGCAGATTCGTAAGACCGCGAATTCAAAGCGATTCAAGACGAGGAGAGAGATAAAAAATAAGGAAAGAAGTGCAAAACAGAGTAAATAGAAGATGGAACAAAAGTCGGATCGGCGAATGCAAGGCTATTTCGAATGAATGAAATGCAAATCGAAAAATAAAGGTTACGTCGCAGAAAATTGAATATCATCTGCATTGCTTGAATAGCAATGAAATTATGGTGATAATCGATTGGAGATAAAGATGTCATTGCACCGATATTATTATGTATTTAAATAAAATGGGATAGAAGAGCGACAATCAAAGAATGCATGTTTTATTCCTTGAGATTTAAAAAACAATAAGGACGATTCAGATTTCATAGGTTTTGGCTGTGGGATCATAATCCCCCTAGTAGGAATTAAATATTGCGGTACGGTCTGGACGACTCTCTTGCGACACAAACTTGCCCTCAAGTCGCTGCAATATTGCAGCGACATGAGCACGAGTGGGAGGCAGTCAATGTTGCGGTGCCTCTCACAATTTCCACTAGGGCTCGGACGTTTGAATTTCACATCGTGTTACGTAATATATAGGAAACATGCATGAGTTTCTATTTTCCATTTTTTTCTTTCTAATATGATCGACGTAGATAGAAAACATTATTGAACACGGAAAACAGTCTAAATTGTTATCAGTCAACTTGATTATCGAATTGAAACATGCTAGGTTTTTAAGGGAAGACCGTAACTGGGAACTTCTGAAATCATGGTGACACCTGCCACTAAAATCAATTCGCAGTCACTTCTGCCCACATGGAACGAATATCTATCTGAACATGTATCTCAATTATGTATTCACTTATATTTCGGCCAAAAATGTAATATGACAAAAAAAAATGTAATGTGATATGTATGTGATATATCTCGAGATATATACTAGATATAAGTGTCGCATATCCATTTCCATAAGGGTGCATGATTTCGAACCGTAGAGTCATTTCTTAAGGTTACGATGGAAGAATTTGCAGTCGATGAGATTATATGAAATTATTGGAAACTATGGGATCAGAGAAAAGAAAAATAACTTTGACACCCAAAATTCACTTCATCAAATCTCACATCAAGAGCTGTAATTATTTTATTTGACTCAGTATTTAATACCCTGTAACCATTTTGTTCGTAACCCACAAGTACACCTTCAAATGATTATTTATCAAATTTACTCTTTCTGGTTTTATCGTGTATGTATACAGTACACCCAAATAGTACATTGTGTAACTAGTGCGTAAAGTGAAACTTTTTTGTACGTACGTGTTACACATACTATTTTTTGCAAACCTGCCCAAAGTTTGCTTTGAGGGACCGTTTGGAGGGCAAAGTGTTTGTTTTGTGCACGGAGTGCGTAAAATTCAAAGTCGTGCGTAAAGTGAAATGACCTCTGAATTTTATGCACGCGGTGCACAAAACAAATACTTTACGCACGCAAAACAGTGCCGAAAAGTGAACGTTCACGGCAGGTGTTGCAAAAAATGTTTAAACAGTCAAGTCTTGGCCTTTTATTGTGGCAAAGTTCGTAAGGTGTTTTGTTTTGTGGAATTTTTCTGTACTGGAAAAGCTAAGAATAGATATTTTCGTTACAAGGCGGTAATGCACCGTATTACGGCCGAGTTCAAAATCACAGTGGAGGTTAAACTGCACTGTGCCTTCGTACGAGGGTAATGCAATGTGTTACGACTTCGGGACGAACATTTTTTTTTTTCTTACTATTGTGTTAAGTATCATCTTGCGGAGACTTTGAGCCCTAAAATTCATTTTACGGCGAGGCCCCCACTCCTCCCAACGACGTACCAAACACATTCTCTGAATCCTTCTCTGCAATGCGTAAAATTGATTTTACGTACAGTTAAGAGAGATGGGGAGCTCGAGTCGTAAAATGAGAGTTAGGGGCTCAGAGAGTGTCTGTCAGATGACACTTTACACAATAGTATGAGAAAATATAAATATATACATGATAGTAACTCCTATACAGTCCATATATGATTCCGTCTACACAAGATTATTGATGAATCAATGAATAAAGGTTGTACCTTGATGAGAATCAATACGAATCACCTATCAAAATATTCCCTATCAAGATATTTTTACCTACGATCTAATGAGAAAAATTCGGTACAGAGATCACAATTAAAGATCAACTTATCATCTCTCAACTCCTCCTCTGTCACCCCAAGATATTTGAGGCGATAAAATTCTGCCCATCTGTAGCATATTCTACATTGGACCCAGGAGTGATTTTTTATAATTGTTACGTCTCGCCCACAATACAAGCATATTGATCATCTACATCATCGGAATTCATCAAAACACCCTTTTGTATTTCTCGTCTCCTTTCATTCGCATTCAGTGGACTAATCACGTTGCCTTCCATAATTTCCTCAATGTAGTAAAGAATAAAAACTTCGCAGTTATAACCATCAAAAAAAATCAACAACTAAAAAAATCATTTTTTATTGATGATCTATCGCATATAAATTAAAACGGATACTTGGGTTTGTTGCTTGGAAAGTGAAAAAAGAAAAATGACGTTTTTGGTGGATAGACGAAGCAAAACCGATTGGGTCCGCAATTTTTTCGTACTTTTTCATATGTCTTCTCATGTACCAAAAGTTGTCCAATGGCTCCCAGGACTTTTAAGTTTCAGGGCCCTATCCCCTCAATCCATTAACCCATTGTTCACTTTACTCGGTTAGCTCCTTTCTTTCCCTTCCCGTGAATTATTGATATATCCTAAAAATAATTACCTTTGAAACAAGCAACACCATGGCCTCGAGAACTCCCGGACATCTAGCGATCACTGAAGTTAAGCAGCATCGATTCGGACCAGTAGCAGGATGGGTAACCACGGAAGGGCGCGCCGGGATGCACGGGGAAGTACAGAGGAGAGCTATTTGGTGAACCGCGGGACCGAATTGACTTTTTCTTTTTTTCCCATATTCGTGCCGACGAGTTAATCATGCTTATATTTTTCACTACCCTTCAACGATTAATTTATGCAAGGGTGACAAAATTAGTCGCCATTAATACTCGGTTGCAGCGCACCTCCTGATTACCCCGTACCCTCGCATTTGGGAAATAACTCATATGTTGAGGAGAAAATCAGGGGGTCGGTTTGAATGTAAATACAACCTAACTTGATCCTTTACCTTTCCCGCACATTAGAGACGTTCTAGGGGGAATTGAGGTTCAAATGTGCGACTCGGGCAAGTTTGAAATACTTTCGAGAAAGGCAAACTGTTTTTTACATACTAAATAAACCTTAAAAGGTGTTATGAATTGTCGAATGTAAGAATGATGACCCTGAGTATTGGCAATGGCCAAAACGATATCGGTAATCTCATTGATTGAGATTACAATTGTTCTCTGATTTTTTTGATGTGAAACATCTAATGGCGCATTGCGCTGGCTTCAGAAAAGTAGACGTCGTCTTTTTTTTTAATTCCATCTTGGTTATATCCTTCTAGAAGAAGGCAAGTACCATAGTAGACGTCGTCTTTTCAGGCGACACTCGTCTCTGTGCGCGCTCCTCAGTCCAGTCTGTGTCGCTCGCTTACGCACCCCCCCCCCCCCCCAAATGTCATATAACCTTGATGTTTCACATCTAGCAGGCGTCCCACGATGGCTCACTTTTTTTTCAGATTTTGCCTTCCATACAACACCGAGTGAATGTGTAAATTTATAGTTCATTTTGCGTATGAGTTTGTCATGAATTGTATGCGGCATAGCCAATTCAAATCGTTCTTTCAGTTCTTCTCGGTCTTCACCGCGCAATTGATACACAAGTGGTTCATCATGCAGACAATCACCAGGCGTCCCATAAACATCCATGAAAGTTCAGAGTTTCTGTATCTCACCACTAATTTTCAATTGTTTGAAGCAATTAAGCTGCCTGCACACTGACTGCAAAATCGGAAAATTTATCGCCTTTTTGCTCTTCATGCCCCTTGAATCGAAGAGTGCATGTTATTTGCAAGATATCGGGTAATTAATTTCTTAAGATGGTGTGAAATTTCCCCACGAATATATTATATATTATAATTTGTCATCATGGACGACTTCCCCATTGTCTAGGTGGAATGAACCAATATATTCATAATCTCTTCTTGCAGATTTTCTCCTGATTTTCTCTTAGGAAAATAACTGTCTACTCTAGCAGAGCCCCGGTTGCTAGAGCAAGGCTCCTTAATATACTCCCAAAATACGACCTGGTGCCCGAAGAGGAACCGTTTGCGACGTCATTGCCTGAACGCCATTCATTTCATCAGCACGTTATCTAACACTTTGAAATTGCAGAGGTGTTTGGTCCACGTGAGCTTTTTTATGTCACTCGTACCCTCTGTTCGTGGAACGAACAGCGGGGAATTCCCTTATCCGCTACCTGGGGATGCACCGTCTTGCGGTATTACCCACTTCTGCCTTTTACCCTCATGAAGTAAAGGCCTTCTCCCATGAGGAGATGTGTGTGTGTGTGTGTGTGTGTGTGTGTGTGTGTGTGTGTGTGTGTGTGTGTGTGTGTGTGTGTGTGTGTGTGTGTGTGTGTGTGTGTGTGTGTGTGTGTGTGTGTGTGTGTGTGTGTGTGGCGAGGGCGTCATGTGAAGTGCCTAGTACATAATATTAAAGGGGCGTCAGTGTGGAGATATGCTCCTGTCCCATTAAAAACGGGTAATTACGCCTGTTTGTTAGGGATCTTTTCGTTGATAAGTTTTCGTTCAGAAATTGGATGGCGAACGTAACAACCACCATTTTGGGACATACGCGTCTTTCGCTTTGGAAACGCTGTTCCCTGGCACTTACACCCCTTTAATTTTAGTTTGAAGACATTTCTAAACGGTAATCCAAACCAAACTCTTTTCATGCAGATGCCCACATATTATTTCAAACAACGCTTTCGTACCCCCAGTCGCTTCCAACGTATCCAAAAAAACACACAACGTCAAGAAGAGAGTGAAGAATAAGGTTGACTCCTTAACGAATGCGACGTAGGTCCGATTGTTTAACGCAGTGAATGACGAGTATAGCCAAGGAGCTTTTAGCCGGCAAGATGAATGAGGACGATACCGTAGTCTAACAGGAATGGTACTCTCTTCCTTCATTCCCCTTTCGCAGTAACACCAGGAAATTGCGTTTCATTGTAGCGAAGCGGTGTTTGCTTTCGTGCTGTGATATCTACAACCATTCCAGTTCTCTCTCTCTCTCTCTCTCCCGTTCCCTCCCTCCCTCTCTCTCGCTCTCTCTCCTTCTCTATCTTGTCTGTCTTCTTTGACTAGAATACCTTCCTACTCCGTTTAGGTTCTCCATTGAGGCACCCACGAATGAGCCCCGAATGACAATTGCCTCTGCCCTCGAAGTGATGCGATTCCCAAGTTTTATTATTCTTTTTCATATGTCAAATTGTTTCTCGTGCTTGTTCATTTCCTAAGTATTATCTACTTTTCTCATGTAAATTTACAATTGAAAGAGAAATAATGAACTCCATTCTTTGTTCGAATTTCATTCTTCTGCTTGAAAACATTACTATCAGTTTCACGTTTCTTAAGGATGTCATGGATGTTTGATAGAAAGATCTATAGATTTCTCTTTCCTTTCTACTAGTAGAGGAACATATATGAGCCCATCTGACAAAATTTCAACATAGTAACTGGAATTAAATTTCGAGAAAATAAATACGGAAAATGCCCCTGGCTGCGCCACGAACGTTGAAAAAGTCGTGGATCAAATGGGAGATGGGGGTTGAAATATCTGTCTTATTTACCCCTGTTTTATCTGTCGGCATTGCATTCAGTACATCATTCCCTTTCTCACTTAATTTTTTAATTTTTTTCTATTTATAAGCTCGAAAATTCTGAAATTTTCATCGATTCCACTACGTGTCCAATACTATTGAGGAAAGAAAATTTTTTTTGACAAACATTGAAAAAAATTTTTTTTTCAAGGTGTCCATGCACATCTTCAACTCAAAATTTCGTTGCTCCTGATTTTCGATTTTTCTCGTGTCTATTTTCCAATAATTTTTTGATTTGTTGAAGAATGATGAAGTTAGTTTCATCTTCCATTGAGAAAAAAATATGGAGTCTGTTATTTTCCGCTTAACGTTCATGACAAATTTCTTAATGGAGAAAAAATTCTGGAAAAATTGCAGAAGTAGAACAATATGCAGGAATTTGAGTGGGCATTGAAAGCAGATTGGTAAATAATGAGGTATTTAGATAGCAGGGGAATGAATCCACGTGCCCAGGCCACGGAGTTGTTTATATTCATATCGATACATGGGAAAAGTTGGCAACCCTTTTGTCTTCTCGTCTATATCTCCATGCCTCCGTATTTCACCCTCAAACAATCTCAAAATCCTCCCATTCCTTATCCCTCTCTCTTCTTACCTTTTCTCTCTAGCCTCTCATATACATCTAAACATCCCCTTGGACAATTCAGGGCCCTCTGCCACCGGTCATAAATACAAAAGAATTGTGAAACAAATCCGAAATTTATTACATATGAGTTTCAGGAGTTTGTCAATTGTTAAGTGTACCCAAAAAATATGAAAAGCTGTACGCTACCCTCCAGAATACGATAAGAATTTCTTTATTTTTTACGTCACTGTCCTGAAGTTTCCTCCAAAAATAGTATTATTCATTTCATTGAAAGAAAAAAACCTAGAAAAAATAAAGAAAGAAGTCTTAAAACAGTGACAATTTCCAAGTTCTCTACTCTTCTTATTTTGTTTTCCTTTTACGAGAAATTTTCAGTCGAGCCCCATCAAGACACAGTCCCGGCTCTCATTATCCGCGACATACAATCACAAAAGCTCATTTCTCAACGCAAAAGTTGCTTGAAAATTCAGTCTCGGACGCGCAACTAACTTTTTTTAATTTCATTTGCTCTAATTTGTAAGGTAAATTTCCAATAGTGATTCCTCCGTCAGTGCATAGAATGAGAAAAAGGAGGAAAATTCAGGGCAGAACGCGAAGGAGTTGGAGGGGGGGGGGAGGGAAGTTGAGTTTGCATTGCAGTCGATGTCGATTGAAGCAAACTAGAAGAAGGAGTTTCACTTTGGTTCTCAATAGTTACCTATAGATAGGTTTAATTCATTGTAACTTTGCTCTGGGGAGTCTCCTTGATTTTACTGTAAGGGTTCTGGCTGCACAAATGACTCGTTTCATTTATTTTCGTTTAATTAAAAGAGAAATAGAGTTTGGAAAAAATAAATCGATAATAATATTGAATAGAAGAAATGGGACTAGGAAGAATTCAAATGAATTGTTGACTGTGAGTGAATAAATAAAATTGAAGAGGAATCAAGAACGATAATGAAAAGAAGAAAAAAAATACATTCTGCTATTGAAAGAGCCAGTGATTTGCAGCTGTGAATAATTGAGGTGCTTTCAGGAGCCTCGGGATTATCATCAGGAAGCCTATTGTCCCACGAGATTAATTGAGCCGTGGAATATCTTCCCAGGAGACGAAAGACTTTCGAAAGATGTAGAGAGATGAGGAATCCCTCGACACCTTTCAAGACATTCTTCGATATTGAACCGGTATTTAATTAATGGAGGAATAATTCCATGTCTCGGTCATCGTCTCATCTCCATTCAAACCAATCCCAGTAACAGCTCCGCCTTTTATCTATTCTCTCACTCCTTTTACACGGTTTTTTCTTATAGACTTACCATGGCTTTCAAATTTCTGATTCATTGGAGCGAGGGACAACGATGATAAGGGCATTATCAGGAAAGTTAGGGGCTAAGTTTAGGCATTGTTTCTTCATCGGTCCTTATGATGGATTTTTTGGAACCAACTTTTTGCTATTCTAGTTGTACAGTAATTGAGGAGGCTGTTCGCGAAATGATATAAGGATTTTGGTTATAATTTTTTCCTTCCTCATCGCTCATTACTATTTTGAAGTGAAACTTCTATAGGCGCGTTGGGTGTGAATCAAAAATACAGGTGAAGGAGAGCGACACCAAGAATCTGTCACACGCTCTCTAGTCTAATCGCGTTCACCACAACTTTAGTCGGTACGTTAGATAAACATTCATACGACATGATGGAAATGTCTTCTATGAAGTTTCGCTTCTGTCGCGTAGCTTCTACGCTCTCTTCTTTTCCCACCGACGAGCTTGAGAGAAGGACTATATGTATTTGACTACACTCAACCTCGCGTCCCTAGGCATCTGTGCCTACATAACTTTGTTGTGAATTAACCAAAAATAACGTTTCTGTATTTTAAAAAAAGACTTGAGCTGCGGCTGGTCTACGAAGTATTGTTGGTCGCCCGCAAGTTCGCTCCTGAATTTGGGTGCCTTCAATTCGGAGTAAACCATTGAGGCTTACAACAAAAAATTTCCAGTTCTCATCACCCCATATATATATTTGTGGACGTCCACATGAAAAGGGCCTACTTTGTCGCATTTAGTTTCCGAGATATTCACGTTTTTGTGTTCACATCTCCCATTTAAGCCCATGTTAAATTATTTCTTTGATATTCGATAGAGACGTAATTTTCTACGATTTTGAGGTCATTCCTGGCTTGAAACGAGGAGAATCATATTAAGAAAAGGGTAGTATGCATAAGTCCAATACCGCCAAAGTGGGCCCTTTTTATGCGGACGTCCACATTTATAAATAAATGGGTGATTCTACGGAAATAGCGTTTATTGCTCTTCTCATCATAATTGTAAAGCAATATGTGCAGCTAAGGGAACAAATAAATGCTGCATGAATAGGTATTTTTCCAAGCATTTTTGGAGAAAAAGGATCTTTCTAGATAAGTGCTTCAACAGTCGGTGCCGTGGGAGGAAATTCTATTTATGTCACTCGGCCCGCCCTAACCTCGTTCTTTTCAGGCCTCTTTCCGGTAAGTGCACTTACCGGGACTAAGCCTATTGAGAACTCGGTTAGTTGGGACTCGTGACATATAAAAAAAAATTGAAAATTAAATACCCCCGATGGTGACGCTGTGAACTGAATGATGAAAAATTGAAAAAGGAGAAAATAAAAAGATAAAAAATATTAAGAAAAAAAAAACTTGGACAGCAGACTGGGGGGGGGGGCACCGATGTTTCCATGATTTTATGTCCCCCCCCCCGACTCTGCTGTCCAAGTTTTTTTTTTCTTAATATTTATTATCTTTTTATTTTCTGATTTTTAAATGATTCCATTTACAAGTTTTTTGACAAGGTTGTTCAATTTCCAATTCCCATTTCATGTTTAGTTGTTTTCCTTTAACGCATAAAAAAAAAAGTTCCAATTCATAATTTTTTGGTTGGGTAAATTGTTGGTGTTCGCCAACATTTTTATCTGCAATTTAAACTTTGCCGCGCTAGAAGGACCAGTAGCGCCAACGTATTTTTTCATTTCTCTTTCAGTGGGAATTTTACGTTTTATTCACTAGATCTCGTGAAATCATTTTCTTTAATCAATATTCTGAATGATGAGAATGATTTATTGCTACGCGAGTGTCTTCGTTCGCATCCTCGGAGTTTTATCTTTTCTTTGAGTACAGTGTGACGAAATTCCCAGCAAATTCGCCACCCCATGAGCAGTAGGGTAATTATATAGGTTTAGAGCCAGAGAGAGAGACTAATCGAGATCGCGACAACATTCCGGTACGCGAAGATCAACGGGGAAAGTCGCGGAACATTAGTGCTTCCCGGGGTAAGCAAAGCACTGGGAAGAGCAATCCAGTATCAACTCGCGGCAGCTCCCTCATTCAGATATTACCGTTCAATCAACGACTAGAAGGCTGAAATCCTACTTTCCACACACCAGATATTTCAGTTTAGTCAATTTCCGATTCAGATTATTAGAATACAGAGGTTCCGTGTACGTAAATTCGGTTGAAGGGCCCAGGATCACCGCGCATCAGGGCCGACACACTGTGCCACCCAGTGCATCTTTGTACCCCTTCGGGGTTTGTTTGAAGAGTGAACACATAGGTCGAGTTGAGATACTCGCGCTCCCCTGGTCGCGAGAGTGTTAGAAATTTCCAGTTATCGCAATTTTTGGTTGGAAAGTCATACGGGGGCGAATTAGCTCATTCCCCCTGTATGAATTGCCTGAGCTTTCGGTTATGTCTACTATCGTATCATTGGCGAAGTTTCTAATTCCTCTCCGGAGAGTGTCCTCTACGGATAAGCTACCTAATTTCGGTCGTAGACGAGGGCAACAACCACCCTCTAACCTCCCTACGGTTTAGATTCAGATATATTACCGCTTCAGTCCGTACACCATAAAAATCATAAAAATAATTAACCACGTAGCTACCTCCGATAAATTCAAATTCAAATAAAACTCGCGCCTCGCCGCCTTTCTCGCGAAAGTTGATGCTCCCGCCGCGCGACGACGCCACTGTTCGGCCGGTTCTCCACCACTCGAGCGCAACAAGTATCGCGCTCGAGCGTCGCCATTACGCACCGTATGGGCAGTCGTGAACGTACCTGTGAACAGACTGCGTCGCATCGAAATTCCACGTGCCACGCCCAGTAAAAAACCATTTTTCGAGTCCAGACGACGGCAAGGACACCCAGAACAGTATGGTGAGTACTGGGATTTTCTTTTGGGGGAGAATTTAATTAATTTTCAGTGAATTTATCGCGTAAACCCGGAAAAACCTCGCGGCGTCATGTTCTCTCCCGTCTAACGACGCCAACCGACATGGCTGCCGTGTGTGCGGATAACCGCCTAGCCATCAGCTCTCTGGCCTCAGTTAACCCAGTTCGTTACCTACAAATGAAAATTATGCGCGAAACATAAATGATGCTCTCTAAAATTGGAGAAAATATATTGTGAAAATGCTCCTCGTGCTTCCGAGTCGAGCCACATGCTATCTCTGCTCTTTCTATATTTTCCGATGCTCTCTGTCCTCTGAAAGATAAAGGGAGGATTTCGACTGCTCTCTTCGCCTATTTTGTGCTCCCTAAATTTTCACGGCTAATTTTCGGCCGTCTACCGCTCTCTCCTGGCTATAAAACATGAAGATTCTTCATGAGCTTCCTGCTACCGCTTCTTGTGCTTCCGAGTTGAGCAGCTCGCTATCTATTCTTGCTGCCTGTGCTCTCTGTCCAACTTACTTCCCTCCAGAAGCAGGGAAGCTAGGCTTGCACCCTGGCGATTGCAAATACTTGCTCTCTCATATGTTACCTAGCTATCTGGGATGTTATGGAGTCCGGTTGGGTACAAGGAAAGTAAATTTTGAGCTATCTACAAATTTTTATGGTTGGACTCCTAACTCCCAATTAAAATTCTGTGCTTCCGGCCATCCATCGTGACTTGGCCTAAATCCGCTACCTCATGGCAGCTATCCAACATGCTTTCTATACCGGATCTGGAAGCCACGCTATTTCGCATCTCCACGTGCTCTAACACGACGCGAGACGCTCTGTCCTCAGTAAAAATCATTACCAACGGCCATTTCGTTCGCGAAAATACATGATTCTTGGCAAATCCTGCTCCGCCAAGCTCCCTAATGCCTCCAAAGTAATGTTTAGACCCTCGCTATACTCTCTACTCCAGTGGCGAACGAAAATGGCGCGGAATTACGCGGGAAATGATCCAGCTTGGCATGCATTGATAACCGCGTCGCTGCGTCTCTCTCTCGCTCTCACGCTACGCTCACTCACTCTATCTCTCTCACTTTGGCGTGTGCACGCACAAACGGCTATTCTGCTCGTCTCTCTAGCTTTCTACTTCAAGTATCTCTCTCTTTCGCTTGAACAATGTAAACTGGTCATTACAGGATTAGTTATTAAGGGTTGGAGAATATTTCAGATCATGTTGAGTCAAAATGTATAAAACCGTTTGGAAATCTGATCAATCTATATATGAGATACTTCAATAAAGGAATACGTAAAACTTATCCCATGCTTCTGTATTGACTATTATACCCGACCTTTTTCAGCTAGTTTTAAGGTTCTCGTTTGATATCTCCTCTCGATAATTGATATTTGGGTAATCGACGCTTTGTTCAACAAATCCACCCCTCGCTCCACGACCCGCACACTGAGCAACCGAGTAAATCCGCACCCTCATATCCTCCACTATTCTGCGTTCAGTTCTGCAGTTCGAGTTTCAGGATAATTAGTATTTAGTTTTAATAAGGTTTCGATACGGTTGCGGTTCGTTGATTCCGCGTTGCTAAAAATCAGCTGGCGTCCTAAATCGTTGAAGCAAGTATGGATCGAGCTGCTAATTATTCCTGGAATTCAGTTCCAGTTTCGGTAAGGTTTTGTCGTTTCAGAATGGTGAACATATGAGAACGAAGGTAATGATAAGTTAAGTTTCGCATTTAGTCGATGAGGATTATGGGAAATTATGGTTCCGTTAGAATAATAGGCAAAAAATCATTACAACAGAAACATTATTTTTAGTTAAAGTAACTCATCAGTGCAATAAAATTTAAAGATTTTTGAAAACTACAAAAAATCGCCTGAAAGTGTTATTAGATTTTTTAATCGTAATTTTTTGCTCGATTTAATGACCGTTTAAGTTTTTCAAAAAATCAATTTTGAAAAATCAACATTTAACCCAGCGTCTTATGGAAAAATTCATAATTTTTTTCTGAATAAAGATTAAAATCTGAATTTTTCACTCGAAATGTGAAAAAAATAATAAAAAATATTGACACTTGTTTCATGAGGTTTATCCGTTTAGTTTTATTGATATTAACAATAAACAGTGAAAATTGACGAGAAACCGGAACCGAAATCGACATGGCAACGTCTGCTCGAGTAAAGAGGTTATGGCGTTCAGTCCACTCGACTCCCGCCTGTCATTTTGACATCCAGCGTTGCCACGTATATTTGCAAGCTAGTCAACTGAATTACTTTTTATTGATTTTTACTTTCTTAAAAATCGAAAAATGTTATAATTTTCATATTGATGACCTCAATAATTCTTATAAATAATTTAAAAATGAAAACAATAATTTTTAGAAATTGTTTAATTTTTGCACACTCAACGACTTTATGTGTACTGATGAGCTACTTTAAATCACAACAAAGTGATGTGACTACAAACGCCTTGGGACGCGAGGTTGAGTGTAGTCAAACGCATATATCCCTTTGGCGCAGCCGTTGGGAATCAAAATAACATATGTTATATGGCCCAAAAAGTGTTTCTATAACAAATTGGCCGAAGGCGTGGATTATGATACATTTGTCGCAAAAATACTTATCGGGCCTTGTGACATAATCTACTATGATGTCAGTACCGTGGATTGAGAAAATCCTTCTTTTCGCCATTTGCTCCACTATATCACTAACTGTGCAAGGCACCAACATATGAAACATCCTGGCTGCATATATTTATCATGAGTTTCATGAATTTTAATGATTTCCTGCCACTGTTCTGAAGAAAACTCTGAATAAGGACTGTCAATGTCAGGACCGTGTCACTTCTAAAATGTGCTATAGAAGCCATGCTCAATGACAGATACTTCAAAATTGGCACTCAAGAAAGGCACACCAATATGTTCTTACTGGCTGCAATCAATGCATTGAAGATTGTTCGATTGGAGCTAAAGAAGCACATCACAATCGCCCCGGTACTGACATATATAACGCCATTTCCGTAGAATCACCCAGATATAAATAAATATATAAATATTATATATACATATACCACAACAAACCGGACGATCCGTTCACGAGCGCACACACACACACACACACACACACACACACACACACACACACACACACACACACACACACACACACACACACACACACACACACACACACACACACACACACACACACACACACACACACACACACACACACACACACACACACACACACACACACACACACATACACACACACACACGAAAATTTGCAATATTACGGTCAAATCAACCTTAGTTACATCATATCAATCGCGTATGCCCTTCACAATTCCGTCTTCACTTTTTTTTTATTTCCTCCAGTTGGGTGATGCGCATGCGTGTCTCCTGTCACGTTTTGAGTTTGGTTTATGTGGGAAATTTTGAAAAGTTCATATTTCATCGAGAGTTGTTAAATTGAATTCAAGGAAGGAGTAAGGCGCGTGCTTTTCTAGGTAATCAGAATGGTCGATATTTCCGTAAAGATAAAACTTTCAAAATTAAAAGAAGGCGAAAAAAGCTTTTGGCTACTTCGAAAAAAAATTGCGACAAAAAAAAACAAAACTTACTGGAAACTTATGTTTTTGCAAAACAATACAATAAAAAAAGTCAATTTTTCTTTGTTATTATTACATTAAACTATTTCCATGAACAATCTTTAAAGAAATGTAGGGTTGAGGGGAAAAACGCCAAATCTGGAAAGCGTAGGAAAAAAAAGAAAATCAGTAGATGCAGGAACAACGTACTTGGCATGGTTTTCTCGTATTATTATTGATATCTCATATTAACCGAACGCTCTGATCTCAGTAGCTTTCAGATTCAACTGATTTTCTTTTTTCCCTACGCTTTTCATACTTGGTGTTTTTCTTTCTATTTCTAGATTTTCTTTAAAATTCTCCATGGAAATAGTTTATTGTAATGTTGATTTTCAATACTTCATCAACTCTCAATGTTTCAGGTATTCTTTCAACTAATGTCTTTCACAAATTTATCCTTTTATTAATATCTAAGTAATCTTCATTATCACTTTCCAAAAAAATCAAAGATGATACTTTTCAAATTAAATTTGTTGATACATATTCTTTTTCTCATTCCATATGATAATACTCAAATCTCATTCCAAATTAACGTTTGTTATTCAGCATAATGAGGTGTGTTTTTGCATCCAAAGTGAGCTCAATCTTACTCTACCTTATATACTATAGTAGACAAACTTCATCCCTTCCTGTCGATTCACGTCTCCCTCCCATACACACTCTGAAACGATAATAAGATTTGACTCATTAGAAGTTTCATTAGAGCTTTGTTTACAAGAGCTAGGGACTTTTCAGTAATTTTCAGCGTTAAATATATGAGTACCCGGAATATTCAAATAACATATGATATTCCGCATCCTCATTCAGTCCTCGCGCTCTCGTTCAGATCGCCCATTTTTATTTATCAAGGTCTACATTCTGTTTCTCATTTTTTTGCTCCTCAATACCTGGTGCTCAATCATCTTCCTTTTGTCCTGTGCAAATGAAAATATAACAGAGCGAGGCAGAAAGTGTGAAGAAAAATGAGGAAAAGAGAAATAGGGGCAAAAAGCCTATGGGCAAAAGAAGTCGGTCACAATACGAAGCCGGAAAATTAAATTCCAGCCCTGGAGCAATCTACTCGCGGACCAGTTTTATGGGTGTCACAAATTTGCAAGTGAAAAATTTTAAATTGAAGAGTCAAATATTGAAATCAATGGAAGGGTATGGCCACGTTCTTTGCGAATAATTCTACTTTCGGGGAGTTATGGTGTTTCCTCAGAGACCCAGGCAGGAATTGCCGAGCTTGTGGGAATTGCCGAGCGGTGGGTAATCAGAGTTTAATTGGCTACTAAAATGATGAAAGAATTTCTTATTGACTTTTGTTTCATCGAAATAAACCATATATGGTGAAGAACGTCTATATCATTCGAAACTTGTTGCTAAATTGAAGCAAATTCTATAAATTATAACCGTTCAATGGCTCTAATGGAGGAGATACAATAGACTCTCGTTATAAGCTCTCTCGTTATAGTCAAAAATTAACGCTTCCCTCACTCTATCACTTTCGGGCCCTAAGATGTAAACAATCCATTGTTCTCTCTGGTAAAGCATATAGAACTACAGAAGAAATAAAGCCGAAAAATAAATTCCTCTCAAATTCGAAGTGCGTCGTGGTGATAGAAAAATATAGTCGAATTCTCCGAATTCGCTTCCCCTACTCCCCCATAAGTTCGACTATAACGAGAGTCTACTGTATTACATTTAAAAACAATTTCCAAATAATGCGCTAGTGTCAATCAAAAGAAGTTCCTCAGTGTCGCGGATCCCGCGGCTAATTAAAATAACGTGTAATAAAAATGTTCAAGTACTCATAAAAAGAAAAAAATCAATACAATATCACAGGTTGTATTGAGTGTGGTGCTCTAACCACCTCACCCTAGGAGGCAAGTGTACAGAAAAGATTGAAGGGACCGAGGAAGAAATGTTAAAAAGATGCATTGGGAAACACCTGCTCAGGTTACCACACCTTACTTCTCTCTATTTCTAAAGCATTAAGGAAGGACGATGATTTATGATCTCTTGACTAGAAAAAGACAGAAAGCACCACAAGGATAAACAACAATTGTCGTGTGAACGAAATCTAATAAAAAATCAAAAAAAACTTTTGAAAAAACTTACGCCAAGTACTCGTTTCATTACGTTGTAATCGGCAGGAAAGTATTTATTGGAAAATGAGATCCTGCGACCCCTAAAATTATACAAATGACCATAAATTGTTCTGAAAAATAGAAAAAAAGAATGAAATGAGAAATTAGCGCCAAGGTTGCTGGAAACAATGAAGAATCAGTGAACAAAATAAATTGAAAAAAAAGTCAGGACCAACGTACTTGGCGCAGTTTTTAATACTCATGTGAATCCTCATCTGAGAGTTTTGCGTTTTGTATCGAATTTGGAACTCAGAAGATGCATAATATAGTTCATAAGTCAACAAGAAACATTGAATCTTGACTCCCTGAGTTTTTTAGAAAACCGCGCCAAGTACGTTGGTCCTGACATTTTTTTTCAATTTTTTTTTGTTCACTGATTCTTCATAGTTTCCAGCAAGCTTAGCGCTAATTTCTCATTTCATTCTTTTTTTCAATTTTTCAGAACAATTTGCGGTCATTTGTATAATTTCAAGTCGCAGGATCTTATTTTTCAATAAATACTTCTCTGCCGATTACAACGCGATGAAACGAGTACTTGGCGTAAGTTTTTTCAAAAAAGTTTTTTTTGATTTTTTATTAAATTTCAGTCATTTTTTCAATATGAAATCAGTAGCGAATTGGTAAAACGGTTTAAGTCGATTTCATCCTAAGGTCAGTTTTTAATAAATAGCTTGAGATCTATTAATCTGTGTGTTCATCTCCATTTCAATTAGATATAAGAAAATTGGATCACGGGTAATTGGAGTAAGAAGAAAACAATGTCAATGAATTTTCATTGAAAGCGACGTTTCGCTAAATATATTTTAGCTTCCTCAGGCTGTAAAGAAAAACATTACAAACATCATACACATTAGAAATGTCATCAAAAATTAACATCATCTATATGAAGAAATATAAATATAAACATAAATAAAATTGTATATTTGTCAACACATCGTAGAGAAATTCATAACATAACCTCTTACACTGTAAAAACATTCAAATTTTCGTAAGGTTACTCAATCTACTAGTGGAGCACATACCTTGACATTACTGACATCTGGTCACATTAAATAAATAAATGGTTTTTATATAGGAAGGAGACATTTTTAGTGGAAAACATATGAAAGAAACTTGCACTTGTCAAACCCACGAGGCCACTGCCATCTATGTGTATCAACACAACCTTCCGTCTACTCCAACACATGTGGTGTCGGACGCCATCCCACGGAATATCCTGGTATTATTCATCTTCTGTTTCTCTCCTCCATTTGATGTTTAAATTTCCTCAACAATCCAATGTACATTGAATTCAAGTTTTGTGTGTCCTTCCTTTTATTCACAGTGTTATTAAGTGTGATATAAACCATTTCACTAATATTTCTCTTTTTCCAATGCGATTCAGAGTCTAGAATGCTGACATTATCAAACTGAAAATTATGTCCTGTGTGGAAGTGATGATCTGCCAACGCAGTCTTCTCCGGAACAAGGATTTTTTCAGGTTTACAGTCCCTTTTGTGCTGTCCAATTCGTGTATTTACTAAACACTTCGTTTGACCGACGTAGCACCTCGGACATTCACATGGAATCTTATACACGACTTCAGATCTCTTAGTAGTTGGAATTGGATCTTTTAGTCTCGAATATAAGTCTCCTACTTTTTTCACGTTGTAGGGAACAAGTCTAGAGTCTGTGTTTCTCAGGCATCTATTGAGTTGTTGAAACAGGCCTTGGATCAACGGAAACGGGAACACTTTCTTAATCTCCGGTTCAGGTCTAACGTAATTTTCATCCATTCATCGATTGGTTAAAAAGTTATTGCCAATCTTACCCGTTTTCTTTTCCATCTCTCAATGAACCCTCAAGAATCAAATCAATTCTGGAATCCGTTTGTTGCGCCATCTGAGTCGAAAGACACAGACTTCTATGAGAAAGTGGCGCTGATGTCTTGTAAAATACTAGATGTGACACAGGTCCCTCGAGTTACCGACCGATTCAGTAGAGTTTCGGTATAGTTTGATCCGTTTTCCCTGCACTGAAGGCAGTCGCTGAACATGGAAAATAAAAACGCAATTGTGGTCATTTCATTGCAACCAACTCAGTGACTCCAATGTGACCAATAACTTTCGGAGATAATAAAATTTGCGAAAATATGCACAGTAGCTTGTTGCTATGTGCATATCTTCGTTAATATTGAATTAATTAAATGAATAGACACATCAATGGATAGCTGATATGCAATTTATATAGTGCGTAACGAGATTTTCTCGTCACGGTAAAATACACACAGTGAGTGAGTAGAGTTGGGAGAGAGAGAGACAGGAGGAGGCATCTGACGTCAGCCGAACAAGGCTCGACTGACGGTGAATAGATCATGGAGGAGAGGGGATACGCCAGTTCGGGTGGATTGAGCTTCCCACTCTCCAAAGTGACCGTTTTGGTATGCTATCGCTAATTTAGCATTCGTGCAGTTGTGGTTGGGTAGAATAGGGCCGACGTACAGGCTTCCCAACTGTGCGGTGTTAAAGGCTCCGCAGACTTAGCCTAGGGACGGACGGGCAGGTGTAAGAACTGCCGCTTCCCCTTCTCCGAGGAGATTGATGTCGGGCCAATCAGGCTGGTCCACGTCGAGAGAACGTAGCTCGAGTGGTACTGGAATGAGAAGCCTAGACTGGGAAGTTAAGCCCTGGGAGATTTCTGGTTAGTTCAGAACGGGCGCTCGTACAGAGCGGAACATAGAGATGACTGGCGAGTTATCGGAAGGCGTCACCTCGCATCGAGCGGGGAGGCGAGCAGAGGGAGATGCTCCTGCATCTCCCGAGTAGAGAATAGCGCTGGTTTCCGGTCGCGTGGAGTGCTACGTGGCCGGGCTTTGGATCTTCCGGCGAAACGATTGGGTGTTGGAGTGGACGTGTAGGTCGGGAGTTAACAGTGTCTCTGGCTGGGCCTTCGTCGCATTCGCCTCCTAGTCAAAGTAGCTGGGGGAATCTGACTCGCGATGATATTGCTGTTACTGGATGTGGAGGGAAAACCGCGTGAGCGTGTAGATCGGGAGTTAACAGTGTCTCTGGCAGGGTCTTCGCTACACGTGCCTTCACATTCCGGGCCCCGAGGGGTTAGAAGGATTCGCAAATCGGTCAAGGCCACTCGCCGTTAGCGATAACGCCGAGTGCGAAAGTCGGCTGATCGGGTAGAAATAACCCCGAGGCGAAGTACACGAGACTATGAGTCGGTTGAGAGAAGAATTCTCTCCGTATTCGCCGTCGGGGACGTGAAAACAGCCTCGATGAGCGAGCGGAAGCACTCCTAACATGGTGGACCTCGCCCCTCTACCGTGAAATACTGATGCTAGCGTGGCATCCGTGGGTCCCGTCCACGAGAAGTCCTCCAGGTGACGAGTTTTCCCTGGAGGCCGGTTTAGTTAGGTTTTCCGGATAAAATCTAGCTGGCGCCCAAATCGTAGCGATATGAGGAATGGGTAAAGAGTAGTTTGGGATTATTTCCCCGGTGGAAAACTGGAGGAAAATCCCTTACAAGTGTAACTAAGGACAGTTTTGGTGTAAGTAGTGAAATTAATTTAATACCACCAAAAATTGAATCGGAGGTAATGGAAGGGGAAGTTGTGTCATGTATAGATATTTGGTAGCGCTCGGCCTTGTTATGTGAGGTTATGAAACGAGTACTTGGCCGATAAGCTACCGCGTATCTCGATAAACAAAATCAACAAACTCCGTCGAATTAGATCTTTGAGGCAACTCGCTGAAGCAATAAAAGAGAATCTGGACCTGGGAAATGATGCAAATTTTCCGTAGGAAGTAAAGATTACGATATTATAGGAAAATGAAAGCTTTTCGTATAATGGACGGTAATCCGCTCCATCACTACCCACTTTTTCCCTAAACAAACAAATATGAATACCTGCCGAGAAATTCCCAGTGGATATTATTATATATATCTACCCCGGAACTTAGATGGTTGTAAGATGCATCGAACATATCAGCACTGAATACGTAAAATGAGGATTTTTCGGGACACGTGGCGGTTGACTTAAAGGTTGAACAAAAGAATCTAAGGCCAACGTATAAAAAAAACCGACATATTTCGGCATACTTCATATTTCCATCTTACTCGGTTCAAACGTGCGCAGCCGCTTTCTCCTTCTCTTTTTTGAGAAGCTCTGTCCCCCCCCCCCCCATAGGACAACAATCATTAAATCGACATATTTCGGCGTACTTCATATTTCCATCTCACTCGGTTCGAACGAGCGCAGCCGCTTTCTCCTTCTCTTTGACGAGAAGCTCCCCCCCCCCCCCCCATAGGACAACAATCATTAAATCGACATATTTCGGCGTACTACATATTTCCATTTCACTCGGTTCGAACGAGCGCAGCCGCTTTCTCCTTACGATGGATACGTGCCAACGTATAAACGTATGAACCCCTAAAAGAAACTACTTATTCTTTTTGTCGAAGTGACAGCCCTAGTAATACAAGGCTGGGAATCGGTTATGAAAAATTTCGCAATAACTCTTAACTCGGGACACCTGCCTGAAAATCTATTGAGATTAGAGGACAAAATTTAGGAGATGTATCGAACGTACGATCGAACCATGATGGAAAATTTTGGGAAACGTGGCTAACGATTTAGCTAAGACGAACCCACGATCGTCTAGTGAAGACGACGCTAAATCTCCAATCAGGGGGGAGGAAAAAGTAGCCGTTAGAAACTTGAGGGAGGGTACCAAGAATATAAAAGGAGGATGCAGCCCTTCTAAGTATCTAAGTATTATACCGAATTTGTCAGCGAGAAATGTAAGATAGAAGTTGTTAGCAGCCAAAAGTCAGAACCAGTACTTGCCATAGACAATCATCAGAATTCTACATCTCTTGATATAAAGAGTCCTGTACTGAATCATTGGATTCTACATCTCTTATTATAAGAGTTCAGCACTAATTACGAGATTTCACAGGAAGTGATTTGCTCAATTAAGATTGCGACCAGTCTCGAAGATCTTCATCTTTTGTTGCAAGAGTCTTGTACTAAATCTGTTCACGAGGTTTTGACGGAAGTGATTTCCTCTTCAAGTACTACAACCAATATCCGGATCGCAATCAGGCTCATGCGGATCCTGTTCACCATTGTCCTGGTCTACGCAGCAATCTGGTTCTACCTTAAGATCCAGTGTGAATTGCGCATCCTAAAAACCATTGAACTTGGGACACAGCGCAAACCCCAGTACCAGTAACTATTCTACGATATCATCTACCGGCTCTGAGCTGGTAATCTGCCGACACCTCCGAATTCTCTCTGAATTCTTCCTGATTTGACGTCTCATCACTATTGCATCTACCTGTCGAGACCGATACTACAACATCCAAGGATTCAACCAACATCAGACTCATCTTACCTGAGTGATTTATCCTCCCTCCCTTCATTCAACCACTGTAAATAATTTTGAGAGATCAACTTAACATATCTTTATTTTCCTACAAATATCTTTCCTTTTTCCTTTCGGTTTTATCTTGAAACACAGTGTAATTTGATTCAGTCTGTGGAACAAATTAGTCTCATTAAAGGGGTATTATTCATCTTTTCTACCTACGTAACCTTTCTCTTTCGACTCTTGCGTTGTATACCATTTTCGTACTTTAGTACCTAATCCCACGCAATCAAATCCCAACTACTGAGAAGAATCTTTCCCTTATTCTTTCGATTTTCTTCCGGATGTAACTAGTTACGGTCCGATCAACTCTGAGGTCCCCTTAAAGTTATTTAAATCGAATCACCCGCGTGAAAAAAATATATATCCGGACATATATCCCAGTTATATCCACTTATATTTCGGCCAAAAATGTAATATGCCAGATATATACTGAGTATAAATGGGCAGATATATCTCGATCGAAATATTTAGCTTTATATCTAAAATATATCTCAGATATATTTTCGGCCAAAAATGTAGTATGCTAGATATATTCTCGATATAAGTGTATGGATATATGTTCTTTCTATAAGGGCAATGATTCGTGTACAACCATAACATCAGCATAAAAAAATGTGTGCGTAGAAATCACGCGCGACAGAAGTGAAACTTCATAGCTTTATGTATATGCTAGAATGATTTTAAATTCAAATTGTTCATTTATTATATTATCTCATAAAGAGTGGAGCTACTTAACGCTTATTGAATCGAAGCTACCCCATTGTACCGGTAGATGGCTCCATCAGCATCGAATCTGTCAGAATTGTCGTTACATACCCCCACTTCAAACGTTGTATCCCCACCCTCCGTTTCCGTTACATAGATTGAGTTTACTCCCGTGCGATAAGGAGTTTCACTTCAAAATCGAAATGCCTCAACGAATAGGATAACCTTATAAATATGACATAAACAGTACTACATAATTTCGAGTGAAACGATGGGATAGATTCAGTTACACAAACTACTAGATAGCTCGAAGGGTTGATTAACTAGCCAAAAGACGAAGCCGCATGGTTTATTACCGTGACTGCGCGTTACAACCCCGCGGTATGAATGATAAATCTCAACTAGGCAAATACAGTAATTTAACATCGGCTAACGAGAGTCATCTATATGGTAAACAGTCGGAGGATGTTTCGTACTACCGTGCTTTACTTCCCCAACCATCGTCCTACGAATAGATACACTAGGGATAGTTACAAACGTCAACCGTTCTCCTTACTTGTCTCAGGAGTTTGTGCATCGCTGGGTTAAAAATACGAGAGGACTCTCTCAAATGCTTAATTTTTGGGAGATTTGGTCAACAGTTATTTTATGGTTCAGTAAATACAATTTATTTAATAGGATTACGAAGTGAAAAAAATTACTGAACAAGAGAAAACCATTCTACAATGCAATCCTATTTCAATGTTTCAGAAAATTTTTATTATTAATTTTTGTAGGGAATTGAATATTCGTTCCGTGAATTATATAATATTTTGAGTTGATGTATTTCACTTGATTTTGATAAAATTTGCATTGTTCATGATTCAACATAATGAATTTTAATTGCGATTGGTTTAATTGAAAGATAACAATGGCGAGAGCATTGATTGGAAAGTTATTGAGAGGAATGAAATTATTTAGAAATGTATTTCTGAGAGGGAAATTGGGAAAAAAATTCAGGATTACGTCAAAAGCTATATCTTTTCATGGCTTGATCTATGGTATCAATTTTGTCCGCCGTGAATTCTCGGTTGACGTCTTCGAAAAGCGTTATTTATTGCACATAAGCTCCTTTCAGAGAGCCGACAGTTTGCAGGACAGAACCTAGGTAATACCAGAGAGGATCAAAATTCAGGTTTTTTCCTCCTTTCTTCAGACAAAAAATTACGAGCTGTCAATATCTAGAAATTCTAAAAATTTAATATTCCCCTTGGTATGTTAAAAACAAGAGTCTATGATAAAGATTACGTTATGTGAAAGATTATTCTTAGAATGAAAGAGTGACGCATTATTGTTGAGAGAATTGAAAAATTCCAAAGATAATAATCCGACGATTTTTCATATGAATTTCCTCTCTTTTTTGCTTGAAAATGAATTACTACTATCCACACTGATAGGAAATTTCGCACCGGATTTTCAGTAAAAATTTATGAAATGAAAATTTACATTTTTATATGCAATTTCAAAATAATTCATCACGGAAAAAATTACTAATTTCATTGAAAGTTAATTAAGATTTCTAATTTTCTTTATTTTTTTCCATGCAGGTGCCATCTAAGTATGGGTCATACCAGGAATGATGCCGCTTCTCTTTTTTTCTCTCACTTAATGACAGAATCTCCATTCAGAGAATGTTTTTTATCATTATTGTTGGATTTCCTAAAATGAAATATTATAAGAATCAATCTCTCTATAAACTCAAGTATTCATCATATCGGATCGTTCAGTTATTCAAAATGAGATTTGTTTATATATGTTTTTATGTTCCCTGGGACACCCGATGATGGGCGACCACGACTAGTATAAACAGAAGATGAAATGAAGAATAAGTAGAATATTAGTCATGAGTGGTCCATAGTATTGATCCTATGATTGTAGTAGTTAGTCTCCATGTACCGGAGGTACAGTAAAGATCAAATGTGTCCACCAAGTACGACCCAAAAAGAGTTTAAGTTGAACCAATTCACCGAGTTATTATTCAATTTTGATCCATGTAGTGAGAATAAATTACTTTGATTTATAAATATGCTCTTAATAAAGTCTTAAGAGGATACAAGATAGATACAACGATATTGTGTTCGGTAAGGTTTGGTTTTAAGTATGAATGGAGGTAGAACTCTTCACTGGTCAAAACCGGAGTGTCCCTTAGGTCTTTAACCCCGTCGCTGGTCAGTCTTAGAGCCTCGTTGAAGGTCCCACGTCACTATGAAGTGTGCAGTACTCGTCAATGTCCATCTTACTTCAGCGACAGGTATAAGTATGTACTCTCACATTCCAATTGAAAAATAGTGCCACTACACCCTAAATTCCAATAATTATCAATTAGTAACGTTCTTTATTTCATCATTTTTCTGAGAAAAAATAAATAGTGATGATACTTATATATTTAATTCCTCCAACTGAAACCCAATTGGAGAGAAATGAGATCACTCAGTTCACATGAAGGAAATCTGAGCTTACCCAGAGGATGCACAGCAAGATTCGTATAATTGGTGGAGAATCTTCTGGGTGTGAGTGAAGCTGAATCACCGGTTGTTGTGTGCAATTTCCGGTTCACGTGTTCGCTTTAACGCAGCCTATACATTCTACCTCGGTTTACATGGGCTGCATGGCGAACCCGAAAGTCAATTGCAAGAGGTTTCCTGCATGGCCATATGTGGCCGAAATTAGGATGGGAAAATAATCCTATAAATACCACTCGAGCTTTAAAAGTAATCGGGTAATTCCCTCAAGGTTCCCTGCACACAATTGTAGTCGTCAAGTTCCTCAGGAAAAATCAAGCGTGCTTCACACCCATGATTTTTTAACTTGAACAATTTGACTTCTTTGTTTGTTTGCAACGAACCTATCGGGAATTACCTGATAATTTTGACGCTTCTTCCTTTGTAATTTGTAATTTTCTAATGTTTTTTTAAATTTGTTGATACAGAATAATAAATATTGCCCTGAAGATGGACACATAAAGTGTCCGAAATGTTGGTCAATATCATGAAAAGAATTTTTACTTTTCATTTGTTCCTTTAATAAGTATCTCTCAATGATCGCTAAATTGGCCATTTTGAAGTTTTTAAAGACAATCATTATTCATTTTCTTCTAATCATATTTCCCTTCAAATTTCATTATCTTATTTTTTGGTTTATATATCAGAATGGAAGGTAAATTTGAGAGAATAGATCAGAGTTAAATGTATAAGACATTGGATAATTTATTATCAGTATTTCTCGTAATATTAAATCACAACGTGTTGACTCAAGTGTAAACGTATTTGGAGTAACATATATATATTAGTAATACAATTCTGGCGAATAGGATGCTGCCAGGTATAACAGAAGCTAGTGACGTCAACTGGGCGCGTAGATTTGAATCAAATATTTCAACACGCTTTCTCAAATCAACCGCTCTCATGTGCATGGAATCTAGCTGGCAAAAGCAAAGATCTGTAACAATCAAACAGAATGAAATTCTTTATCTTTATGAAATATAGCAACTTAATTTCCAGCAAGTCCAAGCTTCTTGGCAAAGTAATCATATTTAGGCGCTGACAACGGTTTGGTCATTACATCAGCAACCATCTCCTCTGTAGGCGTATGTTGCAACCTGATTAACTTCTTCTTAATCACCTGGCGAATAGCATGGTATCTGATGTCAATTTGCTTTACTCTGGGGTGGAACATGTCGTTCTCTGCAATAATCTGTGCTCCAATATTGTCACAGTGTAGGATTATCTCTGCAGGTAGACTGTATCTCAATTCTTCCAAATAAGTGTGTAGATACACCGCCTCCTTGAACGCCTCTGTCATACTGACATACTCAGCCTCTACAGTAGACTGTGCAACAACTGGTTGCTTCTGTGCCTTCCAATCCAAAGACGCTCCACTCATCAGAAACACAAATCCAGTATAGGATTTACGATCTACTGTGCAGTTCCCATAATCAGCATCCACGAATCCATGTAATCCCAAGTCTGATTTTTTATAAACCAAAGACCAACTCATCGTCCCCTTCCGATACCTTAAAACCCTCTTAGCTGCTCCCCAGTGTACTGCAGTTGGACAATCGTTAAACTGAGCTAGCATACTCACAGTCTGAGAAATATCTGGTCTTGTTGCTACACTTAGATACATCAAAGAACCAACCAGCTCTCTATATGGACCAACTTTTGTATCTCTCTTGTCATCTTTCGCCTTCTCAAGTTTTAATCCAACGCATGCTGGTGTAGACACTGGATTGCAGTCTGCCATATTAAACTTTTTCAGCGTATCTTCAATATATTTCCTTTGATGAATTTTTATTTGATTTTTACCTTGTTCAATCTCAATGCCCAAACAGTATTTAGCATGACCTAAATCTTTTACTTCAAACTTGCTTTTTAAAACATTTTTAATACGATTCAGCCAATCACTGTCATGAGCCATTATCAAAATATCATCCACGTATATTAATAACATCACCGGACCTCGACATTCGTGAGATACGTAAACACATGGATCGGAAAATGTGGGAACCAGGCCAATATCTTGAAGAACTTGATCTAAAGATGCATGCCATTGTCTTCCAGATTGCTTCAATCCATAAATCGCCTCCCGCAATCTGCAAACATTCTTACCAAGTCTCAAGTCACCCAGCATCTTCTGAGCTCTTTCCTGTACCTTAACGTCATTTTCCGTTCTTACAATTTCCTCAAGAGCCTCTTCGAGAATGAGTGGTGACTCCATGTACAATTTCTCCTCAACACTACCATTTAGATAGGCTGTAGTTATCTCCAGCTGATGAATAGGTAACTGATTCTGAACTGCAAGTGTCACCATCAATCTCACAGACATAAGTCGTGCTACTGGAGCAAAAGTATCGATGTAATCAAACCCTGGTCTCTGAGTAAAGCCGCGTGCCACCAAACGAGCTTTTCTCCTCTCCAACGTTCCGTCTGCATTAAATTTATTCCTGAGTACCGTCTTACATCCAATTGTACATCGACCTGATGGATTCTCTGCCATCTCCCATGTTCCATACTTCACATGTGACCTGATCTCCGCTACAATTGACTTTTTCCACTCCACAGCATCATCACCTGACAAAGCTTCTTTAATATCCACTTCAGCAGTATTAGAAACAAATTCTATCAAATTAGCTTCAATCTCGCTCTGATCATCGACTTCATCCAGCTCTGCAGACCCATTTTCATTAACACCATCCATTGGAGTAGGACCATCATCATTTACATCCTTGAAAACATCGTCACTGTCATCCTCACCATCAGTTTTACTCCTTTTTTCTGTTTGATCAATAGAAACTGATGCATCTAATCCTCTCTTTGATCCACAACGCTCAATTTCAGGCTGTACCTCGCCCTCTTGAATGTCCTGTTCACTTGACACACTTGAAATCAAATTAAACTGTCGACCCGGCCTTCCAGGCAACCCAGTTCTCTTCAACCTCGGACGACCTGGACCTCTCTTAAATAACAGATTCGGACCAATCTCAGTCTCGATGGACTCTTCATGTACAGAAGGCTCCACAAATACCTCTTCTTGCCCCTCATCAGGCACTTTGACCTCCGGCTCCGAATTCCGATGGTTCACATCAATGAACTGATCCAAAGTTGGTCTGGAGGTTTTCCGAGGAAACTCGTCAAAAATCTTTACATCTCTGGAGATTATTACCTTTCTTTCACTTGGAATCCACACCCTGTAGGCTTTAGCATCTTCAGCATAACCAATTAACCGTCCTTCGAACGATCTCTCAGCATACTTTCCCTTTCCAGGTGTCTTATCTAGAACATAAACCTTTGCACCAAAAGTTATTAACTGTTTTACCTCTGGCTCTCTGTTAAACCACTTCTCGTGAGCTGTTTTTCCATCTAGACTCCTGCTTGGACACCTGTTCCTTATATAATTGGCAGTAGCAACTGCCTCAGCCCAAAAACAAGGTGATAAGTCTGAATCCAAGATCAAACATCGTGCCATTTCATTCAATGTCCTGTTTCGACGCTCAGCTACTCCATTTTGCTGTGGCGTGTGTGGCACGGTGAACCTCCTTTGAATTCCCTCAGATTTCACAAACTCATCAAACTGCGTACTGCAGTATTCTCTACCGTTGTCAGATTGCAAACTCTTAACCTTCGATCCAGTCTGTTTTTCCACGTAGTTCTTATACTCCTTAAACTTTTCAAGAACTTCGCTACGATTCTTCATGAAGTAAACTTTACACCAGCCACTGAAATCATCGATAAACGTGACAAAATACCTCTGTCCTCCTCTCGATGGTACTCTCATGGGACCACAGATGTCTGAATGGACTATACCCAGTTTATCACTACAACGTTCAACTCTACTTTTGAATGGTTGTGCTACCAACTTCCCTCGAAGACAAGCCTCACAAGGGCCTAAGCTCTCATTACCACAAAGCTTTACTCCTGGAATCAACCCACTGGATATCATTCTTTTCACATCCTGCTCATTCAAATGTCCCAAACGACTGTGCCACAACCTCAGACTGGAAGAATCGGTACCCTCTGACGCTGCCTGTGCATACGCTGTTGTCTCTCTGATGTAATAGAGATCACCTACCCGATCAGCTATTAATCGAACAGATCCATCTGCTCCTCTTACAACAGCTCCTTCCTTACTGAAAATCACTCGATTTCCCTTATCAACAATTTTTGCCACAGACATTAAGTTAGTACGTAAATCCTTTACAAATAATGTTTCCTCTAAACGTACTGACCTTGACTCTCCATTTACTTTAGCAAGAAGCCTCACGTCACCTCTAGCACTCACCCCAGTTGAACTGCGATTTGCTAACCTCACCTGGGAACGACCATCCTCCTTCAGGGTCTCGAAACTCTCCTCATCCTTGCAAATGTGTGAAGTGCAACCACTGTCTAAGCACCAACTGTGTGTCCCTGACACACTCACCACCTGCTTCACTTCCTCCTCAATGAGAAAAATATCCTCCCTGGTTGATGGGTCCTGTGACCCTTCTGACTGTCCCATACTAGCTGAATGGCAATCTCTAGCTATATGCCCTTCACGATCACATTTGTAGCAAACTCTGGGGTCGAAATGACGTTTTCCACCTTTCCAATTTCGCTTCTTCTTCTTCTTATTACTATTATTATTACCTGACACCTGACGATTGGCTAACAGCGCACCAGCATCCTCATTTTTACCTGACCTCTTACGAGCATCACTCTCTTCATTTATTTTAATGTCTCTGGGTCTGGTAAATCATCTCTAGCCTCGATTGCACACCTGAAATTCTCGTACGATGCAGGTAAACTAAATAACAACAAAATACTCAGTAGCTCTGGGTTAATGTCCACTGACATCACTGCTAGTCTGTCCACTGCATCGAAAAACTTGGACATGTGTACTCCTACGTCCTCACCTTCTTCCATTTTGTGCGCAATCAACTGATGAAAAAGAGCAGCCTTTCGAGCAGGACCTTTTGAAGCAAACTCAGACTCCAACTTTTCCCACACCGATTTCGATGTTGTACAATATTTTGTTAACTTTACCAAACCTGGACTAATCGTCAATATTAAATCTGACTTTGCTTTTCGATCCTTACGAGCCCATGCTTTGTAAAGGGCTGCAGATGCTGCATCATTTTCTTTAACCTCTGGTGCTGGTTTCTCACCGCTGACATAATCCCACGTATCTTGCTTGATTAACAATGCCTCAACCTGGAGTCTCCAGGTATCATAGTTCTCTCTCGTAAGATACTGGATTCTCGTAGACCCAACCGTTCCCTCAGCCATGGTAATAATTTTCAAACACTGATCAACCGTTTCTAACCTGTCTTTTCAAACTCTTCAACTCGCTTTTTCTAAACCCTGAATTCACGACCGTTCTGGGCCCATAACCTTTTGGTTTATATATCAGAATGGAAGGTAAATTTGAGAGAATAGATCAGAGTTAAAATTATAAGACATTGGATAATTTATTATCAGTATTTCTCGTAATATTAAATCACAACGTGTTGACTCAAGTGTAAACGTATTTGGAGTAACATATATATATTAGTAATACAATTCTGGCGAATAGGATGCTGTCAGGTATAACAGAAGCTAGTGACGTCAACTGGGCGCGTAGATTTGAATCAAATATTTCAACATTATTATTCATTGATTATACAGGGTGTCCCGCAACCGATCACTGTCCTGAAAGGGTATTGGAGAGGATCATTTCTGGGATCGAAAGTTCCTCTTCAACTTTTGGATGCGAGCTTTTTTTTTTATTTTTTCAATTTTTTCCCTGCCTGACCTTATATTTTTTTCTGTCTGTTACTACTCATTCCAGGGCTGAAATTTTATTTTTCATAAAGGGTTCAATTTTTTTTTGGATCTTTTTCGGCGTAGTGCCACATACAAACTTAAAACCCCACTCATCCTCATCCTTGGCATTTAGCGCCTCCAATTATTTTCGGAAATGAAAAACTAAATTGCAAAATTATTTTTTTTTCTTTCATTTTTGGGTATTTTTATCCCCGACGGCACCGCCACAGGGGTATATGCGTTTGACTGAAAGCAGGTCCATGTTTTTGTGCGTTATTCCAGCCCTCACTTCTCTGTAAATATGCTGTTAATTATGTTTTTAGGCCTAAAGTGAAGATAATCGCTCAAGAATCATTCTTGTCACTCTTTTGTAACTATCGTTAATCTTTATTTTTCAATAACTGGAAAATAAAAAATGATTTTTTAGAAATAACTGGATAGGTTGGAATATCCCTAGGGGCGAAAGTGTTATGTCCTACCGTTTTCTACTAGCAGGACGGTGGCGCCAGTTACTATTTCTGCGCCAACTTTGAATGTGGATTCGTTAGCCGCTAAAGCCCTGAAGAGCACTCCATCGATGTTAACTTTATTTGTATGATATTTATTGGGAAAAGAAGGGTTTTGTATATTTAATAATTCAACACAAGTGCTTAAGAGAGCACATTAACAATTTATTATTTAACTGAACTTAACTTTTCACTACAAAACACTTTGAACTCCAATTATGTTTTAATAATTAAACTCGAAGAGAGAAGCAGAAGGCTTTAGGTACAACTGAGTAATTTTCAACTCTACAACTCCAAACTTGGAGAGTAACTGATGAGACTTCGACAATTTTCGTCTCTCGTTAGCTTGGTCAAGCGTCCATGAGGTGTAAACTATTTTCAAGAAAAGAGGGGGTTCGACAAATCGTATGCGAGGAAATTCTTCAAATATCGAGGAGCGGTGGTCAGTGAGGGTAGCGAGGAGAGGTTGGTGCTCTCGGTACATCTCGGTACATCTCGGTACCTCTCGTTACATTTGGGGAATGGCCCAGGGTCCAGACATGTCGCGACTTGAACGATGGGGGACAGGCCCAGAACCGAGACGTCTAGGCTCGAACTTTGGGTGTCCATACGACCCAAAGAGATTAAGTCATAAAGTGGAACAAGTAGGCCATCCCCCATGCGGCTGGTGTTAAGCATTGAAAGAAATGCGTTATGTTATTATTCTTTTATTATTATTTATAATTGTTATATTATGTTTCTTTTTTTTTTCTACCAATTCTATTGGCAGTAAGCTTCCCGACAAACAATTGATTGGTGAATGATGAGCACATTTTTTCTGTAAAATTTCTTGGCCATCAATTTACCATTTCTTTTCTATGATTTTTTTATTCGCTGAAGAAAACACAATATGAAAATTCACAAAATTCATCGAGAACTCCTGTTGGAAAAATTTCCACAAAATATTTGTTGGAGAACAAACTCTGTCGAGAAAAATTGAATACAGATTCGTGAATTTGAAGCAAAAAACAGTTATCAATAGCTGTATCTCAGGAACAAAAAGACAGATTAACGTAAAATTTTATAAAGGTGTATAAAGTGAAAATATTAACTACTAGCCCAAATTCCAGAACTTTAGCCCAAACTCAAGTAGCATTAGAGAGCGCCTGAGCGAGTTTTAGATGTGAAAATAGAAAAACGCCAATATCTCGAAAACTTTCAATGGGCGGATATGCATTTTTTGATTGAACTAGATAGAAAATATCGTGACTAATATTTTGCAAAAAAAAAAAAATCACAATCGGTCCCATAGTTTTTGAGATATCCAACAAAGTAGTTTTACACTCAAAGTCGAATATCTCCGGAACTACTGGTCCGATTGCGTCCAAACAAAATAGCAACCTTTATAATTATAAGGCCTAAAATCATGCCAAGTTTCAACTTTTTATCTCGAATAGTTCTCAAGTTATCGTGCGTACAAGGATTTGAGGCAAAAAATAGAAAAAGCGCAATAACTATGTTAATTTTACATCCCCGGAAAAAATTAAATCGTTAAAAAAGATGGTTACTTTTATGACAAATATTTTGAAAAAAAAAAAAAAATCGATACCTTGTATCATTTTTGAGATATTGAAGAAAAACGATTTTTCGAAAAACGGCTATATTTCAGGAAGAAATAGACCGATCAAGCTGAAATTTTGCACAGACTTTCATTCAACTAATATCTATCAATGGTCGGAATTTGAAATTTTTAGCAATAACTTTTGCCCTTTTTGCTTCCGAATGGAAGCATTATAATCGTGCGATTTTGAGAATTTCTAATTTTGATTGGAAATGATGCAGAATGTCATGAAACGTGGAGAAATGATGTTTTTAGAGTCATGTCTGTCTGTATGTATGTGACAATTTGGGTTTTGGGTAATCTATTTTTAGAAAATTTAACATAAATACGGTAAAATTTCTTAGTAAAAATCTGAAATTTTGGCACATGGTACCTATGAATATACTCAACTTTGTCGCGAAGTTTCAGTCCGATCGGTCAAGTAGTTCCTGAGATATAACGGTTTGTTTGAATTTCGTTTTTCCTCAATATCTCAGAAACTACTGCACCGATTTCAATTTTTTTTTTTTTCAAAATACTTGATTCGATGGCCTCTATCTATATCAATAAAAATATATATACCGGTTCATACAAAGTTTAGGAGATATCATCATTTTTCTGTTTTTCCAAAAAAAATCTTGTACGCACGATAACTTAAAAAAAAATGATGTCAGCAAGTTGAAATTTGGTACGATTATAGCTCTCATAATAGCAAAGGTTCGTATTGTGAATGGGCATAATCGACCAAGTGGTTCCTGAGATAATCAACTTTTTGTAAAAATATGTTTTATCAAATATCTCACAAAGTACTTAACGGATTTGATTTTTTTTTTTTTCAAAATACTCGTCTCAACAGTCACTAACTAGATCAATCAAAATATGTATACCTGTTCATAGAAAGTTTTCGAGATATTGCAGTTTTCTGTTTTTTTGCTTCTTCAATTCTTGCACGCGCCATAACTTGAGAAAAAACGAACATAGGAAGTTGAAATTTGGTCTGATTATAGCTCTCATAATATTGAAGGTTTGTAAAATTCATTGGCTTCCGGATGGATACCGCGTTGGTTTTCAGCATTGTGCCGACGTTTCGCAAACATTGCAGTCTGCATCTTCAGGGCTAAGAGCTCCGATTCTGAGCTCCTGTGTGACGGGGTAGTTCTTTTATGGCTCCTCATGATGGTGGGGGTAGAGGAGTGTGGTGGGGGAAGTCAGCCAATCAAATGTCTTTAATTGATCAGCTGATCAATTAAAAAACCGGGAGGACAGTCTTCCAAATAGGGTTCACCTGATATCCTGTGTCCCTGTTCAGGTTGTTGGGATTCTTGTGGGTCTCTAGGCCTTCTCGATATTTTCTTTCAAAATATCCTTTAGACCTCGCCAACATTTTGGCCTGGTCATATCTGATGGTGTGACCAGTGTCCATATAATGTTCCGCCAGGGCAGACAATACATTGTGACCATATTTGGAACACCGTTGGTGTTCTTTGATCCGTGTACTGATCCTCCTCCCGGTTTCCCCAATGTACACTTTTCCGCATGTGCAGGGGATCTGATACACTCCTGGGGTGCTCAAGAGTGGTCTCTGATCCTTGGTATTGGGCAACATCTGTCCAATCTTTGTTGGTGGTTGAAAGATCGTTCTGATGTTGTGTTTCCCCAGTACCTTGCTGATGCGGTCAGTCGTTCCTCTTACGTAAGGGAGGAGAGCCATCTTAGGTCTGTCCTGGTTGACCTCAGGAGAAGCCTCGGTGGGAGAAGAGATGTTTTTCTCCAACCTTTGTTTGATCCGTCTGATCTGTTGGATCTTGTACCCGTTGTTGCTCAAAGCTGTCTCCAGGTGCTCTATTTCGCTGTCCAGGTTGGAAGGTTGGGAGATGGTGAGGGCTCTGTACATCAAAGAGCTGATGACAGAGTTCTTCTGGGAAGGGTGATGGTGGGAGTTGACATTGAGGTATCTATCCGTGTGTGTTGGCTTACGATACACTTGATGGCCCAGCGAGCCATCCTCATTGCGTCGTACCAACACATCTAGGAAGGGGAGGCAGCCTCCCTGCTCAATTTCCATAGTGAACTTGATACTCGGATGTTGAGTATTCAAGAATTGAAGGAAATTAGTTAGGGATGTTCTGCCATGTGGCCAGATGACAAAGGTATCATCTACATACCTATACCAAACAGTGGGTTTCAGATCTGCTGACTTCAGTACTTCATTTTCAAAGTGTTCCATGAAGATATTGGCTATGATTGGCGAAACAGGAGAGCCCATGGCTGCTCCTGATCTCTGTTCATAGAACTCTCCTTGAAACTACATCAAAGCTCACGAGGATATCCTCCGGAGAGGTCTGGAGGGTTTTAAATTTGCTCACGAAATCCAGAGAATGTTGGATATAGGAGCCATTCTGACCTGTGAGTTTCTGTAGAGGTTTGGTGAGGTACTTTGCCAGTTGGTAAGTTGGACCACCAATGTTACTGACGATAGGCCTCAGAGGGACAGACTGCTTATGGATTTTCGGGAGTCCATAGAGTCTGGGAGGAAAGGATTCTTTGGGAGTAAAGAGTTTCCTGAGTTCAGGCGAGAGGTCAGCCTTTTTCAGAAGTTCAGTAGTTCTGCGTTCGATTGTGGGAGTTGGATCTTTCTTGAGTTTGGTGTAAACTCTAGAGTCACTCAACATCCCCGAGATTTTCGCAAAGTAGTCATCTTTATCTAAAACCACTGTGGCATTGCCTTTGTCTGCGGGAAGAATGATAATATCATTGTTCTCTTTGAGACTACGCAACGCTAGGCGTTCCTCCTTGGTGATATTATCGACTGGAGGTTTTGCCCTGTGTAGGATGTTTGACAACTGTCTCCGGATCTCGTTACTGGTCTCCTGAGGAAGATGAAAAATGGCTGTCTCAGTCTGACTGATTATTTCCTCAGTGGGGATTTTCCTGGGGGCGACAGCGAAGTTATGTCCTTTTGCGAGGACTGACACCTGAGCCTCACTCAGCTGATGTTTGCTGAGGTTCTTCACCGTGTGCGTGAGACTCGGAGTTTTCTCCTGTGGGATTAATTTTTTGAATTTACCTTTTTGAGTCTCAGTCCTTATCTCAGCAGAGCGGGTAGCTTGGTCATGAGTGACACAATCCAAGGTTTCCCACAGCTGTGACTCCAGTGAACTAGACAGAAAAAGGTGGAGATCCAAAAGTTGTCTGGAAAGGAGGGCCAAGTTTTTCTTGGCTGCTGAGATCCTTTCTCTAACAAGTTTAAGTGAAGCTTGGCGGTGAATGTTATTCACCTGCTTCGAGAGAACAGGGTTCCTCAAACGGAGGAACTTTGGTACCACTTGATGGTCACGGCACCTTTTCAGGAAGGTTAGTGAGCACAGTTGAACGTGCAAGGACTTCCAAAGTTTGGTGAATAAATTCACTGACCCAAGAATAGCCTCTCCGTGGAGGCGTTTAATCTTAGATTTGAGGCTTTCGCGGCCAAGGTTATTGGAAAATTCATTGGCTTCCGGATGGATGCCGCGTTGGTTTTCAGCATTGTGCCGACGTTTCGCAAACATTGCAGTCTGCATCTTCAGGGCTAAGAGCTCCGATTCTGAGCTCCTGTGTGACGGGGTAGTCCTTTTATGGCTCCTCATGATGGTGGAGGTAGAGGAGTGTGGTGGGGGAAGTCAGCCAATCAAATGTCTTTAATTGATCAGCTGATTTAATTTATCACTCCTCTAACTGATTTCCTTCAATTCTTGAATACTCAACATCCGAGTATCAAGTTCACTATGGAAATTGAGCAGGGAGGCTGCCTACCCTTCCTAGATGTGTTGGTACGACGCAATGAGGATGGCTCGCTGGGCCATCAAGTGTATCGTAAGCCAACACACACGGATAGATACCTCAATGCCAACTCCCACCATCACCCTTCCCAGAAGAACTCTGCCATCAGCTCTTTGATGTACAGAGCCCTCACCATCTCCCAACCTTCCAACCTGGACAGCGAAATAGAGCACCTGGAGACAGCTTTGAGCAACAACGGGTACAAGATCCAACAGATCAGACGGATCAAACAAAGGTTGGAGAAAAACATCTCTTCTCCCACCGAGGCTTCTCCTGAGGTCAACCAGGACAGACCTAAGATGGCTCTCCTCCCTTACGTAAGAGGAACGACTGACCGCATCAGCAAGGTACTGGGGAAACACAACATCAGAACGATCTTTCAACCACCAACAAAGATTGGACAGATGTTGCCCAATACCAAGGATCAGAGACCACTCTTGAGCACCCCAGGAGTGTATCAGATCCCTTGCACATGCGGAAAAGTGTACATTGGGGAAACCGGGAGGAGGATCAGTACACGGATCAAAGAACACCAACGGTGTTCCAAATATGGTCACAATATATTGTCTGCCCTGGCGGAACATTATATGGACACTGGTCACACCATCAGATATGACCAGGCCAAAATGTTGGCGAGGTCTAAAGGATATTTTGAAAGAAAATATCGAGAAGGCCTAGAGATCCACAAGAATCCCAACAACCTGAACAGGGACACAGGATATCAGGTGAACCCTATTTGGAAGACTGTCCTCCCGGTTTTTTAATTGATCAGCTGATCAATTAAAGACATTTGATTGGCTGACTTCCCCCACCACACTCCTCTACCCCCACCATCATGAGGAGCCATAAAAGGACTACCCCGTCACACAGGAGCTCAGAATCGGAGCTCTTAGCCCTGAAGATGCAGACTGCAATGTTTGCGAAACGTCGGCACAATGCTGAAAACCAACGCGGCATCCATCCGGAAGCCAATGAATTTTCCAATAACCTTGGCCGCGAAAGCCTCAAATCTAAGATTGAAGGTTTGTACTTTGGATGAGCTCAAATGACTCAATGGTTCGGGAAATATTCAAGTTTTTATATAAATAAATTTCATCAAAGAGTTGAATATTTCCGAAATATGTGTTCTTCATCTCAATGAATCGAAACAAGTATACTCCTTCATAGAAAGTTTTTGAAGAATTTCAATCTTACAGTTTTTCATTCAAAATCATTGTACGGATTCCAATTTTCGGAAAAATCAACATACCACCTTGAAATAGAAATCGGTTGAGTAGCTTTTGTGATATTCAAGAAAACGACCATTCGGAAGCTTACTACCAATGGAATTGGTAGAATAAAATGTAAAAAAAAAATATCAACGCGTAAAGTAACGGTCACACGGCTTCTGCCGCATAGGTGTCTACGCTGCTTGTTAGTGGAATAATTCTGAAAAAAAATCGTCACATAATGGCATTTGCACACACATACATACAGACATTTTCCAAAAACATCATATCTTCACGTTTCATAACATTCCCCATCATTTCCAATCAAAATTAGAAAAAGTCAAAAAATGGCTGTCGCAATGCTTCCCGTCGGGAAGCAATATATAGAACAAAGCTACTATTAAAATTTTGGAGACTGAAAATTCATTTTTCATCACGCTGTGCCAAAAAGTGACTTTTCAGGCACGCTTCGCTTCGCTTCGCATGTCTCAAAAGTCCCTTTTTAACACATTGTGATGAAAAATGTTGTTCGATACTCGTAGGGAAAGTGTTTTTTGACTTGTAGGATTATATCACTTGCCTTCGGCTCGTGCTATAAACCTCCTACAAGTCAAAAAGCACTTTTCCGCACTTATATCGAAATATACTATTATGGCGGTCACGGATTAACCACGGAGCAAAATATATTTGAGAAGAAAATTACAAAGAAAAGGGGATGATTTATGACGGTCGAAAACTAATATTGAAAGGAGAGTTGAGGATTCAATTGAATTTTCAAGAGTACTGCAAAAACTTTATAGTTTTATAATGGTTTGGGGCACAGTCCCAAGGTAATACAATTGATTGGGGAATGGACCCAACCAAGGCTTTAATCTGGTCGAAGAATTTCCGAAAATATTTGGAAGGAAGTGTAATTGCTTAATGGCAGTGGGTTATAAATTGTGGGATAACAATGTACTTGAGAAATATCGACAATGAAATAGAAGACAATAGGATAACGGGACCTCATGAGCGCTTGAAACCTTCCTGGCATTATTAACTAAAATATAATTTAAATTATTTTGAAGAAAATATTCACTTATTTGATCTCTATTTTCACTAATTATTCTCAATTAAATTCATGTCTAAAAATATCATCTCTATCCTAGATTCAAATAATTTCTCATTTCTAGTGATGAAGGTGTACCATCTAGGGACCCCACCTTCATCCTAGTTACACCGTGACAAGGACGCCACAAAAGATAAACATCCGTTGGTAGTATGAATTTGGACGGTTTTCATTAAAAAAAAAAAAAAAATCAACTCACTTCATTCTCGTCGGAAAAGATGTTTTTTTTATTTTTAATTTAATTATCCAGATTGCCAGTGATGTCGCGGACCCCGCGGATAATTAAAATAAGGTGTAATCAAATATTTAAAAACCCATCCTAAAAGAAAAATCAGTACAATATTACGGGTTTTGTTGAGTATGATGAAACCCCTAACCGACTTTTAAGTGTAAGAACAAAAGAGAAGGGATCAGGAAGGAGAGTTAAGCTGGATGTATTGGGAAACACCCGCCCAGGTTACTCCTCCTCATTCCTCGCTATTTGAAAATATCCAGGAGGGTAGGTGAGAAGAAAAGACCAACAAGTTAAAAGAACCCGCCGAATAATAAGAGATCTGAGCCTGGGAAATGAAGCAAATTTATCTGTGGGAAGCAAAAGGAAAGAGGTCTGGAAAGTGGGAGTTTTTTTTCGTATATGATGGATACCAATCCGCCTCATAGAGAAATTACCTTGAGGATACATTGATGAACCGAACACCAAAAGGTAACGAAACAAGGGGAACACATGGCTAACGATTTGAAGGTTTTTGAAAACGAACTGGGAAACCAATCACAGGGTAACTATTCATTCCTTTGGTCGGATCCCGGCTATAGTAATATCGCAAACTCGTGAACTCATAACGGAAACTCGCAACAACCCTTGGAACACCTGCACAGAATCCATTGGGGGTTGAGGGAAAAAACGAGAAAAATATCTAATGATGTAGCCAAGAGCAACCCACGCCTATCTCATGAGCATGAGCTAAGTTCGAATGATCCCACGATCGGGAGTAAAGAAGCTTCCAAATTTCCAATTAAAAATGAGAAAGAAATGGCCATTGGAAGACGAGGGAAATGGCCATTGGAAGACGAGGGAAATAGCCATTGGAAAACGGAGAGAATGGTCATTAGAAATCTGAAAGGGAGGGTACCAAGAATATAAAAAGACGACGCATCCCTTCTCATCATCTCAGTCTAAAACCGAATTTCTAACCGTGCAGTTCCAGCCAGAATAAATCGCCAAGTCCAGCAGTACTCAGAAGTCTGAGCCAGTACTCGCCCCAGACAATTGTCAGAGTTCTACACCTCTTGTCAGAAGAGTCCAGTACCGAATTATTAGAATTCTACATCTCTTATTGTAAGAGTCTAGTACTTATTACGAGGTTTCACAGGCGTGATTCGCTCAATCAAGACTTCGACCCGTTCGAAGATCTTCATCTCTACTGAAAGAGTCCTACACGAACCTGACTACGAGGAATTCACCCAGTCGATTTTCTCATTCAGCATACAGATCGCATTCAGTACTCATGCGAATTCTGTTTACTATTCTCCTGGTCTACGCAGCGATCTGGTTTTACCTGAAAATCCAGTGCGAACTACGGATCCTGAAATCAATCGAAGTTGCGTCCCAACGCAAACCCCATCACCAATAGTACTTCTGCGAGATCATCTATCACCCCTGAGCTGGTGTCCTGCCGACACCTCCGAATTCTATCGGAAATCTACCAGCGCTGAGCCTGTACCTGCCGACACCTCCGAATTCACATCTCACCGCCACCGAGCCCACCGGTTAAAGTCTACTCAACAACATTCGAGGGTTCAACCTCCGCCAGATTCATCTTGCCTGAGTGATTTATCCTCCTTCTAATCGTTCGACAACTGTAAGTAGTTATAAGAATTCAACTGAACATATCTTTATTTTCCTATAAACACCTTTCCTTTTCCCTTTCGGTTTTATCTTGAACCCAGTGTAACTTGATTTAGTCTATGGAATAAATTAGTCTTTTTAAAGGGGTATTTCTCATTGTTTTCTACCTGTGGAACCTTTCTCTTTCGACTCTTGCGTTGTATCAACATTTTCGTACTTTAGTACCTAATCCCATGCAATCAGATCCCACCTAGTGAAGAGAATCTTTCCTTAATTCCTTCGATTTTCTTCCTGTTGTGACTAGTTACGGTCCGATCGACTCTGAGGTCCCTTTAAACTCGATCAAATCATACAAATTATTCAGTGAAAACCGTAACAAAATAATTTTGGCGGCCGAACAGGGACTCGATTGTTATAAAACGGGAGAATGGTTGTTACGCGTAGTGGGGATAAAGGGAATCCGATAATACCACCTAATACCCGGAACGTTCAGAGAACACCTGTCAATGTAGACCCAACTCAAAATATCCCTCCTACTCAAACGGTTTATGATGATAAAGAGGTTCACGGTCAAAATAACCCAGTGCAAACTCCCGGGGGTAGGAATACGCCAACGGAACATATTCAGGTCGAATCTGAAACTTCGCCCGGAAATGTTAGCAGCGAAGACGAATTTTCTTATGAACAAGAAGACGTTTATCACGGATTACCCGGAATGACGTCGACCCCTGGACTCAATTCCGAACTTCTCGCGAATCTAAGACTAAATGTCACAGGTGCTAAAACCACCACAGAAACCGCGAATATCACGCCCATTACCAGTACCGGTGCAATTCCAAAGAAAACTAGAGGTACACACATCACACAAGAACCACTGTGGATGTTAAAAAGTAAAACCTTTTTACAACGGCTTCGGGAAAACCGAGAGATTCCTATTGAACAATTGCAAGCTCTTAAAAATTATATTCAAACGGAAAAATCCGCGATAGCTGAAATTAATAAAGCGGGAGTCCTTTATGAGGTTCAAGACCTGTTGAAAACTCATTTCCCAACGGAAATAATAAATTTCAATGGCATGAATGATAACATGAATGACGGACAGTCTTCACATCCAGCCAATGTACCAAATGTTACGAGTGAAAGAATTTTTTCTAATCGAAGAAAGGAAGATATGGCTTTCACTTCCCATATACCTTTCGATGCGACTACTGGTATGTCACATAATCAATTAAATAAACCCTATGCTCGGAATAGAGAGAACAAAACTGTAAAATTCCAAGGGGTCCAAAATACCCATGAGATGAATCAAAGAAAAGAACAAATGCAGGAGGATGAAAGGAGTCGAAATTATCAGTTTCCAAAAGATCATAACTATCCAGTTAAAAATGTTATCGATCTGGAACGAGAAAAACGCGAAAATACGCAGCCGTATGATCCTTTTAAAGCTTTTTGCGCCTCACAAGCATCAAATACAAGTTCAAGATAAAATCTTGGACAGAAAAGCTATGAGAATACTCATCCACTCCCTTCATCAAACAGTGATTATAAACCTTACACCTCCTCGAATTATGTTGAGACAAATTCTCACCCAAATATCCCCAGCACAGTAACGGGGAGGGAACGACCATTTATACCTTCATTTACTGGGCCGCTCTTTAAAGACCAGATGGGAATAGGGACTGCTAGTTTTCCCGGAGCAGGTAGGAGACCCGAAACACCTTATTCTACGGGATATACTCCAATTCCCTATGCCATTATGCAAGGAACTACCGTTACGCTGCAGGATGCACTCTCAGCCATTCCAGAATTCGAGGGAGATCCTTCTCTGTTTGTGGAATTTTCTGAAGGATGTGAAGAAGCTAAAAATATGATAGATCCTAACATGGAGAGCAATCTGACAAAACTGATTAGGAATAAATTGCGCGGACCTGCTAAAAATGCAATTCAGGGACGGCAATTTCATTCAGTGAACGAGTTAATTACATTTCTACAAAATCTGTTTGCACCTGGTGAATCCGTGGCACAACTACAAGGAAGATTGGCACGTTTGGTGCAAGAAAAGTATGAACCTGTGGTGGTATATGGTAACAGAGTCCGTCATCAGATGCTCAGTATTTTGAATGCATATGCAAGAAACGGTGACTCACAGAAAAGTTTTAAAGCCGACACGGAACGAGAGACGATCCGCTGCTTTGTCCGTGGATTGAGATACGGAATAAAGGTCAACGCTCATAAATGTTTAGACTTGGATATGGCCATAAGAGAAGCTATCGAGGCCGAAAAAGAAAAACAGGCACGGGACGAACTGCATGGGAATAATCCCACTAGTTATTGGTCCCAGGTTCAGTCTCATCCTAGCCAAAAGAATAAATACCAAAACAGGAAAGCAGAAAATCCTTGCGTCAATGCTATTCAAGAAGAAAAATTTTGCGAATTTTGCAAAAAAACAAGGCACACGGAAGAAAATTGTTGGGCAAAACATGGCTATCCAAAATTTAAGGAGTGTACTTTCTGTAGAAACAAGGGTCATACAATCCAAGAATGTCGCAAAAAGAAGTATCAAGACTCCAGAGCTCAAAGAGAAAATGAAACTTTTCAAAGGAACTCGGGAAACGGGTTCCGCCCCTCAACGTCCGGTGCGCGTCCAAAGGAAAAGGCAGCCCACTGCGCCACGATGATGAGTCAACCCAAGGAAGAGATCATTATTTGTTCAATATAAATAATGCGTCTAATACCCCGACAATAGTTGTGAGAAGAGAAAACCAAATAAGACCTTTCACACTAATGATTGATACAGGAGCCGAAATAAATTTGATTAAGCGAGGTGCATTAACACCAGATGATAGGTTGGATACATCCAAAATAATCCAGATAAATGGAATAGCCTCAACCGGTTTGCTCACACAAGGCACCGTTTCAATTCCTGTGTTCGGAGAAAACACCGATTTTCATGTGGTGGGTAACGAATTGGGGACTCAACAGGATGGTATAATAGGTACACCATTTCTGGCAGCCCAAGCCGCTAAAATAAATTATCTTACCAAAAGATTGGAGCTTAAAAGAACCGAAGTACCCTTTTATACAAAAGATATTATCATACTTCCGCCAAGAAGTAGAAAAATGATATTTTTAACAGTAGCGGAGAATTCACCATCAGAGGGTTACCTCCCAAAATTGCCACTGGCAGATAACATATTTATTGGAGAAGCATTGGTTGCTAACTGTAACGGCAGGATTTATCTTAGCGCAACAAATGCAAATCAAGCCCCGGCCATTGTCGTATGTTCGCCAGTAGTTTTGGAAGAATATGAGGAGGTCAATAAGGATCAAGTAGCCTATCGGATATCTCACCTCTCCACTAACGTTAATTTGGAGCGTTACGAAAAATTGAGGGAACTGCTCAGGCTGGAGCACCTCAATGATGAGGAGAAACAAGAAATCCACTCATTAATATCTGACACTCAGGATGTTTTTCATATACCTGGAGAACCTTTAGGTGCCACGCACACTATGACGCATAAAATAGAAACAACAGACTCGGTTCCAATAAATACAAAACAATATAGATTTCCTATCGTTCATAAAGAGGAAATAAAAAAACAAGTGGATGATATGTTGAAATCAGTAGTTATCTCCTCCTCTAAATCTCCGTATAACTCACCCCTTTGGATAGTTCCAAAAAAGAATGATTCCCAAGGAAATAAAAAATGGCGGCTTGTAATAGATTTCCGGTCATTAAATGAAAAAACGATTGGAGATGCATATCCATTGCCACAAATAGCTGAAATCCTTGACCAGTTGGGAGGAGCTAGATATTTTTCCGTGTTCGATCTTGCATCAGGATTTCACCAGATCCCAATGGATGATAAAGATAAAGTCAAAACGGCATTTTCCACGCCACACGGTCATTACGAGTACAATCGAATGCCATTTGGACTCAAAAATGCACCTGCTACATTTCAAAGGCTTATAGATCAAACACTGATCGGATTACAAGGCCAAGAGATGTTTGTCTATCTAGATGATGTTGTCATCTATGCAAAATCACTATCGGAACATAAAGAAAAATTTATGAAATTGGTAGAGCGGCTGCGAGAAGCCAACCTAAAGTTGCAACCCGATAAATGTGAATTTTTAAAACGAGAAGTAGGATACCTGGGTCATATCATTAGTCAAGAAGGAGTCAGACCAAACCCAGACAAAGTAAGGGCGGTAAAAGAATTTCCAGTTCCAAAGAATCCCAAGAATATAAAACAATTTTTGGGGTTAGCAGGGTACTACCGTCGGTTCATCGAAGGGTTTTCAAAAATCGCTCGACCTCTAACAATGCTGTTGAAAAATGATGCACTGTTTGAATGGGGGGCAGAGCAGCAAGGGGCATTTGACACGCTCCGTGACCGACTCATCAACGAACCTATCCTACAGTATCCAAACTTTGACAAACCATTCAACGTGACTACCGACGCATCGAATTATGCAATAGGAGCAGTGTTGAGTCAAGGGGAGGTTGGAAAAGATCTCCCGATTTCTTATGCATCAAGAATTTTGAATAAAGCAGAAACAAATTATTCAACAATCGAAAAAGAACTTCTGGCCATAGTTTTCGCAGTCCGGCATTTTCGCCCATACTTATACGGTCGTCAGTTTACCTTAATTACTGATCATAGGCCATTGGTATGGCTTAATAATGTCAAAGACCCTACGTCTCGTTTATTCCGATGGAGAATCAAGCTTCAGGAATATGAGTACAAAATTGTTTATAAACCAGGCTGCGCGAACCATAATGCCGATGCACTTTCTAGAAATCCAATCGAAGCAGGTTGTGATAACGAGGATAATTCCTCTGAAAAGGCAAGCAAGCCGGAAGAAATAACCGTGTGCGACCCCGAAGGGTCCAAATCGAATTTAGATTTCAAAAACGTAAATATTTTAACTCGAAGTATGACGGCACCTGTGAAAAAGGATGCCATGGAAACCAAACTAGGGGCAGACGCACGGTCAATAAATGAGAACCCATCTCTACCTGAGTTGCATCCTCACGGGGAAGACCATAGGAAATTGCTAGACAGAAGGGCAACATTAAAGGTCTTACTCGAAAGAATCCCCGAGGAATCCTTACAACCTAAAAGAAAACAGGTGGAAGAATTTCCTCCTGTTAATGAGAAGAGAGATAAAGAGAGAGTGGCTAAACCAGGGAAATATCCATTAGGCCAGTCTGCCAATGAAAATCCCAAACAAGTAAAAGACAACATAATATTTCGGCCGGGAATGATAGTTTGTTTTTTTAACCCCACTGGCGAACCTTGAGATACGGGTGCCCAGCTCCTTATTAAATATAAAAAGATAAAGGAAATGCCGACCGGGACTATGAACCCAGGTGAAATATTAATCCAACGAGAAAAGAGTGTCACTATTTACAAAATAATTTGGGATGGCGCAATGCCTTTAGTGGAAATTTTCGAAACCCTCAAAAATCTCTTGTGGAAGAATCAATCTAAAAGTTTGAACCTCTCCTTTTCCCCTGACGGAATTTACACAGTCACATGGGCTGAACTTGAAGGGAGGTTAATGGAGGCCCTCGCAGATACAAATGTAAAACTGATGGTTTGTTTAAATATAGTAAAAATACCCGTCGAAGCTAATAGACCCGAAATAATTGCGGAAGCACATGCTTCAACTGTAGGGGGGCATAAAGGGGTCACTAAAACGTGTGCGCGTTTAAAACAAAATTATCGCTGGAAAGGCATGAAGAAGGAAGTCAGAGATTTCATAAAGTCATGCACAAGTTGTCAAAAGAAAAAATTATTACGAATGAAGACAAAACAACCAATGATCATAACAGACACGTCGATTGACGCTTTTGATCGGGTTGCCCTCGATATAGTGGGACCTTTACCCAGAACGAGAGCTGGTAACATATATATATTAACTATGCAAGATGATTTAACTAAATACTGTATGGCAGCTCCACTCGGTGAAGCGAGTGCTGCTGAGGTTGCCAATGCTTTATCCAAATATCTAATTTGCCTACATGGAACTCCACATACGATCTTGACTGATCAAGGAGCAAATTTTATGAGCAAGCTAATGAAGTCACTTGCAAAATGCTTCAAAATTAAACAATTGAGGACAACGGCATACCACCCTCAATCAAATGGAGCGTTAGAAAGGTCACATCGGGTGCTGGCCGATTATTTGAGACATTTTACAACAGTAGAGACCGAATGGGATGATCTACTTAACTATGCAATGTTCTCTTATAACACAAGTGTACATGAAGCAACTCAATTCACCCCGTTTGAACTGCTTTACGGACGTACAGCCCGGACGCCTTCAGCTTTTTCTTATGATAAATTGAAGACTTTTCACAGCCATGTAGAGAATCTTATCATTAAACTACAAGATATCAGATATTTGGCACGGGAACATTTGATTAAAGCTAAAGAAAGATCTAAGCAATACTATGACAAGAAAATAAATGTTCAACAATTCAAATTTGGAGACTGGGCGTACCTCTTAAAAGAAAATAGGAAAGGGAAATTAGACGACTTTTACGTTGGACCTTACTTAATAAAACAAGTAATGAGTAACGGAAATATTAAACTACAAATCAAAACTAATCAAACTAAAGTAGTACATTCCAACCGCTTAAAATTAGCTTTTGTACCTCAGGGGTACATCGGATCATAAAAGAAAGTAATGAGACTCCCATAGAAAAATTTACACTTTCACACTAATCTTAAGGAAAATAGACATTGCATGAAAATAACTATTCTTCTTATTTAACAGACCCAAGACCTCTTGTAATACTAAGTTGAATAATTATTAAGATCGCTTCGTTATTTCCGCATTGTTCAACTATACCTTGGATCGAGTGCAGAAGAGATGAATCATCATATCAACAAAATGTGTCGAAGGGAAAAAAGTGAAAAAGGTTAATTGTATTTAAACTCATGAGAGGTTCATGAGAAGTGAGTTTCGCCGTTTCGTTTGGGACTCAGGGAAAATTCCAGAGGATTCTAAAAAAAAAAAAAAAAAGAATCATGTAGATTCAGTAGTAACCGGTTCACGGCTGAAACCGATCCTCAATTCCTAACCTTCCCCTTTAAACAGAAAACATATATATGTTGAATTCATTATAACTTTCATTCATTCACTTGTATCTTGTATTAACTTTCTATCTTAGATGTTGTTACAGTTTTTCTTTTAACAATCCATGAAATTAGCATTGTAAAACACGGAAAACTCAACATAGGTCATGGGAGTGAAATTCTGGCTCCTAATACTCTGTGTATTAATACTTCAAGTGGATGGTGGTAAAATCCACTTGTATCATGCAAAAACGATACCTGAGCCATCTGGATTATACCTGGAGGGATTGAGGCCCGTCAGACGGATAATCGGCAGCTGGAATATATTGACAAGTTTCAACTTGCAGGATATATATTCATATTCAGAACCATTAAAACCAATGGTAGATAAGTATGATATCGCGAATACTCTCGGAGAACACATGATTCTAGATCAAAATAAACAACGATGGGAAGAACACGATAAAGAGATCAGTCAACTCAGGGAAACGATCTGGGATTATTTGAGACCCTTTGGAATGAGTAATAAAGTCAATCATAGAGAGTTTTCATCATCGCTTTCTAAAGAAGAGATGAATTTTTATGATTACGCGATACCTAACTCAACTAGGGAATCACAGACAAACTCTAGCATCAATACTATCTACCTGGCCTCGGGACTTGTAGACCTTATGACGAAAATAGACATTCAAAAAGAGACAGTAGTTCATTGGGGACAGCAAATTACTATGTTTTCGGGAAGTCAGTTGGGTATTCAAGTAGCACAAGGGTTAGATGCTCTTTGCAAATTACGGAAAGCATTATTACAAAAAGTACAACAAATTATATTTCATGCACAACAAGGACTTGTGAGTTCTTTCATGTTCCAACCTGAGCATTTACGTGCAACTATAGCTCGACTGTCTGTAAGAACTTCCAAGTCATTTATACCGGTACCAAGAGACGGTGTTGAAATAATACAATTACAAAATATTTTAGAAACCCGACTAGTAATCAGACGAGGACAGATTGTCATTACTCTACGAGTTCCGTTTGTTGAGAACATGACTGACGAAATTTATAAAATTCACCCTCACCCAAAATTACATTGATTCAACGACGGAAGTAGTTACTTCACGTACATAGAGCCGTCCGCTGACTATTTATGGGTTACTGAAAAGGGGAGAAAGTATTCTCTCATGTCACAAACTCAATTAACAAAATCATGTAAAAAGGTAAACAATTATTTGATTTGTGCACCTCCCGCACCATTACAGTTGGTAACTGATGACTCGCCTTGTGAATTGGCCTTATATCTCCAAAACACTGATGTAACTTTGATTTCATGCAATCTAAAATTGATCAATGCCTCCACAGATAAGTGGATAACCCTCGATAGACCCGGTAGTTGGTTGTACAGTCTCATTAAACCTAGATATACACAATTATATTGTTCTTCGTTTCCTACCGTAAACATAGTTTTAAATCCTTATGGTTTAATACGAATCAAACCAGGATGCACTCTGGAAACAGTTGATGCACAGTTGGTAAACAGTGATTATTCACAATATTCATCTCATGTTTTAGATGATGTATCAAACGATTATTTTAACTTGACTCGAATATATCCTGAAATGGAACGATTTATAAATAACTTACGGCTTGAATCAAAAACTGAATACACCACTACTATACCTGTAACCACCATATCAAGTAATTCGTATGAAAAACCCTATCATTTAAACACCACTACTGCATTAGAAGAACCTAGCCTACCTTGGAAAATTCTAAGTATTATAAATTTTTTATTGACAATAAGTTCAATTATATTCTATTGTGCATCCACACGTACAAGAAAGGGTTACACTAATTCAATGGATGGATTTCAGTTAAAACCGACAAGTTCAGATAATGAGAATCCACTTGAGACACCCTTGTTGAATACCTATCATAATTTCTCTACTTTTAGACCTGACGAACCACTGACCTTTACTTTCGCATCCATGAATCCACTTGATCAAGGAGATAAGGCCCAAACTTCTATCTTTAAGGAAGGACATTATTCCATTCCCCGGAAGCCTCGTCCTTACAGACCTCTTCCACCCGTGCCTACCCCATCAATAAGTCAGGAAAACCCGTAAGAAATAGCAGAAAGGAAAGATTTTGTGATCAGTCAGAATGAAATTAACTCATAATAACCATTTTCTTTCAAGTAAACGTAAAATAAAAAAATAATAAAAAATTAATTAAAAGTAATAATAAAAATAATAATAATAATAATAATAATAACAAACTTGTTATTAATGAAATTTTCTGTAACTTGACCTGAAAGAACATGGATTATAGAAGGGATGTCCCAATAATTTTGCCTCCATTCAATGTAACAAAAGCTAAATGTGGATAACTCCCCGAATAATCCACTCGGTTGTAAATGCAAGGGAAAGCCTTGTTATTACCATAGGAAAAATTTTAACGTTTAATCAATTTGTCAAAAATAATATATCTAAATCGACATCATACCGAGTATTGTATTTAATTGAAATATTTCTTATAATAGAAATAATGAAAAGGTATAAATCTTTGTATGGATTATGTTGTATAAGGAAAACCTACGATTTGTTAATGAATAAGTAAACCAGAATCATTTGTAATAAGCCATTTGTAATTACATGTAATTCTTGTTCAAGATGAAACCACACCATTTTTATCTATATTCAGTGATAATGGATCTGTATGTAAAACATGTAATTATTTGTAAAAGAATATTGTAAGATCAGCATAAGGCAACCCCTACTTGGCAAATCACTCAGGCATCTTCAACTACGACTTCAGGATGCATGCAAGGAGGACCTTGCAAATTCTTCCTCCCCGGAGGTGTCGCGGACCCCGCGGATAATTAAAATAAGGTGTAATCAAATATTTAAAAACCCATCCTAAAAGAAAAATCAGTACAATATTACGGGTTTTGTTGAGTATGATGAAACCCCTAACCGACTTTTAAGTGTAAGAACAAAAGAGAAGGGATCAGGAAGGAGAGTTAAGCTGGATGTATTGGGAAACACCCGCCCAGGTTACTCCTCCTCATTCCTCGCTATTTGAAAATATCCAGGAGGGTAGGTGAGAAGAAAAGACCAACAAGTTAAAAGAACCCGCCGAATAATAAGAGATCTGAGCCTGGGAAATGAAGCAAATTTATCTGTGGGAAGCAAAAGGAAAGAGGTCTGGAAAGTGGGAGTTTTTTTTCGTATATGATGGATACCAATCCGCCTCATAGAGAAATTACCTTGAGGATACATTGATGAACCGAACACCAAAAGGTAACGAAACAAGGGGAACACATGGCTAACGATTTGAAGGTTTTTGAAAACGAACTGGGAAACCAATCACAGGGTAACTATTCATTCCTTTGATCGGATCCCGGCTATAGTAATATCGCAAACTCGTGAACTCATAACGGAAACTCGCAACAACCCTTGGAACACCTGCACAGAATCCATTGGGGGTTGAGGGAAAAAACGAGAAAAATATCTAATGATGTAGCCAAGGGCAACCCACGCCTATCTCATGAGCATGAGCTAAGTTCGAATGATCCCACGATCGGGAGTAAAGAAGCTTCCAAATTTCCAATTAAAAATGAGAAAGAAATGGCCATTGGAAGACGAGGGAAATGGCCATTGGAAGACGAGGGAAATAGCCATTGGAAAACGGAGAGAATGGTCATTAGAAATCTGAAAGGGAGGGTACCAAGAATATAAAAAGACGACGCATCCCTTCTCATCATCTCAGTCTAACACCGAATTTCTAACCGTGCAGTTCCAGCCAGAATAAATCGCCAAGTCCAGCAGTACTCAGAAGTCTGAGCCAGTACTCGCCCCAGACAATTGTCAGAGTTCTACACCTCTTGTCAGAAGAGTCCAGTACCGAATTATTAGAATTCTACATCTCTTATTGTAAGAGTCTGGTACTTATTACGAGGTTTCACAGGCGTGATTCGCTCAATCAAGACTTCGACCCGTTCGAAGATCTTCATCTCTACTGAAAGAGTCCTACACGAACCTGACTACGAGGAATTCACCCAGTCGATTTCCTCATTCAGCATACAGATCGCATTCAGTACTCATGCGAATTCTGTTTACTATTCTCCTGGTCTACGCAGCGATCTGGTTTTACCTGAAAATCCAGTGCGAACTACGGATCCTGAAATCAATCGAAGTTGCGTCCCAACGCAAACCCCATCACCAATAGTACTTCTGCGAGATCATCTATCACCCCTGAGCTGGTGTCCTGCCGACACCTCCGAATTCTATCGGAAATCTACCAGCGCTGAGCCTGTACCTGCCGACACCTCCGAATTCACATCTCACCGCCACCGAGCCCACCGGTTAAAGTCTACTCAACAACATTCGAGGGTTCAACCTCCGCCAGATTCATCTTGCCTGAGTGATTTATCCTCCTTCTAATCGTTCGATAACTGTAAGTAGTTATAAGAATTCAACTGAACATATCTTTATTTTCCTATAAACACCTTTCCTTTTCCCTTTCGGTTTTATCTTGAACCCAGTGTAACTTGATTTAGTCTATGGAATAAATTAGTCTTTTTAAAGGGGTATTTCTCATTGTTTTCTACCTGTGGAACCTTTCTCTTTCGACTCTTGCGTTGTATCAACATTTTCGTACTTTAGTACCTAATCCCATGCAATCAGATCCCACCTAGTGAAGAGAATCTTTCCTTAATTCCTTCGATTTTCTTCCTGTTGTGACTAGTTACGGTCCGATCGACTCTGAGGTCCCTTTAAACTCGATCAAATCATACAAATTATTCAGTGAAAACCGTAACAGTGATTTACCAGGTTTCGACCGCACATAACCGCAAATGAAAATGAAGAAAAATTTGCATATGATTCATATGACTGGCGCCACCTGCTCCACTTTTCAACGGATCATATCTGCTGTCACTGAACGTGGTAGGTGACATTACCGACGATTTCGCTTCATTAAAATTTACGCGCGCAAAATTTAGAATTCGAATATTTGCAGTCGGAGACAAGGGAATGAAAATTCCAAATGTGACAACTGAATATTAAAGATTGAACTTCCCCGTTGAAACAAACTAGTATATAATAAGGAATAAATATTGATGAAAATTTCAAATCAAAGACTGCCTTAAAATTGATATTCATCTTAAGATTCAAACTACTACAGGGTACTTGATAAACCCATAAGAAGACAGAAATAAAATGATTAAATGACAAAAAAATTAAAAATTAAGAACCCCCGACGTTGGAATTGTGAAAAGAACAATAATTGAATATTAAATATTTGAAAAGGGAAAAATAAAAAATCATGAAATAGAAAGAATGAAAAGCAGACAGCAGTCGGGGGGCACATAAATTCATGAAAACCGTGGTGTCCCCCCGACTGCTGTCTGCTTTCCATTCTTTCTATTTCATGATTTTTTATTTTTCCCTTTTGCAATATTCAATATTCAATATTCAATTATTCTTCTTTTTACAATTCCAACGTCGGGGGTTTTTAATTTTTCATTTTTTTGTCATTTAATCATTTTATTCATTATCTTTTTCTGCCCTGCTATCCACCCATCGACAGACACACTTCCCCTTTTTGGACCCTTGGCGTTCCGAATTATTTTCAAAAACTTAAAAATCAAAAACTCAAATGAGTTATTATGACTATTTTTTTGGTTCTTCGGGTGTCATTCCTTAACACAGGTAACGAGTCGAAAAACGAAAACTCTCTGGCGGCCCAGATTATTTTAAAAACACTCAAAACGAAATTACAAAATGAATATTAGTTTTTTTCGTTTTTTTTTTAGTTTTTTGAGAGTGGTCCATTAGACAAGTCAAAAAACCCAAAAAATAACGAAAAAAAAAAATAATATGTATTTTGTAATTTCATTTAGACTTTTTGGAAATAATCTGGGCTGCGAGAGAATGACACCCGAAGAACCAAAAAAATTGTAATAATAACTCATTTGAGTTTTTGAAAATAATTCGGAACGCCAAGGGTCCAAAAAGGGGAAGTGTGTTTGTCGATGGGTGGATAGCAGGGCAGAAAAAGATAATGAAAAATACCCAAAAATGAAAGAAAAAAAAAAATTTTGCAATTTAGTTTTTCTTTTCCGAAAATAATTGGAGGCGCTAAATGCCAAGGAGGGGGTGAGTGGGGTTTTAAATTTGTATGTGGCACTACGCCAAGAAGAATCCAAAAAAAAATTAAACCCTTTATGGAAAATAAAATTTCGGCCCTAGAATGAGTAGTAACAGACAGAAAAAAATATAAGGTCAGGCAGGACAAAAATTGAAAAAATAAAAAAAAAAAGCTCGGATCCAAAAGTTGAAGAGGAACTTTCGATCCCAAAAATGATCCTCTCCAATATCCTTTCAGGAAAGTGGTCGGTTGCGGGATACCCTGTATATTATTTTAGTACACTCCGTGCGATTAACTCGGCTTCCACACGGACTGAACTAAAACAGTATAGAGCACTCGGTGATAAATTCCGTTTTCAACGAATGTGAGTACAGACCTCGCCTTCGGCTCGGCCTGTAAACTTCACATTCGTCGAAAACGGAATTTCGCACCTCGTACTCTAATGTACTATTTCTATGGTTAATAATTGAAATGATAATGTCGAAATGTGAATGTGATGTTTAGTTTCATGAAGTTCTGCCCTCTACCAGCATTCTTATGAACTCTGTTCTGATTCGAGATATTTCGAGTTTCGATTTTTCTCAATTCAATATATCTTGGTGATTTCATATTATACTAGCATTAGGTTAGTGCGCGCCTCGCGCGCCTGTGCCTTTATTTATTTACCGGATGTACGTCATCATCAATATCGATATTAATTACCATTCGACTTACGAGTTTTTCGATAATTTCGATTTCGATACGATTTTACCGTATCATTTCCGTTTATAATATAGATGGATGGAGATGATACGGTAAAATCGTATCAAAATCGAGATTATCGAAAATATGAAAAGTCGAATGGATAATAATATCGATATTGATGATGACGTACATCCGGTAAATCAATGAAGGCGCAGACGCGCCAAGTGTGCAGCAATCGTAAAGTGATTGTACTAGTAAAAAAGACTAAAGCAATCCATTGTCGTATCGTCGTTCAGTTGTGGTATAATCATATCATGGTACAATTTCTGGAATCTTCACGAAAACTCGAGAACGTTTGAGAAAACTTCCTTCAACTTTCCAAATATTGTTAAATCTTTCTAAATTTAATGTAAACATATTTTTTATGTGTCATACTTTTCTTATCACCGCCCAATACTTCCTAAAGTGCAGTCCAAAGTCAACCGTTGTATACAACATCTAATGAAAAATCAAAAAAACTTTTTCGAAAAATTTTACGCCAAGTACTCGTTTCATTGCGTTGAAATCGGTAGAATAGTATTTGTTGAAAAATGAGATCCTGTGAACCCTAAAATTATGCAAATGACCACAAATTGTTCTGAAACATTGAAAAAATGAAGGAAATGAGAAATGAGCGCCAAGGTTGCTGGAAACTATGAAGAATCAGTAAACGAAAAAAAATGGAAAAAAAAGTCAGGACCAACGTACTTGGCGTAGTTTTCAATGCTAATGTCAATCCTCATGAGAGTTTTGCGTTTTGTATCGAGCTTGGAACTCGGAAGATGCATAATATAGTTTTTTGGAAAACCGCGCCAAGTACGTTGGTCCTGACTTTTTTTTCCATTTTTTTTCGTTCACTGATTCTTCATAGTTTCCAGCAAACTTGGCGCTCATTTCTCATTTCCTTCATTTTTTCAATGTTTCAGAACAATTTGTGGTCATTTGCATAATTTTAGGGTTCACAGGATCTCATTTTTCAACAAATACTATTTTACCGATTCCAACGCAATGAAACGAGTACTTGGCGTAAGTTTTTTCAAAAAAGTTTTTTTGATTTTTCATTAGATTTCAGTCATTTTTTCAACATGCAATGAGAAAAAACTCGACTTGCACACTTCCGAGATTACATTTTAGATTACATCATAAATTCTCATAATTTTTTGAATTTTTTATTCATGTGCTTGCTGACTATACGTAATAACTTAATTAATTTATAATAAATTGAGTAATTTTCCCCAAATGATTTGCCTTCGATTCAAGCCCCTACTGAATTTTTCAATTGATATTAGTCATCACAGCTGCTAACGATACGCCAAAAAAAAGAATAAATAATTATAAATGAACCATAAGTTCCTAAATAATAAAATGATATCCCTAAATCATCATTAATGATTCCCAATCGATATAAATTATTTTCATTGGAAAATAACTTGATCACCTGCTATGTGTCCGTGTAACTACGCAAGCCGACGGGAGGTGTCACGTGATACATAGGTATTACTCATTTATTCTTATTTCATTAGTTATTGACTTAATAAAACTTATTCAAATAGGGTTAATGACTTTTTTAGATTCACCAAATGATTTTTGACAAATTGGAGAAAAAGAAATATTTTTGTTGAATTTTTGCCAACTATATGGTTTTATCGTGTTTTAATTATTACTAATTAGCTATAATTTTCCACATTTTGAAAATGATTCTCCAAATTTGACTAAATCATTGCTTAAATATTTCATCAGTTTTTTTTTTGTAAATAGTCAATTTGTTTGTCAACTATACGGCGGTCCATCAACAATCAAATCAATTCTGGAATCAATTTGTTGCGCCATCCGAGTCTACACTCCTCTCATGAGAAAGTGGCGCTGATGTCTTGTAAAATACTAGATGTGACACAGGTCCCTCGAGTTACCGACCGATTCAGTAGAGTTTCGGTATAGTTCGACCCGTTTTCCCTGCACTGATGGCAGTCGCTGAACATGGAAAATAAAAACGCAATTGTGTTCATTTCATTGCAGCCAACTCAGTGACTCCAATGTGACCAATAACTTTCGGAGATGATAAAATTTGCGAAAATATGCACAGTAGCTCGTTGCTATGCACATATCTTTGTTAATATTCAATTAATTAAATAAATAGCGACATCAGTAGATAGCTGATATGCGATTTATATAGTGTAACTAAGGGCAGTTTCGTTGTAAGTGGTGACATTTATTTAAGAGCCCTGAAAAAAGAATTGGAGGTAGTGGAAGGGGAAGTTGTGTCGTGTATAGATACTTGGTAGCGCTCGGCCTTGTTATGTGAGGTTATGAAACAAGTACTTGGCCGATACGCTACGGCGTATCTCGATTTGATATAACTATACTTTTATGACTCACTAATAATATGGAATTTTTCAGGAAATAGTCATAATTCTGGTTTATACACTAAATTTACATATTATTGAGAGTGTATTGAATCACTAAATTGAATTACACTGAGACGATTTAAATACAATAGAATTAAATGGTGAATTTCTGACAAAAAAACGGAGAATTCTCCATCCACACCACATACCATACATTAATTTGACACTCACAATCAAAATTAATGATTTCCTAATAATTCACAAATATTTTTTGGACATAAGAAAAATTGGTGATGACGAATAACCGGCCGGCTAATGGATAGAAAGATTTGAGAATCCAATGAGGATACCGCCATCTTGATGTGTGTTCTGTGCACGTGTCAACATGTTGTTCTGTGAATTGTATGAATTGACGAAAAACTATGACTCTCTGACTGAATTTTTAATAAATCAAGGGTGTTTGAAGTGAACGTTATATTGTGATTATTGTGGTAGTGAGATGAAAAGTGTGGACACTTCCAGCACATCAGAGATATTTATTGAGGTTTGATAGTTGGACGTTGAAGGTCGGGTGGTGGATGGGTGATTCTGTTCTGGTGGTATTCTTGACCTCCCCTTCATGAACACGTATATATATATATTCATTTTAAAAATATTTTTTGAAATTGATTTGCCTAATGGAGGTAGGCGGTGTTTGGAAATTGTTCATGGAGTCGTTGTCATCATGTGGTTTGTGTCTTGGTGTAGTGAACGGGCGGATTGGTCTTCGCTTTGCTGGTGTTGGACAGAGATGTTCAGTACTGATGGAGTATCTAAGGTCGTTATTCTTCTCATGAGACCGATACCCTGACACGTCCTAGCCGTGGTCTTGGATTCCAATCAAGTTCAGGGTCCCCTGTCTGCCAGCCTGGCTGGAGATGTCTGATTGTCTTCTTCAATTTTATCTGATTCCTGTCTTCAGTATCAATCTATGTCCATTCATCTTCACGCATAATGTTGAATTAGAAGAGATCGTAGAATTTTGAAATTCAAAAAATCAATAATTTTTGAACTTTGAACAGTGATATATTTGTATTGGATTGAGTCAGACAAATTTTCCCAATTGCGGTGAAAATAATCCTCAGAATAGGAGCAAATTAAAGGCCGAAAAGCGAAATCGGTGCTGAGTCACGTTGCTATAGTCTTACCCTCGATTTTCCACATCCTATATATTTCTGAACGTTGGACGTATCCACGTTAAATCCTACGGCGGCATCGACCATAGAGCCACCTGTTACTTTTATATTTTTCCTCTCGTTCAACATCTGAAAATTCATGAAATGAAAGTGTAAATGAATCATTTTATGTAAAATAACCGTGAGAAACGCATATCCAAAGTGCTCTTAAAGTGATTCTTTTAAAAGAAAAATTATCGATAGAATTGGAAGAGTGGTTCGGAGGATAAGAGCAAATCGCTGTTAGCCTGGCAATGGATCAGATTAAATATTATTATGAGAAAGAACACGGCGTGTCGTGTGTTCATGCACCCGTTTTTTCCCTTCACAGAGGCCACACACCCGTGGGGTTGGAGGGGAGGGGGAGTGCCAAGTCTAGGAAGGTTGGCGTTTTTCTCAGAGAGTGACAGAGAAGAAACAAAAATGTGGCTTGAAAGTGGCAAGAGCAAATCGCATTTCCAAATGAATACATTTTTCATATTGATGCGATATTATCGCATTCGCCTGTATTCATTAATTTATTAGCAAATTCGTTTAAAGTGATCCCTACTTCTTTCGACTATACAGTTAAAAAATGGGATGAATACAATTAGGAATTATTAGAGGAATGGACAGAAGGAAGGGAAAGGAAGGAAGGGAATGGACAGAAATGGGATAAAAAAGAAATGATCATTGAAATTGAAATGAAAAGGGTAAGAGTCAAACAACCGAGAGGTCAATTTACCAACAGGGTCTGTTGAATATCCGCCCCAAATCACCTGAGTCTCCTGAGACTCATCCCATGCCCAGACCCTAAATAGTCGGGGCTTATAGACTGTAACGTGAAATTTTCGGATGGGGGTTGGAACATGAGAGTTACCTTCGCCCTCTTCCTTCCAATCGAGTCTTATCCTAAAATTTAATTATTGGGCGCCAGATCATTTTTCACCAGAATGATCAAACCGAATAAAATCCGAAAAATTACTTAATCGCTAAACTCAAACCAATATAAAAATCCAAAAAAAAATAGGTCACTCGATTAGAGAGGAAAGGTCACGGTTGCCGGTGTCGCTCAGGAGGCTGGGTAATGGAGAGAGGGGTGGATTTTAGGTGGAAACGAGGTGCTGGGCTTGAAACGAAAAAAATAAGAAAATGAAACAACCAAATTCTCCTTACTTGTTCTACTATTGAGAGCTAAGTCAATACATTCAAAATCAGAATTTACATTTAACATCGAGTTGACCGGTACAAAATCCGGAAATTTCCAAAGAAAATAATAATAATAATAATAATAATAATAATAATGTCTCAGAGAAACCAAAAGAAATAATCATAACTCTAATTATCTAATGGATCCTTGAATCCTCAAGACCGTGGTAATCACGGAGCTGAAAGAGAGCAAATAATTTCCCCCAAAAATATTAATTACCGGAGACATCGGAATTTAGAATTAAATTGAAAATAAATCCGAGATTCTCAGAATCAACGGAGCGAGTAACCCAGTGAGGGAGCGTGAGAGCGAGAGAGAGAGAAACTAAGAAAAATACCACTCGTCATACGCAATGAGAGTGTAGAATAAATCAGAACAATTAATTCAATTTGTCTAAAATCGCGAAAACTCACGAACCACAAGGCCGATCGGGTCCAATTGGATATCACCGTGATCCTTAGGATCCATGGATGCTACCTATGCATTTTCATGCATAAAGATTAAAAACTACCCCTGAAAATGAGTGAATAATATACGCGTAATTTTAAACGGAGAATTGTGCCGCTCAGCGTGTAACACTTACCGCCAACGCTTGTCGGCGCGGGAAGCGAGGGGAGCGAGTTGACTCACCGTACTTGACCACACGCTGCACGGTGGAGACCAACAAAGAAAGAAAATGGCCGACTGTGCGTCAGAAAGAGACGCCGCGAGATTTTTCCCTTTTACCTCGGGATTTTTCTGAAAATACATCCCTCAGGGGAACCCCAGATTAGGGAAAAACACGAATAATACACTCGGATAAAATCGACACCTCAACCGACAAAAATATACAATGATCTCCCGACATATCAGGGAAAAATTGCGACGCACGTGGCTGAAGGCCAGCGTGATCGGCCCATCGGAAGACGGGAAAGCCGGCGCCCTTCTTTGTCGATTTCCTAACTTTTCGCACCATCCTGTCATGGGGGTGAAACACAATATCTCAATTAATCCACACAATAATCCCAAATAGTACACTGATTATCCTCACGGGGTGTGGGAGCACTCGAAAATTTTACCTGTCTTGACCAGGGCCAAGATTAAGACTGCCTCACTGGGTCAGTGTCGTGACACTGACCGGGTGGGAAAGTAGAGGGGGTATTCACGATCATCCTGATCGGCGCGAGGTATGACACTCGGATAACTGATTAACGACCTGCCCAATTCTACTCAAATTTGAATTGGGGGAAAACTCTAACCCTAATTATTTCTCTTTGATTCAGGGTTACTACCCCGAGTTATAGGGACGGGTGAGAGTCCCAGAGGCTTGATAATACTTTTGGCGCCTCCCACGGATTGGTTCTCCGGGATCAATGGAATGTAGTTGATGACAGAGAAATCGAATACTAAAAATAATGAACTTGAACCGAATACAACCTGGCAATTCGCAGAGAACAAGGGTTACGCTTGTCTCTCACGACCTTCCAACATACCAGAAACATATTCAACTAATTCCATGTAATCCAACTGAATTTGGAGCGCTGATATCTCAATCAGACCTAATCGATTTCCCGTGCGATTAACAAAAGGATGTTCCCTATAGAAAAACCGGATGACTCTTATCGTTGGCCCTTCTTCTCGATAATTGTACGGATCCTCAAAAATACAAAAGCCCTGACAGGGTTTCCTGTCCTCGGGAATGAACCCCAAAAAGTAACCTCTAAGAAACCACCAATTGGGGAAAAATAACCGCACTAGAGTGGAAATACCGCTATCTCTCTCTCTCGCGATTAAATAATTTAAATCAATGTTGGGCAAAAAATTATTAACTAAATACTAAATATTTAAATGCTCAAATATTTTATATTTTCTTCGTGACTAAATATAAAATACTGGAATATTTAGTATTTAGTACATCAATAAATAATAAATAGAAAAATAATTATTATTTAGGACAAATATAAATACTAAATAGATAAATAATTATTATTTAGGACAAACATAAGTACTAAATAGAAAAATATTTAGTATTTAGGATATGCATAAATACTAAATAGAAAGGTATTTATTATTTAGTAAGTAAATAAATACTATTAATTGAACAGACAAGTGAACGTGAGTGAATCTACGATGGAACTTCAAAATGATTATATCAATATATCCCAACAAGTGCAAAACATTGAACCATTCAATATAGTGACAGTGGAAAAAAATCAGAACAAAAGAAAAAGAATAAGAAATATTAATGAGAGTCATGTAGAGAGAGAGGGCCCTTTAACTGATAGAATTGACAGTTTAGCTGAACAAATTGAAAAATTAAAAAACTCTCAAGAAAACCAAAAAAATTTCAAAAGTGCAGTACGAGACATACTAAAAAGTGAGCTAAACTCAATACAGGTGAAAATAAATGAAGATCTAACGTCAATTAAAACTGAGATTAGTGAGATGAAAAATTTTATGAAAGAGGTAAGGTTATGTTCAAAAGTACATATGACATCTGGTCATCAAGTACCGTACAATACACCCAAAAAAAAATCTACCTGATTCAAGTCGATAATCCTACCTAATTCAGGTAGGATGACTCTACCTCAATCAATCCGATTTTTCGACCTACCGTAAGTAGAGAAACGGATTGATTCAGGTAGAAATGCGTCAGTCCGTTTTTGAACCTGATTCAGGTCGATAATCCTACCTAATTCAGGTAGGATGACTCTACCTCAATCAATCCGATTTTTCGACCTACCGTAAGTAGAGAAACGGATTGATTCAGGTAGAAATGCGTCAGTCCGTTTTTGAACCTGATTCAGGTCGAAAAACGGACTGACGCATTTCTACCTGAATCAATCCGTTTCTCTACTTACGGTAGGTCGAAAAATCGGATTGATTGAGGTAGAGTCATCCTACCTGAATCAGGTAGGATTATCGACTTGATTCAGGTAGATTTTTCATTGGGTGTAAGAAAGCCGACACAATCAATCAAGAACAACCTATAACATATGCTATTGCAACCTCAAATCCATCTACACGAAATAAGCTCAATGACTCAGTGATAATTGTAAAACCAAAAAAAAACAGGTAGGCCATCCCCCATGCGGCTGGTGTTAAGCATTGAAAGAAATGCGTTATGTACTATTATTATTTTATTATTATTTATAATTGTTATATTATGTTTCTCTTTTTTTTCTACTAATTCTATTGGAAGTAAGCTTCCGGACGAACAATTGATTGGTAAATGATGAGCACATTTTTTCTGTAAAATTTCTTGGCCATCAATTTACCATTTCTTTCCTATGATTTTTTTATTCGTTGAAGAAAACACAATATGAAAATTCACAAAATTCATCGAGAACTTCTGTTGGAAAAATCTCCACAAAATATTTGTTGGAGAACAAACTCTGTCGAGAAAAATTGAATACAGATTCGTGAATTTGAAGCAAAAAACAGTTATCAATAGCTGTATCTCAGGAACAAAAAGACAGATTAACGTAAAATTTTACAAAGGTGTATAAAGTGAAAATATTAACTACTAGCCCAAATTCCAGAACTTTAGCCCAAACTCAAGTAGCATTAGAGAGCGCCTAAGCGAGTTTTAGATGTGAAAATAGAAAAACGCCAATATCTCGAAAACTTTCAATGGGCGGATATGCATTTTTTGATTGAACTAGATAGAAAATATCGTGACTAATATTTTGAAAAAAAAAAATCACAATCGGTCCCATAGTTTTCGAGATATTCAACAAAGTAGTTTTACACTCAAAGTCGAATATCTCCGGAACTACTGGTCCGATTGCGCCCAAACAAAATAGCAACCTTTATATTATAAGGCCTAAAATCATACTAAGTTTCAACTTTTTATCTCGAACATTTCTCAAGTTATCGTGCGTACAAGGATTTGAGGCAAAAAAATAGAAAAAGCGCAATAACTATGTTAATTTTACATCCCCGGAAAAAATTATATTATTAAAAAAGATGGATACTTTTATGACGAATATTTTGAAAAAAAAAAATCGATAACTTGTATCATTTTTGAGATATTGAAGAAAAACGATTTTTCAATAAACGGCTATATTTCAAGAAGTAATAGACCGATCAAGCTGAAATTTTGCACAGACTTTCATCCAACTAATATCTATCAATGGTCAGAATTTCAAATTTTTAGCAATAACTTTTGCCCTTTTTAGTGGAATAATTCTGAAAAAAAATCGTCACATAATGGCATTTGCACACACATACATACAGACATTTTCCAAAAACATCATATCTTCACGTTTCATAACATTCCCCATCATTACCAATCAAAATTAGAAAAAGTCAAAAAATGGCTGTCGCAATGCTTCCCGCCGGGAAGCAAAAAAAGTGAGCCGTCGTGGGACGCCTGGTAGATGTGAAACATGAAAGGGGGGGGGGGGGGTAGTCCATACGCCAGGGCTATTTCATGTCCATTGACATTTTTTTTATTTCTCCAGTCAGTTTTATGATTGTATTTTGCGTTTTCGGGGTCGCTAATCACGAATATGATAACCATTTTTGCGAAAGCACGGGCCGTCTATTTGTTTATAACAATTTTATTGTTTGAAACGCTCTCTTGGAAAAACGGTTAGAGATAGGAAAAAAAGTTTCAAACAAAAAATATTCTTCACGTCAAAAGACACATTTCTTGTCATATAACTTGGTTTCCTAACTGTCACGGATGAAAAGTTATTGTGGGTGGAAGCAACTCAGACGACGCGCTAACACTTTCGCGCGGTGGGAGCGCGTTTCAGGACCGCTTGTGAAGTACCGATAAGAGATAGAGCAAAATTGTTTGAATCAAAAATGTTTGTCATAAAATGATACATCAAATCACTTATTACACTCTTCGCTCTATCTCCAGTAGTTAATGGAATATTCGCGTTTGTATGCAAGATTGCGGGGCAAATGAGTCTCCCATTGCACATTCAACCGTAATTATCTTGTTAACTATTAGTGATAGAGACAAAAGTCTTATACCTGAATAGATGCATCACAAAATGGCAAACATTTTTTGTTTCAAACATTTTTTGCTATCATCATTATTTCGAGAGATATTTCCAACGCAAGTCAGACTCTGACTATGCGGTTCGTTCACTTGAGCTCTCACGACAAGTTAGAGTGTGACTTGTGTTGGAAATATCTCTCAAAATAATGAAGATAGAAACAAATATTTGGAACCAAAAATGTTTGTTATTTTACGATGCATCTATTTAGTTATGAGACTTTTGTCTCTATCACTAATAGTTACCGAGATAATTACGGTTGAATGTGCAATGGGAGACTCATTTGCCCCGCTATCTTGCACACAAGCGCGAATATCTCATCAACTACTGAAGATAGAGCGAAGAGTGGAATAAGTGATTTGATGTATCATTTTATGACAAATATTTTTGATTCAAACAATTTCGCTCTATCTCTTATCAGTATTTCACAATCGGTCCTGAAACGCGCTCCCGCCGCACGAAAGTGTTAGTGCGCCGTCTGAGTTGCTCCCACCCACAATAACTTTTTATCCGTGACAGTTAGGAAACCAAGTTATATGACAAAAAAATGTGTCTTTTGACGTGAAGAACATTTTTTGTTCTAAACTTTTTTTCCTATCTCTAACCGTTTTTCCGAGAGAGCGTTTTAAACAATAAAATTGTTATAAACAAATAGACGGCCCGTGCTTTCGCAAAAATGGTTATCATATTCGTGAGCAGCGATCCCGAAAACGTGAAATCCAATCATAAAACTGAAAAACTGACTGGAGAAATAAAAAAATGTCAATGGACACGAAAGGGCCCTGGCGTATGGACTAGGGGAGGAGACGGGGGGGGGGTGCGCCGGCGAGAGACGCACAAATTGGAAGGGAGGGGAGCATATCGCATGAAACTGAGACGTCTCCTCGCTACTTTTCTCGCAACGCGCCATTAGATGTTTCACATCAATAATGTGAATCCTGAAATGACTGAACAAGCAGTAAAAAATAACATAAATATTACTGATCTCGGGATTGATATTTGTACGATAAATAAAGCACCAAAAGGGAAACTTGTAATTGGATGTAACGACAAAAATGAGAAGAAAAAACTTGCTGAGGTAATGGGATAAAAGTTGGGTGATGAATATACAGTTATAATCCCAAAAAAGAAGGTACCAAAAATCAAAGTGACAAATGTTGATGCTGAGTATGATAAAAAAATGAACGAGGAGATAATAGAGGAAATATTAAAACAAAATAAAATTGACTCACGAGCAGATGTGGTAGAAATGAGAATAGAAAATAAATGGATAATTGAGAAATACAACAAAATGTCAATTGTAATTGAAGTCAATGAAAATATGTATCAGCTGCTTCTAGAAAAAGGTTGCATAAAGTTAGGATGGAATAGATGTAGGGTCACTGAATATGTAAAATTGAATCGTTGTTTTAATTGCTGGGGTTTTCATCATATTGCGAAAAATTGTGAAAAAAGTGCAGTCTGTGGTAAATGTTCACAAAATCATCAAACACAAGATTGCAATGTTACTGAATTTAAATGTATAACTTGCATGACTCACAAAGAAAGATTGAAACTATCTGACGAAGCAATCAAACATCAAGTAAAAGACAAAAAATGCTCTTCCTATAAATATTTTTTGAACAAGTACAAGATAGGGAATGTTACAATAGTGTAAAATCGACAGTAGAGATAAAAACAGAGAATTTGTTAATTGTATAAATGAATGCGAGGAGTTTGTTATAAAATAAGGATGAAATAGAAGAATTAATAATTAATATAAAAAAGCCATCAATTTTAGCCCTCACTGAAACTAGACTAACAAATGATATTGAAGACTCTGAAATTATAATACCAGATTATATACAGGGTGACCCAGTTAAAACAGCGCACCTGAATAACTTTTGAAAAAAGGGTTGAATGGAAAAATGTTTCATATGAAAGTTGTAGGGTTCCGAGGGGGACATCCGATGTAAGCTGTACTTTGAGCTTGCAAGCTCACGCTTGCGAGCTGCAAGCACAGAGTGCTTTTTTTTAAATGGCAACCATACTTTCCACCCACCTGAAATTTTTCCTCTCAACGAGATGTTTTCGGACACCTCCTTATTTATGCCGATTTCTTCGATTTTACCTCAAAAATACCATAAAAACAAGTTACAAAGGTGATAGGATGAGTCATCGAGAATATCTTCAGAAGGGTCATTGAGATCTGGTTCGATTATCCTCTCCTTCACGCTGAAATGCAATTATGTCAATTCCGATTCTAAAATCGAGCAATGGATTCATGAAAAATAATTATTTCTGAAATGGAGTGGTCTAACAGTTTGAATCAAAGCGCAGAAATACCAAAACAAGACCCAAATTCCGTTCATTTATTGATCAACACGCTGCGCCCGAATGTAAACAATAAACAGTTTTCAGGTAATCACGGATAGTTATTAGAACGGATCATTCATTTTGACCGTCTCAACAGTACAAATCTAAATCTGAGCTCAGTCACTTTACTTTCCAGTTATTGTGTACATAATGGTTTATTCATCTAACGAAGTTGTAAATATTCTATTAGTTTTGGGAGAGTGTAGGAATAATTATCGAGCCGCTGCTCGATTGTATCGCGAACGGTATCCTCATCGTATTCGTCATCCTTCAGATCGAGTCATTCAGCAACTTGAAAGAAATTGGCGAAGAGGTAGATTCCGGCCGAGACGACGACCTCGTGTCGGTCCTGAAGATGCTCGCGTTCTCACCGTACTGGCTATGGTGCATATGAATCCTCACATCAGTCTAAGACAGATTCAGCGAGACTCAGGAATACCTCGAGAAACAGCAAGACGAATTTTGAGAACGAGACGATATCACCCATATCACATCAGGTTGACACAAGCATTATCTGCCCAAGACAGACAAAATCGTGTCTACTTTTGTAATTGGGCGTTGCAAAAGCTGAACGAAGACCCAGATTTCTTCAAATACGTCCTGTTCAGTGACGAGGCGACATTTCAGAGTACAGGGGTATTAAACCGTCATAATTGTCGATATTGGTCACAAGATAATCCTCATTGGACACAGCATATTGATCATCAGCATAGGTGGAGTGTAAACGTGTGGTGTGGCATTGTCGATGACAAAATTATTGGACCTTTTTTTTTTAATGGAACAGTGAACGGTCAGAATTATTTACAATTCTTACAAAATGATCTACCAGTGTTATTGGAGAATGTTCCCCTCGCAACCAGAGCGAGGATGTGGTACCACCAAGACGGCGCTCCACCCCATTTTGCATTGCCTGTGAGAGGATACCTCAATGTTTTATTTCGTAATCGCTGGATCGGTCGAGGTGGTTACGTGATGTGGCCACCAAGATCACCGGATCTAACACCGCTCGACTATTATTTGTGGGGTTACGTTAAAGATGTAGCGTATCAAAATCGGCCAACCACTCCAGCCGATATGCAGAGACGAATTCGGGAAGCGATCGGCGGTATAACTCCACTGGTTCTCCGAAATGTCGTACAGAACTTCCGACGTCGAATCGAGTTGTGTCTAGCAGTTAATGGTGGAAACATCGAACATCTACTTTGAAATGTCTTAGTTCTCGGTGTATTCGAAGCTGTCCGTGGTTATCCAATTAGAAGTGTATGTTATTGTGGGCTTTTTATCAGAATGAATCTTCTCAGTTATTCACTGATAACTATTATTGTTTTTCGTTGATTATCCATTCACTTGAAATTCTGCCTTGGTTGTCATAATAAATCCATGATTAGTAAAAATTTGCGCTCTAATTCAAATTGTTAGACCACTCCATTTCAGAAATAATTATTTTTCATGAATCCATTGCTCGATTTTAGAATCGGAATTGACATAATTGCATTTCAGCGTGAAGGAGAGGATAATCGAACCAGATCTCAATGACCCTTCTGAAGATATTCTCGATGACTCATCCTATCACCTTTGTAACTTGTTTTTATGGTATTTTTGAGGTAAAATCGAAGAAATCGGCATAAATAAGGAGGTGTCCGAAAACATCTCGTTGAGAGGAAAAATTTCAGGTGGGTGGAAAGTATGGTTGCCATTTAAAAAAAAGCACTCTGTGCTGGCAGCTCGCAAGCGTGAGCTTGCAAGCTCAAAGTACAGCTTACATCGGATGTCCCCCTCGGAACCCTACAACTTTCATATGAAACATTTTTCCATTCAACCCTTTTTTCAAAAGTTATTCAGGTGCGCTGTTTTAACTGGGTCACCCTGTATATATTATATATATTACGGTGTGACTCAGAGAAAAGAACAACGAGCGGTGTGATGACGTACATAAATGAAGGTATCGAGTATAAAATGGTTGTTAATAAAAAAATTGTGAATAATTGCTGGTCAGTTGGTATAAAATTGAATGGTAATATATTCGATGGTGTAATAATAGTAACATATCACTCTCCCAGTGCAAGTGACTCTGAATTTATAAATTATATAGAAGACATATGTGAGAATTTTCAAAGAGAAACTAAATGTTCATGTGTTGGTGATTTTAATATGGATATTAGTGATGAGGGCTCATTCTATGCTCGTAAATTATTACAAATTTTCTCAGGCCTGGGGATGGAACAATACATTAAGCACGAATCAATAATAGATCATCCACTATTATCGATTTACTATTTTGTAATTATAAAATCATCTCAAGAGTAATTGATACTGTAGAGATAATGGATCATGCCGTGATTGAATTTGAAATAAAAGTGGATAAACCGTTAATAAAAAGACAAAAAATTATGCGACGAAATTTGAAAACTTTTGATGATGAGAGATTTCAAGAGAAATTAATAAGTCAATTAAATAATCATAATATAATTAGAGATAATAATGACCTAGAATATGAAGCTACAAAAATCATTGACAAAATTGTAGAAAAATAGATAACGAAGCACCTGTGATATTAATTAACAAGAAAAATAACAGAAGATCTAAAGAATGGTTTAATGCTGATATTATGAAACAAATTATGACGTGTGGACTTTATCCACACGTCGAATAATTTTGAGTTAAATATAATATTCTCCGGAATATTATATTCCATTAAACAAATGAGTGACTCACTGCATGAAAGCAGTGAGTTAGCTTCAGGGTTGGCCTGAGTAAGTAGTCTCACGGTGTCACCTGAGTCCAGTTTCCGTTGGGGAAACTGTTTGACTATCTTGGGGACTGTCAACAATAGCCTAAAGGTGTATAAGGGACAATAAATCGTGGGACTGCTGAATTAGCGTTTTTATGTTAGCAACGAGTTGCAACTCCAAGACGAGGGCAGATCACGGTAAGAGGCGAAACAAGACAGTCGGTCCTCCCTCTTAAGACTTTTTGAACAATTAACCATCAACTTAATAACGCGTTACGCTGAACCTAATCGAACGCCACTGTCTTGTAAACTTTAAACCAGTTATTTACACATTATATTTAACCCTTCACGGGTACACTTCCTGGGCGTATCCTCTACGGATACCCTGGGGTGACTGGTCACCCCACGTCTTGAATTGTGAATAGTTTAAATTCTATCTTAAAAAAACAAAAACCAAAGCATGTAATCTCTTTATTACTTCCTAAAGAAGAGATGCATGCATGAATAATTAGAATTTGATACGTTTAAGTGAGTGAAAAATCGATTTGACCACTGAGAGTCACTGAAAAAATGCAAAAAATTGACTTTTTAGAAAAAAAAATCTATTTTTTTTTCTATCAAACCGATTTCAAAAATTCCAATTGCGTTTGAAAGTTGACATTCTCCACTCCATATAAAAAAATAGTTCATATGGATTCTTTTGAAAAAGTCTAATTATTCCAGCCGAAGAAAATCAGAATATCAGCGTAAGAGAGATTCATGAGAAATTCAAAGAAAAACACAATCAAATTAGATTTTCCTTTATTATATTCATACAATCAGGTGGGAAATCTAGTTGAGACATACAAAAATACAATTAAACAAAATTTCAATCATGCGCCAAGCATTCGATGCAGATGGATCTTCTGTGTTCATCACAAGTTGCTCGGTGACAGTGGAAACATATTGTCTTCACTTTTTTGTCTTTGATTCTGGGACATAAATTGCATCGAGTCTGTTTTTCGAGTTTGCTGGAATGTGGTTCATTGTTGGACTCTTCTATGTGCAACAGTTTGCAGATAGAAAATCGTAGATCTCGACGAAGGAATGGTGATTTTCGTCGTGTCTGGAGGTGACGTGTAATCAAATCCATCATAAGATCTTTCAAAAAATCATTCCGATCCATTTTCACGTGAGCACTGTTGGAATTGTACAAGATCATGGCATTGATTCCACCCTGATCAAGCATAGCATACCAGAACCTCATTGGCCACCGAAGAGTTTTCCTAGCCGTTGAGTAATCTCGACATAACTGATCGAAGGAGTCTGTTCCTCCTTTTGTTTGATTATACATCAGTTGTTTGATTATACATATTAATGAGTATGACATTTTGGAGATTAAACGTTGAGTTAACTTTGAGAAAAAGCCACACTTACCGTATCAATTTTCTCACGCAACGGGTACACTGGGGTGATGCGTCACCCCACACTCACTTTCAATGCGCACAGTTCAGCACCTGGAGCGAGACTGACGACGCAGCTGCGTGTACACACACACAGACCCTCGAAGAAAATTATCATGTTGGTTGGAGCTTGCCAGAGGTTACCGTGTACAAATGGCAGCCAATAGAAATCGCGCTGGGGTGATGAGTCACCCCGGTATATCCGTGAAGGGTTAACCGTTATTTAAATACCGGTGTTGTGATTGAAGAGCAATTCCCCACTTATTACTCCCAATAATCCTACAATCAATTATCCTACTTTGAGCGAACTCTCCGTGAGCTCAACCGTCCTAGCAGCCGCAGCAGAAGGGTCAACTTGGCGACCCGAGGATTAAGTGTAAGGGTAAAACCAGAAAGGATTAAATAAGTACCCCAGAAAAACCTCAAACGTCACAAAATCAAAGAAAGACAAGAGTTATTCATGATAGCTCGAAACAGTAATGACGAAAATGATTGGTTCCAATACAGACAGAAAGGAAATACGATTGTTACAGAAATTAGGAGAGTAAAAGATAAATATTATGATGAGGAAATTGATCAAAATAGGAAGAACAGCAGAAAAATATGGAAAACATTAAAGAGAGTACTGAAAGGATCAGATGAGGTCGAATTACCAGACGAATTGAGTATTGATAGTATAATGGTGAAAGGGGCTGGAAATATTGCAAATACACTTAATAACTATTTTGTAAATAGTATACAAGAAATTGTCGATAGTATTAATCATATAGAAAACAGAACTGATGAGGAAAAATACACGGAGAAATCATTTAATAATTTTCAACCGATCTCAAAAGATAAGTTCGATAAAATCATAAAAGAATTACCGAATAAGAAGGGCACAAGTGAAGGAATATCAACTAATATAATGAAGTTAATAAACAGGTCGATTGGATCAAATATATGTAAGATTATGAATGAGTCCATTGAGAGGGGATATGTCCCGAGTAAATGGAAACACTCAGAGATCATACCAATACAAAAAATTACAAATACAACAAGAATGGAAGAATTTCGGCCGATAAATATGCTCCCGCAGTATGAAAAAATTCTGGAAAAAATTGTGGCTGAATAGCTGATAGGTTATTTCGAGAAAAATGCTTTATTTATAAATGAACAATATGGATTCAGGGAGGGGAGATCATGTGAGAATGCGGTGCAACAAATTGTATCAGATTGGAAAAAGAATATTAGTGATGGCAGTATTGTGGGAGCAGTGTTTATCGATCTGAAAAGAGCCTTTGAAACTATAGATAGAAGCTTATTATTAGAGAAAATAAAGAAATTTGGCGTTGAACATAAGGTATTGGAATGGTTTCATTTGACGAAATTATCCACGGAAAAATTGCAAGTGCATTCTCCGATCCACTAAATTCACTCTCCACCCCGGACTCCGCTCTCACCTCACCCCGTGAACTAGACAGTATCATACGCAAGCTAAAAACTTGTTCAGCCCCAGGACCGGACATGCTCCCCTCCATCCTACTGAAACACCTACCTAGAACGGCTCTGGTGCTCTTAACCAAAATCATCAACGCATGTTTAATCACACAATACTTCCCTGTTGACTGGAAATCCGCCAACGTCATCCCCATCCTTAAACCCGGGAAAGCCGCTACACTTCCGGTCAGCTATCGCCCGATAAGTTTATTATCTGTTTTAGCGAAAGTTGCCGAAAAAGTCATTTTTGCGCGATTACAAAAAATTATTAAAAATCTTGGCCTGTTGCCGGATACACAATTTGGTTTCCGAGAGAAACACTCAACTGTTCAACAACTGCTACGAATTACTAACCACATAAAAAACTCAGCCGACAAGAAACTGTACACGGGTCTCTTACTACTGGATAGCGAAAAGGCTTTTGACTTGGTATGGCATGACGGTCTCATCTCTCAACTAATCACGGCTAAAGTTCCGATTTACTTGTGTAAAATTCTCAGCTCCTACCTAAAAAATCGCCAAATACGGGTCCGAATAGCCACTTCGCTATCCAACCCCAAACTTATCGTAGCAGGTGTTCCACAAGGCTCCGTGTTATCCCCCACCCTCTTCAATCTCTATATTTCTCATTTATTCAATGATATACCAGTGCGAGTACATATCGCAGGCTTTGCTGATGATCTTGCCCTGTACTCCTCTAGTACATCGGAATTATTTACCATCAAAAAACTCATTGGCGCAGCAGAAACAATTATTGATAAGCTCGCAAAAATTAAAATTAATGTAAATGAATCTAAAACCGAATTCATAATGTTCTCCACCTCAAAATGCCTACGCAAGTCCTTTGTTCTAAAAAATAATGACATAGATATTTCAAACTCAGTTAAATACCTCGGAGTCACCCTGGATAAAAAACTCCTCTGGTCCTCTCACATCATCACTGCAATACAAAAAGCAAAAGCTATCATGGGTAGGCTTTACCACCTTTTCAAAAACAAATCGCTATCAACTTCTACCAAGCTCAAACTGTACAAAGCACTAGTCAGACCGGTAATAACCTACGGTTGCCCGGTCTGGCATAATGCTGCACCTACTCACATTGCAAAACTCCAAGTAACGCAAAACAAATTTCTCCGTGTTATTAATAACGCCTACTACTGTACCCCCATCTCTACACTACATAATAAATCGAACACTGAAATGATTTGCGACTTCATAAATCGCATGACTGATAATTTTGAAATCAATCTCAGAAATCATTCAAATTCATTAATTAATCAAATCAATCCTCGTAAAATCTCAAGATGGTCAATTGGCCGCAAATAATTTTCCCCAGCAACAATCATGATTTAGGGTTTTTCACCGCTGCTTTTCCCTAGCATTAATACTCAATCTATTATACATACATAGCCTCCAGTCATTAGAATAAATCACAATTTTCATGCTATCTGTAAGTAAAAGCCCAAGGGCTGTGACTACGACATGTATCATTAGTAAGAACTTGTATATATTGTACATATATATATCATTGTAACGCATATTATGTCAATAAACGCCTTTTAAAGTTTAAAGTTAAAGGAATGGTTTCATTCGTACTTACAAGGGCGAACCCAATCGACATATTATAAAGGCATTAAATCTGAAACAATTGAGGTCCCAATAGGGGTACCCCAAGGTTTCGTACTTGGGCCCTTATTATATTTGATATATATAAATGATATACTGATAAGATGCAGTCTCTTAGATTGTGAAATTCGTCTATTTAGATATTAGACATGGGCAAAGTTCTAGGGAAATAGAAAAAAAATTGAACCACTCTTTGCATCAAATAGAAAATTATCTAGAACAAAATAAATTGAAAATTAATGTAAATAAGACGAAATTCATGATCTTGTGCCATAAAAGACAAAACAAAACTAAACATGTGATCCTAAAAAGCAAAGATGATATAGAGCTTGAAAGAGTTTATGTGATAAAATATCTAGGAGTAATGATTGACGCGAATCTAAGATTCAAATATCATCAAAAATATATGGTTAGGAAAATTGGTAAAAAAGTAGGAGTATTGAATAGAGTAGGGACACATCTGAGTATGATAACAAGAAAAACGATATATGATAGTATAATAGCGCCACACTTCGAGTATTGTAGTACAATTTTCTTCACACTGAATGTTACGTGTCTAAAAAGTTTACAAAAAATGCAGAACAGAGCGATGCGAGCAATACTCCATTGCAAGAAAAGAACGAGAATAAATGATATGTTAGAAGCTTTAGGCTTAATGAGTATGGAACAAAGAATAAAATTGAATGTGCTGAAATAAGTGCGTAATATGAATGGAAAGAATGAGAAAGGAAATGTTAGTGGAAGAGTGACAAGACAAAGTAACAATATACCGAGTGCTGGCGTAAAAATGAGTTTCGGTCAAAATGATGTAATGTACGAAGGTATAAAATTATACAATAATTTGCCTGCAGAAATTAAAAAGATGAATGATATTGGATTTAAAAGAGAAGTTGTTAAAAATTTAAAGGATAATTATAAAATGTGACATGTATGGCGAGTAATCGCAATGAAACTAATGTACCAAAAGCTAAATAAACACAATCAATCAAATCAATCTCTCTCTCTCTCTCTCCTTCTCTCCCCCACTCTCCCTCTCTTAAAAGGAGAGCAACTGGCATTATATCTCCGTTCTTTGCATCTCATATTTAGGGGTGAAAATAATATATAATTCAGTAATGAATTGGCAAAACGGTTTAACTCGATTTTATCCTAGGGTCAGTTCTCAATGAATATCTCAGAATCTGAGAGAGATAGTTTAGTGTGTAAGCCACCTAGCACTAAGGCCATCTGCTGAGCCGAAGTCTACTTCCCGCGATCCCAGCATAATGGACATGTGGCGAGCATGCCCGCTGGAATGGCATTGCAACCCGTACAAGCGCAGCTTGCCGGGTAGACCCAACGACCACCCCTACGAATCCAATCCAAATAAGGTCCCACGGCTTGTGCCGGGGCTTACAGGACCTTCCTCATAGTACCACTTTGCACGGTTTGGTGTCCGTGATACTAGCTTTAGTTATGATTTCCTGCGTGGGGCAGCAACTTCATCCCCTATATCCTCCAAAGAGGGCTTCGCAGCCTATATATCCCAGTAGCTGTCCCAGCGCCGGGTAGCATTGAAGGCTTCCAGCCGCCGTTCTAATGGTATTATCTAGCCTTTGTTGCAATGAACATATCATGTGACATACGCCCTTATTTGCCTAGGCAGAATCTAAGAGAGATAGCAAAATTTTTATAGAAACCTTTTTTGTAGAGTAAAATGAGAGCTACAGAAAAGATTTGTTTGGTGTGAGACTTAAGGTACTTCCGCAGAAAGTAAATGGAAATCGAAGGAAATCATCTAGAGACTTGAAATTTCGAGTATATATCCGGCAAGCCACTAGAAATATCTCGCCGAAGTCCCAAAACGATGGACTAGATAGATTCTTGAAAAAAAATTATTGAAGATATGTCATTTGTACAGGGTCTTATGAGACGCGATTTTCAAAAGTCATTTAAAAATAATCTGAAATTATCTAACAATCGAAATACCTGCTTAATCACTCCGTGAAACATTTAAGAATTTTTATCAATCATTTTTTCAACATGTTACTACACCAATCCTGAGATATTATTAAAAATTTATCGATTGTCAGGAATTTCTGTCAAAATGGCGGTCAAAAGTGGCAACGTTGAGAGGAGGTTAGAGCCCTCGGAGTATCGCTCCCGCCGAAATACATCGAGGGGCATACTGTAGATTCTACAGTGTAGTATAGGGACGATCTAAAGAGACAAGTGTACCAACTCCGTCAGACGAAAATGCGGTGTCGCCAAATATATTCGGAAAATTTTAATACATAAAGAAATTCATATAAATAATTTTTGAGGTTGAAAATCGTATCGAATTCATTTATTCAACGTTTAAAACTAAAAGTGAGTAAATCAGATTGATTTCTATCCATAAATCAACTGTTTTTTATTCAATATGTATTTTTTTCAAAGTTGTTGCGAGCTGTCGGAACCTTTGATGTTTACCCGCACTCTATTTTCCCCCACTAAACTTTGGGTGTGGGTGGTGTGAAGGAAGTGTTTAAGTATGGAAAAGCAAATTGATGAAACGTTGATTAAAATCACTCACAAATGTTTATTGACGGAATTTAACCGCACGTTAAAATGATTTACACTATATACAGCGTTGATAATTCGTTTCATAATTGATGATGAACTTCACTGACTTAACTCGAAATAGTTGTTGATTAACTGACTGACTAAACTGCGATAAACACTTGAGAAAAACGGTTGATATTAAAAGTGACCTTGAAACGACTTGAGAATTACTTGATATAATAGTTGATTCGATAAATTCTGAATTATTTTACTATAAATAATATCGTCGATTTTCACTAATAATTGTCTCTGATAATTAGCTCATGATAAACTAGCTCGTTGAAGAATAAATTGAGGACTTTACTGGGTTATTAAACTGGAATTGAATTGATAAATGTCCTTGAACTGTTGATAATCGATAAATACTTGATTTGAGAATTTAGCTATTTTATAACTCATTTGAGAATTGAGTAAGATATTGATGAATACTACAGTGATACACATTTCGATGTTTAATTGTTGAATTACGATTTGATTAACGTGATTACACTGACTCGATGTTTCACTTAATGATGATTTACACGGTGAGTTTCAATTAGAGTGCCCGAAGGCAAGAGAATTACTAAACTTCGATTATTCGATTACATGATGAAAATGTAAGGGCTCGAAAGCTATTTGATACGTGCTCGCTGAGTGCTAGAGCAAGACTCTAATTTGATGAATACTCGGTGATGTCTACATGACGACTCTATGAGTGCTAACTCGAGACTACTTGCTTGCCCGAAGGCTAGTTGACTACTACGTTTTAGAGTGGGGCGATTTTCTTCTGGACCAACTGGTGACCCGAAGGGCCTCGATATTTCACGAATTTACTCAATCTGATTTATTAGATTGATAGAAAAATAGTTGCGTTTCAAACAAGATTTTTATGAAAATTTCCATAGATTGGAAGATATCCATCAAAAACTTACCCTAGGATGAAATCAACCCTTCGCTACTACGCGAAGGTTTCACCAATTCGTTACTGAATTATACAAGTTTTGAGGAAAATAAGAAACTAAAAATAATTTAATGTTTTTATTTCTTACATATTTCACAAGTGCTTGTGCTTTTGAGGATCTGATTTGAACGTACTTCATCATGTGATTCATTAGAAATATTCTGATAGGCACGGAATGTATCGTGAATTATTGGTAATATTGTTCTTAAATCAAGACCAATCTTTGAAGTTGAAGTTTGTAAGTAGAAGAAGTTTAATGAGCCCGTAGATTGGGTTCGGAAGCGTTTAATAAAAAAAAAAAAAAAAAAAAAAGTTTGTAAGTAGGATAATTGAAAAGGCAGGGAAATCTTATTCTCAATTCATTTCCTTCAAATTACCTGTATTACTGGGATAGAACAAGTCACTTTTCATCCAATTCAGAATGAAATTCCCCTATCTTTCGAGTGATATAACTAACCACCTTCAATCTCGTCTAAATCTCAAGTAAGAGAAATTCTCGTCGAATGAGAACGTAAATAAATCAAGAGAAAAACACATGAAGAACCTGCAAATTTCCCTCTAGTTTATCGCACGTCTCATTCACTTTTTTTTCCTTCATGAACGAAAAGAAATTTTCTCTTCCGAATGATCTGAGTAACATAAGAATATATATATATGTATGTAACACCCCTCTCGGTTTCAGTTGCAGAGCCTCATCCGTCCTCATTGACCGAGGCGGACGACCGTAGAATGGGTTTGGAAAATGGCGACCAAAGCGTCTCTAACGATATTATCACGTGGTTCATTTAAGTTAGATAACAACAACTCTATGGTTGAGACTGGTCTGGCTTCACGGCGTAGATTCTACCATAGCTACCGTGGTACAATATCCGATACATTTCTCGCCTCCAGCCTAATTACTTTCCGGGTCGAATTCAAAGAGGGTAGGAGAAGCAGGAGGTTGAGGAGGTAAAGAAGAAGGGAGAGATGCCAAAATGAAACTCGCCCGCGGGTTGGGACGAAAGAGTTTATTCATAGCCCCCTTCGAAAGCGAGCGAGTACCTATCTGACTTCACTTCGACTGTAACATACCGACAGGGTAAAAAGGTATGGGAACGATAGCGACTTTCATTTTATTTCTTATACCTCCAGTTGAATTAGTTCCCTGATATCTCTGCTCTGCAATGAAAGATAGAATCATTGCATTTTTCTGTTTTACAGTTTCTCACAATTAATCGATTCTCAAACAATCGAATTTTCTTGGATATAAGGCGTTTAGTTGAAGCACATATGTTATCAATCCGTAGAATTTTTCCTTTCTATAGAAAGAAGATTATAATAACAAACGAATTAACTAATGGGGGTTTCAAGCTCAAAACTATCTTTCCGAATGATGATGATTAGAAGAATTTTGTCATTTTATGCTAGAGAAAATTTTCAAATTCAATTGAATAGATATGAGCAATTAAAAATCAATAACGGAAACCAACAAGAGTGGAATCTTCCATGGAAATATACCACTCAATCCCAATGACCTATATCACTTCAACCCATCCTCATCATCAAGATGGCCCTTTTCGAGGTTTGTGATGCGTATCACAACCGAGCGATAACGGTCGCACAGTTTGAAATTGCGCGTCGTTACGCACTAGTGAATTTTCGCGAGTCCAAAAACAGAGTAATATGGTTGATGTTCAGTATGTTGTACACCGCATCAGGTAGCCCAATTAGGGAAACGATGATTCAGCGATAATTGTCACATTGGTGATAACATTGGTGATAACACTCCTCTTAACCCCAACGACAATTGAACTCTTTTCATGTTCATAAGGGAAAAAGATAAATAAAAAGGAATTGCATGTCTGAATCGCCGGACCGCAAATGTCAAATTTGGATAATGAAATGAGGGAGCTGTTGAAAAAGAAGGAATATAATGGTGAATACGAGGAAAGATGGTTTTACAATATTTAAAGAGACGCCAGTTTGAATACCAAATTCAGGAAATTTGGCATAACGAGCTAGATCGGCCCGTTGAATTCTGCTCAGTTCTACTGCTCTCCCTTTACTTTTTATTCTCTTGACTTTTTATTGTCTTGTTTTATACCTCTTTCGACCGTAGAATAATTCGAATCTTTTCCTCCTCGATTGCTTTTTGTGCCACGAACTGAATACATGAATGAATGATTCACCATCAAGAGTCTTATCGGAGTCTTATCACGTTCATTATGATATCGTTCATTATGATAATTAGTTATTACCATTTTTGACATGGTCGTGGATTAGGTGATTACAATAATGAAGTGATAACTAGTGTGATGCCACTATTTTCAAATTTTTCCGATATTTTTATTAGTCTTCGAAACATATTTCTCAGTAATTCAGAGAGGAAAATTCATATATAGATGATGTTATGAATTGATCAAGCTTGTTTTTTTAAAAAAACGCTCCTCATTTCTATTTTATAAATTTCTCCTTCACTCTATTTCATAATTATTCCAAGTTCCTTCTTGAGAATTGCAAATTTTAATATTGTGATAACATCAATGGTCAACTCTACTTTGGCATTCGACTGTCCATATTTTCAACTTAAATAATGGATGGATTATTCAAACGGTACGATTTTATGTGGCATCATGTCCTCTTGGAAATATCAATCAGAATGAATATGTATGTGGCATCGATCGGTTTCAGAATGTCGTTGGTAACTGCTCTTATTATTAGTACCACTCTTTTGACCTTGACTGCAGATGCAGCTAGAATTTTGGCAATTTTCCCGTTTCCAGCTCATAGTCATCAGGTAATTAATAAATCCACTTTTTTTACTAACATGGAAATCGACGCATCCATCTTGGAACAAATGTACGCATGTGGTATATCACTCAATCAATAGCATGATGATGATATCATCAAATTTACGAATAATTAAAAGATTTGCTCATATTGTTGATGATTGAATTATATCGGTATTGAGATTACAGATGCTGCCTCGTCATGTGACCGTCAATGACGGTCATGTGACGGGGCCACAATGACCAGTAACCGGGTCACATTTTCTTCTTATGACAATTGATAGAAAAAATGTGATGATTATTTTGCAATTATATGGATGGAATCATTTTCTTTTCTTGGGACCGTCACTAATAGAAAAATATACATGATCGTCATCTTGCAACTATATTGGATGGTATGTCCATGGACATGGGTTGAAAAATTTTGTGACAGTCATGTGGCATTGGAAAATTTGTGGTATCGTATGACCGTCACAGGACCATCATTTTTTGGTCATATGATGCGACCACAAAAATAACGGTAATTTTTCATCTTCAATCAAGATGCATTCAAAAATCCCACTATCTAATAATTTCAGGAGGTTAATCACCAGTTATCTATGGGGCTGGCCAAGCGTGGACATGAATTGACAGTATTTACAACGAATCCGATGAATAAAAATATCCCCAACTACACAGAACACTCATTAAGCCATTTCTACCCTCTTGTTCGTACACGCTTCAACTACATGGAAGCAGCGAAACAAGGAATATTACATCACTTCATGACATTGATCGAACTTATTCAAACGATGACTGATGATATATTATCCAATACTCACATAAAAGCATATATTTCACCAAATTCAACTACAAAATTTGATCTCTTAATTATTGCATCTCATTACCACGATTCACTCCATTACCTTTCCGTTTTACTGAATACACCCTTAATCCTCATTGTTTCATCATCAGGATATGCAGTTCATCATTTCCAAATAGGTAAATAATAGACATAATCTCATAATTAATAACAATTAAGGGAAAGAAATTTTGTATTTTGAAATGACTCATTCTTCGAGTCATTGCATAATGATAAAAGATTTCATGTTCAAGTTGGATTATTCCAACACTCTCACCTGTGGAAAATTCGGTACGACAACCCTTCAGAACTTTCTGATACGTATTCTGACAGACTTTGCTAGAAATGCTACAGACTGATCGAAAAATAATTATATTACAGGAAATCCCACATTTCCTGCATATGTTCCCGATCTGACGTCTGGTTATTCGGACAAAATGACTTTCTGGCAAAGACTGCATAATTTGTCATACATAATCCGCCAATGGTATGGCTATTACTATATATCAGCTGGGCTACAGGAAGCAGTCTTGCGGAAACATTTTGGTGATAATGCACCACCGATTGAAGATCTCAACCGTCGCATCAGTATGATGTTTATCACCACACATCCACTTCTCCATTATTCTCGTCCGATAGCACCTAATATTGTGCAAATTGGTGGATTTAGAATGGGAATGATAAATAAAACTATGCCAGAAGAATTAAAAAATATATTGGATGATGCGAAGCAAGGATTCATATATTTTAGCCTTGGATCAAATATCAATAGTAGTGAGTTGAGAGCAGAAACATTGGAGATAATCATTGGAGCATTTTCAGAGCTGCCGTATCTTATTCTGTGGAAATTTGATGCAATTTCTCTACCTCATCAGCCGGAGAATGTACTCATTCAAAAATGGATTCCGCAGCATGGAGTTCTAGGTTGACATAATATTTTCTAAATTCATTAGACAGCACGTACATCAGATTCTTTCATCATTGTTATCATCAATTATTTTTCAATACTGATTTTCTTCGTGCAGCTCATCCAAATATCAAATTGTTCATTTACCAAGGAGGGATGCAGAGTGGGGAAGAGGCAATCGAGTGTGGTGTACCACTCCTAGGTATCCCAATTTTTCTTGATCAATACTTCAATGTTGAAGCATTGAAACAAAAAGGAATTGCGGAATCGTTGAATTTGTATACGATGACCAAAGACGAGATCAAAGATACAGTCCATAAAATTATAGCCAATTCAGAGTAAGTTTGATTTTTTTAATAAAATGCTTCAGGGCAAAATGTCTGAAGACTTTTCTGAAAGTAGAAAGAATTTTTTGTAACATCTACTGAAAGAGATCAAAAGAGTTCAAAAAAGTTTTCGGCGTCATTTTGCGTACATTTGTTTTCCGCACAACCTTGAACTTTACGTACGCCGCGCACAAAACAAACACTTTGCTCTCCAAACGTCGACGAACGAAGTTTGGCAGGTATTACAAATAATAGTATGTATTACGCATACGTACAGGAAAGTTTTATTTTTTGCACTAGTATTACACAATGTGCTCTCCGACTTCCCGATTTATCGAGGAAGTTATTGTAATCACCCCGAAAATCGAAAATCAGGTTTTCACCACATCTCCACGTTTTAAGGTCTTCCCAATCATTCTGGACCATTTTTTGAAAAATGTCCAGAACGTATGTAGGTATGTACACAAATTTTTCGTCAACGATTTCTCGCAAACAAATGGTCTGATTCGATTTTTTTTTTTGGTGTAACCATCTTATCCCTCGCCCCCACCACACTCTGGCTCAGAGTGATTTGGCGTAAATGCAATGGAAGTCTGTAACAGGAAATGACGTCAAACTGGGCTGCTCGCTCAACGCAGTCTCTCGGACGGTCGGCTGATGTCGCTAGTAGGGATTACAGACCCGTATGGTGGTGATGAGATGTTTACACATACGTCTCGAGTACATTAGTATGGCTTGCTGGTTTTTTTTTTAAGTTATGCAGCTCTATGTGACTTAGACCTGATTAGGTTTTGCATGGAATCGGTCGGGCGGTTTTCCGTTTTTTTAGGAAAACATAGAGAGCAAAAATCGCGAAGAGTGTTAGGTTAGGTTAGGTTAGGTTAGGTTAGGTTATAGTTGCGGATGGGCGGACAGGCCTCCCTGGCTGCCACCGAAATCACTATTGTGAGTTATTGTAGCTCCGCCTGGCTTGCCAGTCCAGCTTTTACAGCCAGTCTTAGCAAGTCTACGACTTCCCTTTCTGCGATCTGGATGCTCGTGGGGAACGCAATCCCCCAATAACGCAAACGTTACACCGCTACTGCTGAACAATTGCTTAGTATATAGATGCTGTCCTCTTTTTCTTCATTACAAAACCTGCACCATGCGTCATCACTGATGCCGATGGTTTTACAGTGCGCTTTGAATTTTCCGTGTCCAATATAAGGAGTCTGATTGTCAGGCTCAGATCCGCTCTGATCATGATTGTAAGTTGTCTAGTCCTTTTGCATCTCAGTTTGGGCATGGTTGCCCTTGCTGTTTTGCAGGCCTCGGTGTTTTTCCAGCTTCTGGAGTGTTCTCGTTTGAGTTTCCTCTTTATCTGGTTCATACCCGTAGCAAAGGGGATTAGCGAGTCTCCGGTTTCACGAGTTGTCTCTTCCTTCGCCAGTCTGTCGGCCATTTCGTTGCCAGGGATACCTTTGTGTCCTGAGACCCAGGCTAGGGTGACCTTATTGCATTTCCCCCGATTTTCTTGCGCTATCATTGTATCCCATACCAGCTTTGAGTCTGTAGTGGGCTTTAGAAGCGCTTTGATGGCAGTCTGACTATCTGACCAAATATATACATATTTGTTCGTTGTCAGTCGGTTTAACAGAAGCTCCACGCAGTTTTTAATTGCGAGAACTTCTGCCTGGAAAACTGTTACCATTGTCCCTAGGGACCAACTGTCTTTATAGTTTTCTCCCGGTCCATAAAGTCCTGCACTGAAGTGTCCTCTATACCCGGAAGCATCTGTGTACCAGTGCATAACCCTCGCACCTGGTGTTTTGTTAATAGTTTCCCAGTTTTCCCTTTCTGGAATGTAGCTCTTGAAGGCCTTCCTGATTTGGTCCTTCCTGGTTATTCTGTCCTGAGTCATGTTCATCGGTTTCCTCTGTAGGATATCCAATCTGGCGTGTGTCGCTCTTGATTGGTTCCATTCCCCCTGATACATGAACCAGTATGCTGTCGCCTCTGCCTTGTATACTGCTAGCAGGTCTAGTGGTGGCATGTCAAGTGCACTTCTAGTGCATCAGTCGGTGTCGTTTTCATGGCTGCCGTCGCGGCCCTTAGGAAATTCCCCTGTAGGGTCTTTAACCGCTTCATGCACTCCACCTTCCTCGCCCTGAGCCACCAGACCACCGCTGCATACATGAGTCTAGGTAGTAGGACCATCTTGTCCATAGCCATAGGCTGATCTTAGGGCTGAAACCCCAGTTCCTTTCCATGGCTCTTCGGCACGTCCATAGAGAGGCATACATTTTGCCCATCTGTGATGAAACGTGTGTCGTCCAATGAAGTTTAGAATCAAGTAAGACTCCCAGATACTTCACCAAGTTAGTATATTCAATGTCCTCTCCTTTGAACATTAATGGCTTTGGAGTAACGACTTTGTATTTCTTGGTAAATATCATGGCAGACGTCTTTTCAGGATTAATTGATAGTTTCGCCTCTCCACACCATTCTTCCAGTATCTGCAGAGAGTAGTTCAACCTATCTCTCAGGACTTCGAGGAACTTTCCCCTAGCTATGATGGCCACATCATCGGCGTAGCCACATACCAGGAATCCTTGTTCTTTCAGTTGTTCTAGTAAATTGTGCACCACGAGGCTCCGCAACAGCGGTAATAGCACCCCGCTCTGAGGGCAGCCTCCCACCAGGCGTCCGTCTACTTGTGTCCCATTGTGGGTAGCAGTTAGTGTCCTGCTCGCCAACATGCTTTGAGTCCAGTCAATGACTCTCTTTATAAAGTTTCTCTTCATCATAGTGCTCTTAATGACCTCATACTTTGTTCGGTCAAAAGCTCTTGATGTCAAGAAATATTCCTAGCACATAACCCCCTTCCTCTATCTCCTCTTCAATTTTCGCCACTAGGTGGCGTAAGGCAGTCTCGGTGGACCTGCCTTTCCTGTAGGCGTATTGCGAGTTGGATAGAGGCTGGTCTACTAGTAACGTGCTCTTTATATATCTGTCCATCAGCCTCTCCAGTGTTTTTAGAACAAAAGAGGTTAGGCTGATGGGTCTGAAGTTCCTCTGGCTTGACGTATCCATTCTTGCCAGGCTTGGATAGGAAGACAATCTTGGATTGTCCCCATACTGTTGGTACAGTTCTGAGTGCTACGCTGGCCCTGAAAATCTTTGTTAGAAGCCCTAGGATGATGTCCAATCCCTTTTGCTAGAAAATTGGATACACGCTATCCGGTCCCGGCGCCTTGAAGGGTTCGAATGAGTTAACAGCCCACTCCACTGCTTGAGGATATACTATTTTTGCTGCCATGGTCCAGTCCTGTGGCTGATATTGGCCACTAGTCTCTCTTGTTCCCTGATATGTGTCCTCCAGTTTTATACAACGTGAAAAATGTTCATCCAACAGCAGTTCCAGGGTTTCTTTTGGGGTCCAGATATAGTTGCCATCCAGTCTGATTAAACAGCTCAGATTTGCGTTCCCTTGCCCCGCCGGAATTCTGACCAGCCTGGAAGCGTCTGATTGATTTTCCACGCCGCTGATGAATTCTTTCCAACTTCTATTCCTAACTTTCGCTAGAGCCTTGTTATATTTTCTCTGGAGGCGTCTTCGCTCTTTCATAACTTGATGCCTACGTGAATCAACGTAAGAGTTTTTAACTTTGTTCCATGCTCTTCTCAACTGTTTCCTCAGATCAGCCAGTGTGTCATTCCACCAGCTGACTTTTTTGGTTCCCTTATGAGTTCGCAAGTCACAGTTGTTCTCAAAGGAGCACTTGATTGCTTCTCCTAGGCATTCCGCAGCATTCTCAAGGCGTCTCTTGTCTTGGAGCTTGTTAGGCAGATCCTAGATTCTCAATGAGAGATCCTCTCTGTAGCCCTTTCAATCTGAATTCGTTGGATTTCTCCTCGAGATTTGTTCTACTCTGCCACTCATTTTTAGGCGTATTTGGCTATGGTCTAAGCCTGAAGGTTCCTTGGACACCCTACTGTCTCTTACATAGTCCGCCACGTCAGCAGTGCTGGTGATTATATCCAAGACTTCTTGTCTTCTGCAGTCCATGAAGGTTATTTCGTTTCTCCTGTTCAAGAGCAGAAGATCATGGCTCATAATGAAATCGTGTAGAGCTTCTCCCCTTGAATTGGTATTCGTGCTTCCCCACCCTAAATGGTGTGAGTTGGCATCGAGCCCATGAAGGAGTTCTAGCCCATCTCGTACCACCACGCGTACCAGATCCTCTACTTCTGACATTGGGGGTGGCTCCACTGAGTCATAGGGCAGATATACTGACCCAGCTATGAACTCCAGGATTTTGTTGTCTCCCACTAGGGTCTTTAGCTTCACTACCGCTCAGTCCCCTTTGCTGAGTTGTGGAGGAAAGGTGGCTTCCATACCCTTGATTAGGATGCAAACTCTCAGCTTCCCTTCCCTGGGGTTGGCGTGATATAGTTTTCCGTAACCCCTCAGGCCTCTTATAGCCCCATTTACCAACCATGGTTCTTGAATGAGTGCTATGGTTGTCTGCATTCCAGCTAGTGTCTTGCTTAGGACAGCAAAGGCGCTTTTGCTGTGGTGCAAGTTAATCTGGACGATTTCTATCGACCTGTGAGCCATTGAAAGCTCACTCATCTCCCCCCGTCCCTTCGAGTTCCCCACTGCGGTTCTTCTCGAGTAACTTAACGTTTGCTCTCTGAGTCCCGCAGTGAGGTCTGAAATCGCAGGCTTTTAGTGCTTGTAACGACTTGTCGCTGACCAGAGCCGCAAAGTGGGCGCTCTCGCCTTCTTTCTTCTCACTGCCCTTGACAACGATCCAACTTGTGGTTTTGATTGCAGGATTCTGTTTGCCCATCGGTGCAATAGCCTCCTGGATCGAAACTTCGTCTTCTACATGTACCACCACCCTGTGACGCTTTGGCAGCTCTTCTGAGGGTAGCACAATTAAGGTCTTTTCTCCCAATTTGTGCACTGGGAATGGACTTTTGAGCCATGTCTCCGTGGCGTCATCAGAGCAACCGATTATGGCCGCCCCGTCTCTTTTCCAGACCCCTTCGAATATTGGTGCTTTGGTCCCCTCCTCCAGGGAGAGTATCTGGGTCCTCAGCAGACCCTTCAAGCCCTTAATGTCTTCTTGGGACAATTTCTCTTCAGGGTACTTCTCTGGAACCAGAGCCCACCTGCGCATTTTTGACGTGACCTGAGTGTAAGATCCATGATCAGTCTTGGACTTCTTCTCTGGCCTCTTTGTTAGAGGGCTAGGGGTGTTATGCTCAGGTACTGGGCGTTTATTGCGACTCTGTGTCTTTGCATCATTCCCCTTGTTTTCTTTACCTTCAGCAGTGGTCCCCGAGGCTACTCCAGCCTTCAGAGCCTCTTGATGCCTTTTGAGTTTATTCTTTGCGGCGCCGCTTAATTTGATTTTGGTCTTCTTAGAGCCCTCATCATTTTTTGTGTTATCTTTCTGGTTCATTGAAGCCCTAGTAAGATCTTGGTTTTGGTTTTGGTTTTGTTGGTTTGAGATATCCATAAACATTCCCACGAGTACCACGGTGATGCGGTATCACCTAAACAGAGCCGTGTTTGTTCAGGGCTTGGCATTTTTACACACGGAGGTTACCTGGTATCCGTGGGCACCGTATGCGATGCAGCACCCCCTGCACCACGCAGCCCTCAGTACGGTAGCTAACACTTTGGCTTGGGATGCTGGTCCACGACGGAGCTTTCGGTTTACCGCCTGGTTCCCCAGTTGGTCCACCTTATCACCACCACTGAACAATCTTTTTAGCAGCTCTTATCTGGACCCCAGGTATCTCTATTTGATTCCCTTCAATGAGCTAGCTACTCCAATTGGTCGTCCTTTTATTCGCCACCCGGAGACACGCGCGGTTGGTAGCTTATCCCTGTTCTCCGGACTCAAATTAATGATTTTAGAGAACCCGAGGCGAAGAGTGTTAATCAACGATAATCCACGAACGAATGGTCCGAATTAAATTTTTTTTTCCTCTCAATCGATTTGTCTTCGGGTAATACAGACCTAGTAAAATTTTAGAAGGAATCGATCCAATAATTTTTCAGTTTTTCCAAAAATATGAAAAACAAAAACAGCGATTTATTTTTGAAGTGAAACTTCTTTACGCGCGTCATGGATTCTCGACGACCGGAGTAAAACCGACTCAAGACCGTTACGAAAAAACGTCATAGCGAGGTGGGGGTAACCAGACCCTTGGGGACCCCCACCACCGCTCACCGTTCACTGTCGCTCTCTCACCGTGTCCGCTTACTGAGATGAGGGAGCCACTGACGAACGTTCTCTTTCTCTCTCTTCTCTCTTTTCCTCTCTCAGTTTCACTTCCGTCGTGCGTAAGCTTGACACACTCAGCTTTTTTTAAGCGTAAACATCTTATCGCTTGCTCCTCACACACTCTGGCTTGGAGTGATTTAGTGTAGATGCGACGGCCGGCCGGTGTCGCTAGTGGGGATTACAAACCCGTACGGCGACGATGAGATGTTTACACATAGATCTCGAGTACTATATGGCTCGCTGGTTTTTTTTTTTTCTATATGTCAGGGGATAAAACCTGGGATGTTTTTGTTGTGTACCTCAATGGTTCATTTTCACTTGAATGCACCGGAATACAGGAGCGAGCCTACGACCGACCAATAATATGGCATAGACCCGCCGCACCCCTAGTTCAGAATTCTCTTTCAAATGCTTCATAAACGAGAGAGTTCCATGATTATGCCAATGTCATTTATCACTTATCTTCTTCTTCGTCATTCTCCTCCTAATTTGATACGCCATGTTTCTATTTGAGAAGTAGTCAGGTAGCGGGGAGGTGTTTTGCACACATTTTAGGTTGAGGAAATTTTTTTTCTCACCAGCGGCGTGTAAAGTTCGCAATGGCTCCCTATCCGCAGAGGGAGTAAAGTTAAAACTTCCTGCTCTAGAGGAACGACGAATAAGTCGTTCTGCGCATGCATCGCCTACTGTCGGTTGGACTAATGTATATGTAGTCACGACGCCACGACGATAAAGGTTAAACGAGGGGACACGTGCAAAACTGACTGGTGTCGTAAAATTTATTTGTGATAATAAAAAATTTAATTAATCATAATGAGTTCCTCCTCAGAGGATGATGAAAGTGACGATGAGGAAGTGAAGCGAAGTTTTGAGGAAAGAGCGAAGGAAATCGCAGGACAATTATATCCACCAAAATCACAAAACAAATACATTCAATGTTGGAAGCAATTTCAAGAGGCTAAAACAGAACAGCTCAAACAGCTTGGATGAGTCGAGATTTTTGGTATACTTCCAAGAATTATCTCAGAAATATAAATCATCAACATTATGGTCCAAATGGTCGATGTTGAGAAGTGTATTAAACATAAAACGTGGTATCAATCTGAACCAGTACCAGAAAGTGAAAGCATTTGTGAAAAGAGAATCCAAGAGTTATCGACCGAATCAGGCAGCGACATTCTCCTACCACCAAATTGAACATTTCATCGACAAAGCACCAGATATAACATATCTAGCACTGAAGGTATAATTCTTTTATAATCTATTTTTTTTCTCAATATTTTCAAATCAATTCTTCTCTTCAATCTTAATTTTTTTTTTCTACTATGTACAATTCAGTATTTACAATTATCATGTCACTACAACTAATGACACACCACTACACTATCACAATGAACTTATTTACAATTAAATTTACAATTTATTTACAAATATATATACAATTTTTTTTTCAGGTTATGGCAGTCCTCGGGATTTGCTGTGCAATGAGATGCACAGAGATCCATTCACTGAAGCAGGGAGATGTTATTGACATGAATCCTATGAGAAATCCTACATTACCAAGTGTATATTTTGTCGAATTTATTGACGCAAAAGACGAAACAAAGATTATTGGACAACCATTTTATGACGTCATCACCCAGTACGTTAATCTCAGACCACTTGATGCACCAGAGCAGAATTTTTTCCTAAGATACCAAGAAGGCAAGGTCATACGTCAGCACATTGGAAGGAATACAATTGGTGGGGGACCCAGAAAAGTCGCTCAATTTTTAAATCTCCCAAATGTCAAAGAGTTCAAGGGGCACTCATGGAGGCGTTCGGCTGCAACTTTTGTGGCCAATGCTGGAGGAACACTGATTGACGTAAAAAGAATGGGCGGATGGAAGTCGGACGCCGTGGCTCAACGATACGTAGCTGACAATGACACCAGTCGATTGAGAAATTTCAACTTCATATTGAAAAATTCAAATTTGAACGCAGCAGGCGAACGCGAAGATGTTCAAGCTAGCACGAGTAGAAATGGCCTTGAACCCCCAAAGAAAAAAACAAAAATGACCAAAGCATCTCCCAAAGTGTCGTGAGACAAAAAATGACAACCAACATCAACGCTCGAGATAATTCTATGGCTGTAAAAATTTCCAATGCATCAGAAGAACAATCAATAGGCTCCTGGGGTGAGGAAAGCGAGGAATGGTGGAATGACAATCAATTTTCCTTGGAAATCCCGAGGATAACCAAGGATTGAATGGGAACAACGTCTCAACTGAAGCAACTACATGTGAAAGACTCAATTCTTATAATCAAGATGATGTCGTCACAGAGGATGACTCCACACTACAGCCCAAATCACCGCAGAAATTAAATGTAAGAAATCCATCGACTACAGTTCCAATACCAACTGATCATAAAAGAGTTCCTATATCACCACGTACTAATGTTGTTGGAAAAGACATGAAAAATGGCCAGAATCAACGAAATATTTATAGTGGTAGACAGCTCTCTCCAACAGCATCACACACTCAAAATCATCATATTGAAACTCCAGTAACAAACGACTCAAAAGTTATATTCAACAATTGCGAAATTCACCAAATCACGATTCACTACCATAATGATAAGGAAAATGTCCTCATAAATGAATAAAGTACTATTATGAATGAAAATAATGATAAAAAAAATATCTCCATGAATGAATAAAGTGCTATATGATTAAATAAAAGATTTTGAAACACTTGGAATACGAAAGACCTCATTTTTTGAATAAAATAATTGTTGTTTTTTTATTGCTTCCGGATGGAAGCTTTGTTTTCACCAGATTTTCACATTCTCTAATTTTGTGTGGAAATGATCTAGAATGTTATGAAACGCAAAGATATGGTATTTTCAGAAAATGTCCTTGTGTATGTATGTAACAGTGTGCAAATTTTTCGTTTTTTTTCTGAAATTGTGATAATAAAACGACAAAAGTTATCGATAGAAATCTGAAATTTTGATGTATGATTGGTATTAGTTACGTCAAACTTCAGGCCAAGTATCAGCTTGATCGGTCGATTAGTTCTTGAGATATCACTCTTTATCGAAAAATCGTTTTTCTTCAATATCTCGAGAACAATTTGACCGATCCGATTTTTTTTTTTCAAAATATTCGTCATGAAAATATCTATCGATTTCAATTAAAAAATTCAGCCGGACCACGGAGAATTCACATAGTTATTGCCCTTTTTCTATTTTTTCACTCACATCCTTGTACGCATGATAACTTGAGAAATATTGGAGATAAAAACTTCAAACTTGGTATGATTTTAGGCCTTATGATAACAATGATTGCTATTTAATATGGGCGCAATCGGACCATTAGTTTTGGAGATATTCAACTTTTTGTGTAAAACTATTTTCTTCAATATCTCAAAAACTATTGAATCGATTTGATTTTTTTTTTCAAAATGTTCGTCACGATAACTCCTACCTAGCGAAATCAAAATATATATACCCCCCTATTGAAAGTTTTTGAGATATTGCTGTTTTTCTATTTTCATTCTCGAAACTTGCTCATACGTACTATAAACGACTCGTAGTCGTTTTTATAATACGACTAGGAGTTGGAGTGAGGATCTGAAATTTTGACTAGTACTTGATATTGTCGGGTTCGACTTCTGTGTAAAATTTTAAGTCGGTATGTCAATTAGTTCCTGAGATACAGACAATCAATGTATGAACAGAATGAATCTTAGATCTATCCGGAAGCTGACTACCAATAGAATTAGTAGAAAAAACAGAGAAGCATAATATAATAATATAATAATAATGGTAACGCATTTCTTCCAATCCTTAACACCAGCCGCATGGGAGCGATGGCCTACTTGTTTATTATTTTTTCAACAATATAAATTTTTTCTGCAGTCAATTGATATTGTAAATTTGGCCTCAACATTGGTTATTGTGGTGCAATTAAAACTTTGGAGTGAGGTTATGTGTACAGATTTATTTGCAGTATTTAAAGTAATAAAAAAGTAATCAGTTGTTTTCAGATGGGGATTTCATAGTATTTCAATGGATTTACACTATTTTCAATGTCAAATGGTCGAATTTCAACCCACGCCTAGACCATCGTGTACATGTTTAATTAAGCACAAATAGTTGATGTGTGAGCCTATCTGACAGATGGGCACGAACGTACTGTAGGTTACAAGGTTAACGCATGCGCACAACACGTTTTGGTGTCCATATGATATTGAAATGTCCTGCATGGTAGTTTTACTTCTGATTTAACAAAAAAAGTTGAACGAATTTTCCACATCGCTGGTGAGAAAAATAGTATGTGCCCTACGGGAGTAAAGAAAGTCATCACTACATGCGTCTTTGCCGCCCTTGCTTTGCTCGGGCGGCAAACTCGACGCGTGTGGAAATGACTTTCTTTACTCCCTAGGTGCACAATATACTATTATTGGAACTTACGTTTATTGACCCGCGGAATGCAAATATTGAGGTACCTGGGTCGAATTCTGGTGCGTTAAGGGTGTATTCGCCTCTAGCAGAGGTAAAAATCGTGGAACTTTCTGATTTTTGTTTCATAGAAGGAATCAGTTTAGAGCTTTGGTTTTTTTTCAATATTTTGACGTGGATACGTCTATAGTTTCGTTTTGAACTTTATGGGGATGGGGGGCGATTTTGTGAAATGATGTAAGTAGTATTTATGCCCCAGCGCCATCTACCGGGAAACATTTTACTCTTTCGAAAACTTATCATGTCACATTGATAACTTATCGACGGATAACTGCGAAATAACATACAGACAAAGTTAATCGTTCACACAAATACGTTGGTTTTCGTTTCATTATAAAACTTGTCAAATTTATAGAAACTGAATTTAATTCAACTTGATGTCAGACTCACCCGACGACATTAGGGAATACTCGTTTGGACCTGCCTTTTGCTTGAAATATTGATGTCAATATTTCGTTATTGTATCATACTTTTCTTATCACCGACCAATACTTAATAAAGTGACATTAAAACAGTAACCATTGTATGCAACATGTTCTACTTCTCATATCTCTCTGAACGTGAGACGTATCCACGTTAAATTCTACGGCTGTATCGACGATACAGCCACCTGTCATTTTTTATTGATATTTTTACGGCATATGTAGAAATTTTCCATTGATAAATCAACAAATCGATAAATGTTATGAGCTTTTGAAGTCAGCGCACTCCATCGATGCACCTATCACGGTACGCATGATTGTGATGTTCCCGATGATCTAGAATTGAAAATTTTTATATTAGAATAATCTACAAAGATGTCGCTTTCGTTAGAAATGTTCGGCGATGAGATAAGTCCACGTATATGAAAACATACGCGCTCCCTTTTTCTTATGTTTTTCCATGCATTATTCCCTTACGAAAAATGTAAAAAAAAATTGTATCTTAAGGTAGTTATGCCGTGGATCGCCTTTTTTTACTGATTTAATGAAATTTTTACTAGCGATAAAAAAGATTCTACTCGACCATCTCTAAAAATCTGGTATCGATCTAATGTGCAGGAGCCAAGAAAAAAAAATATCAAAATTTGCATTTTTACGGTGCGTTAACACGCAGCCCCCTATACTAGGTACCTCCGAATTTACCTTTATTTTTATATTAAAATAAAATGATTAAATTACAAAAAAATTAAAAATTAAAAACCCCCGACGTTGGAATTGTAAAAAGAACAATAATTGAATATTGAATATTGGAAAAGGGAAAAATAAAAAATCATGAAATAGAAAGAATGAAAAGCAGACAGCAGTCGGGGGGACACCACGGTTTTCATGACTTTATGTGCCCCCCGACTGCTGTCTGCTTTTTATTCTTTCTATTTCATGATTTTTTATTTTTCCCTTTTCCAATATTCAATATTCAATTATTGTTCTTTTTACAATTCCAACGTCGGGGGTTTTTAATTTTTAATTTTTTTGTCATTTAATCATTCGATGTCTGTCTTTTTATAGGTTTATCAAGTACCCTGTAGTAGTTTGAATCTTAAGATGAATATCAGATTTAAGGCAGTCTTTGATTTGAAATTTTCATCAATATTTATTCCTCATTATATACTAGTTTGTTTCAAGGGGGAAGTTCAATCTTTAATATTCAGTTGTCACATTTGGAATTTTCATTCCCTTGTTTTTCAATTGTGAACTCGATTATTCATTCCATTATCCACCAATGTCTCCGACTGCAAGTATTCGAATTCTAAATTTTGCGCGCGTAAATTTTAATGAAGCGAACCCGTCGGTAATGTCACCTACCACGTTCAGTGACAGCCAATATGATCCGTTGAAAAGTGGAGCAGGTGGCGCCAGTCATATGAATCATATGCAAATTTTTCTTTATTTTCATTTGCGGTTATGTGGGGTTGAAACCTCGTAAATCACTGGCAATCTGGATAATTAAATTAAAAATAAAAAAAACATCTTTTCCGACGAGAATGAAGTGAGTTGATTTTTTTTTTTAATGAAAACCGTCCAAATTCATACTACCAACGCATGTTTATCTTTCGCCCCTAGGGATATTTCAACCTATCTAGTTATTTCTGAAAAATCATTTTTTATTTTCCATTTTTTATTTTATTGAGAAATAAAGATTAACGATAGTTACAAAAGAGTGACAGGAATGATCCTTGAGCGATTATCTTCATTTTAAGCCTAAAAACATAATTAACAGCATATTTATAGAGAAGTGAGGGCTGGAATAACGCACAAAAACATAGCCCTGCTTTCAGTCAAACGCATATACCCCTCTGGCGGTTCCGTCGGGGGTAAAAACGCGTTTTACCGTTTTTTCTAAAAACCACCATGTTGTAATATGATCCTTCACGCATCGTTCAAAATTTTTTCAGATCGATTTGACGCATAGTTAATTGAATAATCATGAACAAAGTTCGAAACCCCCACATACTCTCGACGCTCATGAACGCAAGGAGTGGGGACCGTGTGAATGAGTGCGTATATGTACACACGGAATGTGTGTGTTGACGCAGGAACGGGCCAAGTAAACTCAGAAATTAGGCTTGACGAATCTATTAACATGCATGTGAAAAAAAAAAATTCAAAAGATTTTCGACTTCAGAAGAATTTTAGAGATGTGTTGAGGGATTTATAATAAATTATATGTAAATCCCGTTACTTGTATATCACTTATCATATGCACCCCATGGGTCCTGTTTTTCACGAGTATGCCACAGCATAACTACCTTAACGTGAATTCATGCACTAACCGACCAGATGAAGACTGATTAAAAAAAAAAAATCATATAAATCGGTAGATAACTTTATTAAATATCACGTGCACGGTACATGTACCGCTGAGAAAATGTAGTTTCGAGAAAAACGCCTCCAAAGTTTTGGATCAATTTGGCAAGGAAAACTCGCCGCGCTGAGGGAAAGAGGGTGGTCAGTCGTGGAAGTTTGGCATGAGAGGAAAATGAAATTCCTTACAATTAATCTGCAATTCCAGCACCATATAAAACTCTTTCCTCTTCTTCATAAAATTCATCTCTTTGCCATTGTTCTGTAGTTTGAGCTTTTCTTGCCCTATTTGCAGCATCAGAAACATGCCTGTTCGAACCTTTGATTCTGTCTTGGTCCCTTTGAAAAGCATATGAACTGATTTGTTTTCCTATCATGATGCCCAGTTGGTCCATAATCTGCAAAACAGCCTTGAATCCTTCGTTGCAGATACAGACTGCCAGATGTGTCGATATCTCTACAACAATTTTCCCTGAATGAATGTGCTTCGGAGAAAAAGTCCAAATCAAAGTATTCAGGCTTTCGTTATTATTTTGGGTATTCGCTTCTAAACATCTTGTCAGTAATTCATCGTTACTCATCTCCTCATAAACTGGCTTTATAGCTGTTAATACTTCATCAGAAAGCGGTGGGTCATGCTTGAAAATAGTTAGAGTTTCATCTGCTTCTGCCACCCGCCATTTACACCAACTATCAGATCGAGGAGGACATGAGTGATGTTGTCGATTCTCATCAGTTGAACTCTTGTGGTAAAATGTTGCCCATATGGCTTTTTTCATTTTCACTACTGAATCTGAATTCCGTCTGATGGCTAATCCATAATACAATTGCAGGTCTTTCAACACTTTTGCTGTGAGTTTCTCGACCCATTTTCCCCCAAGATTTTTAGTGGTCTTTTTCACGACGCGTAATCGTCTACCCATTCATTTTTCGGCACGAAGTAGACATTCTTTTTTCCAATTATAGTTTCAGGACCGTATGCCATCGCTTTGATAATTCCAGAAAATGTTTTAATACCACCATCACCAAAATATGTAGTATACTTGACGTTATATTTTTCCACGGATCTTTTGAACATTTCAACAATTGAATCCACTTCCATTTTTTCTGCACCACCACTAAGGTTGAAGGTACATTCTTCTTTATGCTCCTCCATCCAGTCATCAAGTTCTTCTGTAGTATCAAATTTATTTTCGTTCAGATTACAGCCCTGACAAAAACTTGATTTCACATCAGCATCAAAAACTTTACCAGTCAACTTGCCGATAAGAGTTGAAACACCGAAACGAGAACTGAAACCTCGTTTCTTCCACGTTCCATCGCCAGACACTGTCAATTCTTGTTTTTCATCTTCCTCTGCTAATTCCTATTCCTCCCTCACTGCTTTACATGTAATTTTATCGTATACTGTTTTAGATGCATCAGAAATAGATTTCATACATCGATAATATAAACTATTACTCACACCCAGTCTTATATCCATTATTTCATAGAAGAGATTGACACCGTTTAAACCAATTCCTAGAAGTCGAAACGCGAAAATCATGCGACGATTTATTTGATATTATTTGTTACTGTAAGTGATATTTTGACCACATTTACGATGCAATTTCAAATCCCAAGCCACTCAGCTCATCTTTTCTGAATTTTATATCACCTTTACACTCTTTACAAATCACAAAATTACTGACTGCATGAACACCATGGCAAAACCTATGAAATAATAATCAGTAGCTGAAACGAATATTCCGTCATCATTACTATCACTTGTGACACTTTTCCCCAAATCTCTTAAGCTTAACGAATCCCATGAACAAGTATCATACTTCGTTCTTATCCTAGGGTGCTCCTCACAACTCCAAAACCACAAACGGGAGAGGAACTCGATTTCCAGGATGACTTTAAGCTCATCTTACATTAATTAATTTTCTGGGCGCCAGCTGAATTTTTGGGGACGCGGATTCAACAAACCGCAACCATAATGAAACCGTATAAATCGAAAGGATCACCCCGGAATCAGGAACCAAAACTCAAAATTAGAGGAAGACGAAGGATAAGGGTACGGAAGGCTCGGGTTGCTCAGGATGCGTGTCGTGGAGAGAGGGGTGGATTCGGCGATAGGAAGAAACCAACAAATAGAGAATATGAACCGTAAAAATCTTAAATTAAAGCTGAAAAGAGGTCAGGAATGATCAATAATCGGAACAATAAATTTTACTCTGGATAAACCTCATTATTCTAGAATATTTACAGAAGAATAGTTCGACTATTCGATTAACAAACAAAGCTTCATTACAGACAGACTCGAAATATTTTATTTGATATTTTTCATATTATCGGTGATGTTCAACGTAGCAATCGAGACCTTTTTCTTCAATCCATGAATCTGAGAGAGAGAGTCTACTGCGGTAGCGTGTGAGTGTGAGAGAGGGGGACGGTAACTTCGTGTGACATGGCGCTGAGCTAAGGCCTTTTCTGAAGTAATTTTAGGGAAAATCCCGGTTTTATTCACGTTTATTCACACTCAGATATGTTCGGGGGGTTTTCCCGATATTTCCAAGGGTCCAGAATCTTGATTCGGGAGATAAACACGAGGAACTTTTCTTGAGCTCCGTCTCCACGGGTGTGTTTTCGGGCCAATTGTACAAAAGCGTGTTTCTGGGATATTTTCACGTGAGCATTTTTCCGGCATCATTTTTACGAGAGCATTTTCCCGGGTTATGCCTGCGGGAATCTTTACTTTAGCCAATTATCTACGGGAGCAATTTTATTCGAGATCTTTGTCTCGGGAGCATGGTCTCGGGGACATTTTTCTGGATTCATCGAGATTATTTCTTCTAAATCACCGAGGATATTTTTCTACTTGATTGGGAATAATTCTCCAATGCATCGGGAGCTTTTCTCGGTATTAAATATTAGTCCGTAACTCGGGGACGTCGATGTTCTTCTTTCGGGGCAGGACGAGAACTTTTCATAGCGGAAGCGATGGTGAGAGAATATGGCATCGAATTACGATGTAACGAGACACCATGGGTTTTGCCGGTTATTTTATTCGGGTATTCTGTTCACTGGGACCACCGTAAGTAAAATTCCACTTCGAATAAAACACCAGTACTCACCATTATATTTTCCTCTCCTCCTGGCAGCTTCTGCACCCGGGAGATGGAACTAAACTTTTCTTGTCACTCTTATGGCAGCAGCAGCGATGTGTATCGTGGTCGTGCCGGGTCGAGACTCACTGTCCACGTAGTGAAGCCATGCAGGCGACTTGTTGCCGGCTGTTGGCATGTAGCTACAGTTGGGCCATACCGCGAGGACCATGACTGTAGCATCGACTCTAGTGGTGCGGGCGATAGCGCGCAAATAATTTTAAATATTTGAATCCGAAGATTCTCGATATAGTGAATTTTATCTCTAACAAAGCGGGAGTATTTTAACCAAAACCGTAGCTACGTTGGAGGGTGAATGTTTACCCTCGTCTACGACCGGAATCAGGTAGTTTATCGCCGGAGTACATTCTCCGGTGAGGAATAAAGAGACATACTAACAAAATAATTGACTAATCCATAAGCGCTGGCGATCCATACGAATGAAGGGGCTAATTTCACCCGTATGGCCTTCCACCCGTACCAAACTGTAGGAATCTTGACCCTCACACAACTAAGGGAGCGCAAGCATTTCAACTTGACCTCTGTATTATCTCCATTAACATAACCAAAAAGGGGTGGTGGAGATACATGGGGTGACACATTGTATCGGCCCTGATCCTCCATGATCTCTGTCCCTTTAATCCTATCACGTAGACCGTAGCATGTACCATAACCAAAAATTTAATTAAAATGAAACTAAAACTCTAACAAAATGGAATGAACAGGGGTTTTACCTAGATAATGAATTAAAAAGTGAGTTTAACAAAAGTAATGGTAACTGTTTAAAGTCGATCCACGCAAATACAGAGCTTCTTCTGGGCTTTTCCGGGGCAGGGGTATTTTCCAGAAATGAGGCGTTTCGGGCTTTACATCTAACGAATACCCGTTTTAGGCTATTTCTGTCTCTCTCTTTTGGTCTCACTTAGAATTACCCTCAGATTACGATAAAAGTGGCGGATTCCCTGGGAATTCCGTCACACACTCCTCCTCAACTTTTTTGCTGATGCACTTTCTGGTGAAGTACTTGAGCTTGAAGCACGTTGTTTTCCGTGATAATATCATTTTTTCCGCCTCGATGAGTTCGTCCGATACGTACGAGATCCTTTTCTATCCATATTTCACTACTAATCAATACTTCGTTGGAGAGTTCGAAATAGACTAACGCGTGGGTCGAGAAAATCCATATCAAGAAAATTTTGGGAAAACAAGTATAAAATTGTATCAAAACAAGCCCGCTCCCGCCCCTGAGTTTGGGGATTTATCGATCCCAGCGGAGAGACCCTATTGTTGTGTGATGCAACGCTGGAGCACCTGCCTACGTGGACCCGCTCGGCTTCAAACCTCCGTAACTCTGGCATTTTTGTGAATTTCGGGAAAATTCTTCGTAGAAAACATTTTATAAAGAATGGAGAAAACAAAATGTAAGAAAAAAAAATCGATTTTTTTTAACTTTTTCCCTATTAATTTAACTGTAACTGTTTATAAACCCTTAAGGGGTTTTTATAAACAATTTATCGATAAACAATAGAAAATTGTAGTCTTTTTGCAGAATAAATTTTTGTCCGTAATATAGACGTGATTAAAGGGGGGAGGGGGAGGGTAAGTTCTTAAAAACTTTTTCGTATTTTTAAACGTTTTTGTCAATGAAAATTCATAAACAAAGAATTTTTTAGTATTATTATTTTATGTTCTATTGTGGGGGAATGATTCTATACACGTCTCGCATTTTCACATCTTTTTTTTCAAATTATTGAGTGAATCGATAATCGATAAGAAATCCATTCCGAGTATACTAAATTGACCATTTGTTTATATAACTTGTTTAAATAAAAAACCCAAAATTTGAATTTTTCATTGGAAAAAAATTCCATCTCAATATTTAAGCTATTCTAGATGGGGTAAGTTCTTATAAATTTTACTCCAAAGTTAACCATTTGACGCCCTCGTAGAAATCAGGTCGTCAGATTTTGACATATTATGACATAAAATGTCAAATTATGACAAAAAATGAGAAAATTGATAGATTTCGACGAAATTTCATAGAATTTGACAAAATATGTCAGATTCTGTCAGAAATTTCGTTGTCATATTTTGACAGAATATGTCATATTAGGACAGGTCCATAAAATGACATAAATTGGGGGATTTTCACATTTTTTATCATTTTTTCGACGAGAATGTCATTTTTCGTCATAATATATCATTAATATTTCCATCATATTTTGACATCTTCTGAGGTTTCGTCAAATGTCAGAATTTCTCAGAATATATGCCATTTTTCGTTATAATATGAAAATAATATTATAAAAATATAATATTGAAAAAAATATATTATGTCGAAAAGTGTCATATTCTCAGAAATTATGACGTTTGAGGAGACCACAGAAGATGTCAAAATATGATAAAAATATTATTAACATATTATGACGAAAAATGACATTTTCGGAGAAAATCTGACATTTGATTTGACTGTAGAAAATGTCAAAATATGAAAATAATATTAATATATTATTATATATTATTATTATAATTATATTATTATATTATTAATTATATTATTTTCATATTTTGACATTTTCTACAGTCAAATCAAATGTCAGATTTTCTCCGAAAATGTCATTTTTCGTCATAATATGTTAATAATATTTTTATCATATTTTGACATCTTCTGTGGTCTCCTCAAACGTCATAATTTCTGAGAATATGACACTTTTCGACATAATATATTTTTTTCAATATTATATTTTGTCACATTTCAGCCCATCATAAACTGTCAGAATCTGCCAGTGAATGTCATAATCTGACAGTAAATGTCATACTCTATGATATTTATGATGTCATCGGATGTCCGATAATGACAAATTCTGACAAGCATCGGTGGTCAGAATATGACAAAAATCGACATTATCTGTCAAATCTTAGTTTCGGAAGCGCCACTGGATGTCTAAAACCTTCCGCGTGTAAAATGTTTACTCGGAGTTTATAAGGGTGGTGCTTGAACGCACTCAAGATCGAGAGATAGTTGTATGGGTATAACCCCATAACATCTCAAAGCAATAAATGTGCAGACCCTCTACCCTTAAGGATGGACTAAGACATTATATTAGTGACGTAACGTCACTGACGTTACGGTGCTTATTATAATCAGGTAAATTATAATATGAGCCGCCAAAAATGTCCAATAATCATGATTTTAGGTAACGGGAATACTTTCGCGGGAAAATATATCAGGAAGGATCATATTAATCGGAGACTAGTTTGACAAATTGTGAATCATCTTTTGGTACATAAAGCAGAAGATGACAAAATCCGTAATAATTTGAGCGAATTCTTCGAAATATGACAATAAATGATCAATTTTGACATTTCGTTTTACCATTTTATTTTTGAATTTGTCAATGAATAACATCGTCTATCAAAATTTGTCAGATTCCGTCAAAATATATCATATTCTTACATATAATGCCATAAAAGAGCATCAAATGACGACCGTCAAGTTAAGAAAAGTGAACACAATATGTCATATTATTACAGAATCCGTCAGAATTTGTCAGATTTCATCATATTTTTGATGATAAATTATAACATTATCTGATCAACTCGTCCTAAATTCCGATCATATTTTATCAATTTCTGACCAAATTAGTCAGATTTTTACAGGAAATGACGGATTCTGACCAATTATAACAAATTCTGACATAATTCCTATGATTTTTTTTTTATATAATTTGTCAGAATTTGAGATTTTATGCCATAATTTGTCAGAATCTGACGACCCGATTTCCACGAGAGCAAATAGAAAATAATGAATAATTTTTTTTTCCACTAATTCCCTGGTAATGTATAAGAAAAACTAGGGGTGCGGCCGGTCGACGGAGTATTGTTAGTCGCTCGCAAGCTCGCTCCCGAATTTGGGTGCGTTCAAGTCAGAGCGAACCATTGAGGTTCACAACTAAAACTTCCCGGTTCTCATCACTCCATATATGCATCAAAAACAAAAAAAATTAATGGTAAATGTCATTTGTTGACTCATCGTTTTTCGTTTTTTGAATGGAACACGAAAAAAAATTTTTCAGAAAAAAAAATAGCAAAAGAATTTCATTTTCAGAATATTTTCTAGCATTTACTCCTCTTCAACCGCTTTAATTGATTCAGCTTCTGCGCGGAGGTCAGCGAAAGTAAAAAAAAATTAGAAAAAAAACATTTGAAGATTTGAAGATTTGAAGGAAAAAAAAAAAAAGAAATGCAATTTTTCATTTTATGTTTTCCTGGAAAAACTGGAGAACGACTGGAACTATTTTTTCTAAAACCTTTTCAGCTCTAAGTTGAATGAAGACGCTTCGATTGCGTCGTTGACGATCTCGATCGCATCATTCGTTCACGAGAAATCGTTGGACAAAATTTTTGGTCACGGACGTACGAATCTACACACACACACACACACACACACACACACACACACACACACACACACACACACACACACACACACACACACACACACACACACACACACACACACACACACACACACACACACACACACACACACACACACACACACACACACACACACACGACCTTGAAAATAGTCGGGGAGTGTTGTGGTGACCTTGAAACGTGGACATATGATGAAAAATCGAATTTCGATTTTCGGGGTGATTACAATAACTTCCCTATCCCGGGAAGTTAAAAAAATTATTTATCATTTTTATTCGTTAAATGGTGAACTTTGGAGTAAAAATTATAAGGACTTACCCCATCTGGAATAGCTTGAATATTCAGATAATATTTTTTCTCAATGAAAAATTTGAAGTTTGAAAAGTTTGAAACAATTCATATGGACAAATGGTCAATTTAGTATATTCCAGATGGATTGCTTATTAATTCACTCAATAATTTGAAAAAAAAGATGTGCAAAGGCGAGATGTGTATAGAATTATTTCCCCACAATAAAACATGAAATAATACTAAAAAATGATTTGTTTATGAATTTTTATTGGCAAAACGGTTGAAAACACGAAAACGTTTCTGCGGACTTCCCCCCCCCCCCTCGCCTTAAATCACGTCTATATTACAGAAAAAAATTTAGTTAGCCAAAAAAATATAATGTCCTATTGTTTATTGATAAATTGCTTATAACAATTGAACGCAGCAGAATTCAACTCGGGCCCTTCCATATTCGGATTCAGTGGGTCAAAAACAGATTCCAATAAATAAAATTAGCTCAGCTTAAAATGTGTGCAAAACACCCCCGTGCTACCGACTAAAAGCCTGTTTCTACACTCCATTTATTTTCCTCTAATTTATTTTTCTGCCTTTTAGGTATAAAGAAAACATCCGAAAATTATGGACTGTCTTCAGCGATAGACCACGGCATCCATTGGATGAAGCGCTCTGGTGGAGCGAGTATGTAATAAGACACAAGAGCGCTCCCTACCTCCAGTCGCCCAGACTACCTTGGTACAAATATCATCTGATTGATGTTTATGTTTTCTTTGTAGTTGTATTCCTACTTTTATCCTACCTCCTGTGGAAGCTACTACAACTTTCAATCATTCCAGCTTTAATTTATCGTTCAAAATTCAAAAAAGTCTCAAGAAGTACTCTAAAACGAGAGAAAGTGAAAAGATTCTGATTGAGTCAGACTTGAAATTTGTAGTGATCTCATTAGTTGGGTGGATTGACACTGAATCCATTTTGTTACTAAAGAATGCTCACGCTGAAAGAAGAATAAACCAATGAATAATCATCGTACTCTGGGGATAATTGAATTAATATTCTATTCGTCCTAAACCAATTTTTTATTCATACCATCGATTACTAGACTCCTCGGTACTCCAAATTTTTCTCCCCTAGTTTCAGCACGCGTCTGTTTACTGCCTGCTTGCCTCCCGCAAATCATTCTTCAATTCTTTTTCCTCCTACCCGCTTCAACCGCATTGCATCAAGGTGCCATCGGACTGACTTTGGTCCAAACTATAGTACATTTGCGCGAAGAATGGAGAGAAATAGTAGTGAACCATCTGTCGGTACAGTAGCCGGCAGTGCAGTATCCTATGGAAGCAACACAGGGTCTCCACCGATACATTTTACACAGGCCTTTGTGTTCCAAAAATACTCCAAACGGCCAATCAGCGATCATCAAAAACCAGTTTTAAAAAATTTTTCAAAAGAAAAGACAAATTCCTCTCATTTGATTAATGCCAACGTTTCGGATGCTATATGCATCCATCATCAGGGCAATTTATTGTTCTGTATGGAAAAAATTTACAAAAAATTATACATAACAAAATTGACAAAAATATTACAAAAAACTATTATCAAGAATCAAAAACAAATTTCCACTGATTCATAAAACTATTTAAGTAAAGCTATGAATTACCTAAGGCCATAGATGGAAAGGGCTAAACCAGAACAATAGAAACCAACAAGTTGCATGTGGCAATAAGCCACATGGTAAATAGCTCTTCTAACCTGCAAAATGTAATGCATAACTAAAACAAGTCATCACCTCATAAGAAATTGCATAATTTTTTTACAGGCCTTTGTGGGCTGTATTGTCCATGGCCAGGAAATGATTGAGTCAGAATGGGATTGTACTCATCGAATTGTCTGCAGATTCTCTTTGCACAATGGAGAATATGCAAAAACTCATTTTGCACATGCACAAATAAGCGCTGTGATGTGCATGTTAGATGTGCCTCCCCCCTGAATGTGATGGGTAAGGGGCCTTGAGGAGAGAGAGAACAGGGAGGAGGAGGCACATCTAACGTGTGTAATTCAATGTTGTGCATTTCTTTTTGTGTGCAAAACCTTGCCGCGCTCATTTATGCATGTGCAAAATAAGTTCTCCCACATTCCCTTTTGTGCAAAAAGAGTCAGCAGATAATCGCATGTGCACAATTCCATTTTTACTCAATTATTTCTTGGCCATTGGCAATACAGCCGCCTTTGTGAAGTTCAGTTGTGAACGATGTGGACTTGGAAAAATGGTATGGGAAAGACAAACAAAAATCGAAAGGAGGTGACATCAGGCTCATTGAGTTGGTTAAAGAAGATTGGAATCTGGCTTTCGAGGTTCAACACAAAATAATCGCGAGCATGACTTGCCATAGATTATTAAAATTGGCCTTCTGCGATGAGGTGATAAAATCAATTATCCAAACAATCATTACTGTCGGTATTTGTCTGAGATACGTATAGCGAATCGCTTTATTCGTAGAAATCAATAATGGATAATATCCTGTAATTTCACTCCTACTCCTATCCATTATCACAGTGATCCTATTGGATTTTGAATGTATGTTATAGGCCCAAATTTACCTCTTCTGTCACTCTAAATTTCACATATAACGTCTCACCTGACCAGAATGCCTCTTAGAAAATTGTCTCCTTCATAATCACACTCGTCTAAGAAAATTGAAAATTGGCATTGAAATGTCGGTGATACGAAGAGTTATTGAGAATGCTATCTTCCTTAATTTCAGAGGAGTTATCAAATAGAACTTGTAAATTGAACCATGGAGAAACCCTTGAATTATCAAGAACGGGAAGTCGAAAGATATGATTCTCATAAAAAGTTATTTAAATTGAAAGGGAAGGAAAAATAAATTTCCAAGATACGATTGAGAACAAAGTCAAATTGATATTTTGAGTTCTATATTTTCCTTCCCAAACATTCTCATAGACAGTTCAGCAGCTGAGCTTCAATTCAGCTGATGTTGGAGAACATTATTGAAAATCTGGATCCGCGTACAGGTCTTAAGGAATCACCCATACGTATCAACATCCAATTTCCCCACTTTTAGTACTCCATCAATCACTAGCGATCATTTATGTAATGATGTGTTCTTCAGATAAAGTCTAATCATTATTGTCACGAGTAGCAAATCCATTCCATGATTATTCCGGATTGATAGGGGATAGTCGGGCAAGATGAAACGTTCCTACTCCACCCTGGTAGAAATCAGATAGGGGTCGTCGGGTACTGGTCTGGGTGGTAGGGAAGCGATCGGTAATCCGTCGGGCCCGTCACGCAGCCAGGGTTAGAATTTCTACCAGGGCACTACTATTCTCAATATCTCCCTTTATAAACAGCAATATTGAGAACTCAATTCCTTGCTAAATGGTTTTCCCGGCTTCCCCCCCTCTTCAATCACTCCTTTTCTAGGTATTACTAATGAATGATGAGGAGCAATTTCCAAGCTGAAAACCGAATACTTTTGCACTTCAGGTAGTAGGATTTTCGACTTCTATTCATTTCCATTTTTGTGATAATAAAATAAAATTGCAGATTAACGTTATCCATGAATTTATAATCTCTGTCACTCAAAATTCGACGTGTTCATGCTGAATATCTTATCTGAACCGAATAATGTCATCTGCGATTACTCTCATTGGAAAATTATCGTTAGTGTCAATACGCTTATACGACACCAATAGCAATTGGTAGCATAATGTCGATGGTACTAAATTTTGTGATGAGTGCATTAGTTCTTTCGTTTGTCGTAGATGCTGCGCGAATTCTGGTGATTCGTCCATATCCAATCCACAGCCACCAGGTAATGATTCAATTGACTTGATGTTCCTTGTGAAAATCGGGTCGTAAGATTTTGACGAATCATGACGTGAAATGTCAAATTATATCAAAAAATAAGAAAATCGATGCATTTTGATGACATTTAATGAAATTTGACGAAATATGTCAGATTCTGTCAAAAATTTCGTCCCCATATTTCGAAAGAATATGTCATATTATGGCGAGTCCATGAAATGACATACGTCATTCTTTGTCATAGTATGACAGTAATCTTTTCGTCCTATTTTCACATTCTCTAAGATCTTATCAAGTGTCAGAATTTCTCAGAATATGTCATTTCACCCCTCTTATGTTCAGATAACCTGCGATTAATAAAAAAAAGTGGAGCCGTCGTGGGACGGCCGAAAGAAGCGAAGCTTTTACGTATTGGCCCGTGTCACGTGGCGGCCTATTTTAAATTCATTTTAATTTTCCATGGTGCACTGCCATTCGATCAATCTCTCTGTTCCTCTCTCGCTCTCTACACATATATATATCAATTTGGAAAGTCAGGTGTAATCTTCTGTTGTTCAGGTTTAATTTATCTTTATTTTGCATCGTATTATTCCCATTATCTACATTATATCGTATTTACAGTTAACTTATATCCAAATCTGAAATCATATTCGCTGTTCATCTCATTACTTACGATTTCCATCTTGTTCTTCGTACTCAATGAAACTAATTATTGGTTTGTGGTAAATAAAATATGATACAAAAGTTGTTGACTGAATATTTTCAATGAATCTAGTGAATACAGCATCTATTGTTGTGCCATATTTTGTTGTCGATTTGTTCGGATCATTATTCATTACTAGGTTTAATTTTTCGCGCACGTCCCTTCATCGTCATCCAATTGAATGAGTTGTTGTGAAGCCCTGTTCTTATTACTCTCCATAATTTTATCACACTATTTTTCACACTATGTTCAACACTATTTCCATTTATTCTTAATTTACACTAATCACATTAACACTTTGATTTTTCACCACGATATATACGTTAGCAAACGTTTCTTGGCGTGCAACGCATATAACGCTTCAGTACTCTGCGTTGAT